>CM030840.1:17759390-17949390 GCA_018105865.1 Metaphire vulgaris
ATGATGATGATGATTACGACGACGATGGTGATGATGATGATGATACTTTAAAATGATCTTTTAATCTACGGCTATTTTGATCGTAGATGGCGTTGCCATCCCGCGCAATCGGTCCCGTACTTTTGGATGTGGAAATCTCGAAATTCAAAGCGTTCAGTTAACGGACGTTGCAAACTACACTTGTAGGATTGCCAACGTGTCTTCAGTTGGTGCCCAGGCGAAGCTGACAGTTACTGGTAAATGGCATCTGTGAATGAAACTGATTGATGATTGATTGATTGATTGATTGACGTGTTTTTAATGGGAATGAACGCCGGCCCGTTCCACCTTCCCCACCCAGTGATTTTTATGCGTGGGCGATGTGGTATTCGTTTGCTGTTGGCTAGAAGATAATTGCTGCAGGAATGTGGCTTGGGAGAGCCAGACATAATGGGAGCATTAATAGGCTTTTAAAAAATGTTTTCTTCTCTATTAAAAGCCAATACCTTTTGATCTGGGGCTTGGATTTCAACCCAGGCGTTGGGTTTTTATTTATGGCTTGGATTTTGACTTCCTGTTTTTTTAAAATCTAATCGTTTAAGTTATGCCCATAGAATTTTTAAAGTTGCCTTGTAACAGGGGCTTCATTTCTTTCCAATAGTAACTGAAATTTGATTCTGTACAAATGTACAGCGGCATATTTTGTTATGGTTTATGGAGTAATGTTTCGACCAACATCTTGGATATGGTCGTCAGTGTTTGCATGTTTAGATTTTTGTGTACGACTGTCCATAATTTGATTGCACCAGAGGAGAACGTGTAAGTTGCTTAGTAAGTATGTCAGCAGGTGTGGAATTTTGGTGTTTACCGGTAATTCTCTTGTTGCATTGTGTGTGGGTGTTTGTTTCAGGGACAAGCCCAGTCCCGCCCTCAGGTCTGAGGGCTCACTCCATAGACAGCAGAAGTATTGAACTGACCTGGGACCCTTCTCCTGCATTTGTTGTCGGTTATTCGGTCAACTATTGGTCTCTTCCTGGTGAGTTAATTGCTTGGGAACCTTATTTGAACATTCGTCATTACTGGATCTACAACAGTGCTGGATATAGAATATGGTTACTTTTTGGGAACATTAGTGACATCTTTGAGGAGTTTATTTATAATTTTATTTCATTTCCTATTGGCATCATTTGGCATGTTTAGTAAGTAATTAAAATCACATGAATTTATATAGTGCTTTGGGTGGTAGTACTGCAGTAGCAGCTTATTCTTAAGCGCTTAATTATGCCTTTAAGGTAAACTTCAAATCAGAAGCATCAAGGGGAGAAAGGGGTGGTTGACCATAACCCTATCCCAGATTTCAGGAACTCTGTGGGGTGATAAATTTGTATATTCTCTATGAGTGGGGGTGGAATATTTCTTGTCAGTGTTGCCAGGGTTACCGAAGGAAAGGAGAAGGGTTTATCCAAGCTTCCCGATTTTTTTGCTCCTGTGCCACTTTGGTTTTCCAGGATCCCATGCATGCTCTCAAGTGACAGCCTGGATGCCAGATGGAGTGATGCTGTGGGACTGGGAGTAGTCAGTTGGGTGTTTGGACAATGGACATTGATCTTTGTCGAAGACTCCAAGAGGGATCCATAGGCTTGGAATGCTATCTATGGCTGTGTGTTATTATTCACTGGAAGTGGAGCTGTCTTCTCCAATCACTGCTGCTCTTTAAATTCTCCCCACCCCCACCCCACCACCCCAAATATGGAACTCCGTTGCCTCAGCATGTGCACACTGCCAGCTGGCTACCAATTTTTAGAACAAGATTAAAACCCATTTTTTTCAACCTGGCTTATCCACTATAGACTGTCACCCAGTTGTATGGCCGGATACCCTGGATTTGACCTGGATCTCGTCTATGCATTATGAATTGGCGCTATAGAAGTTTAGAATTAGATTTGCTTTTGGTAACGGACATTAGTTTACTAAGAAAACGTTTGAATGTACAGAGTGGTGCAAAAACCCGGATTATATTAAATGCAAACCTAAATGTGACTAGTCCGGGTTTTTTTTGCGCCACCCTGTATATTTATCACGTAATGTGAAATGGTTTTATGTAGCTGATGTTATTATAGATTCTCAGCTGTGTTTCATTGTGTTTGACTGTTTTTTCTTTAGTTTTTCCAATTTAGAAAGAACTATGCTATTATAAATTTGCAGTCTCTGCTCTTAAGTTAATATGAAGACTTATTCATGATAGTTCCAAGAAATACTATTATTTTGTGAATCCGGGATGGTGCGTGGTGTCCTACCGTAGTTGTTTGGTGCTGGTGGGTGAAATCCCAGGTAGAGGTTTGATCGAAATGAGAGCTGGTGGCTACATTTGCGGCTTCGAGATATCTTGCATTTATCAATTCCCTTTTTGCATCTCTCATTCTTGAAGATACTGTAATATCAGCTTTGACTTTCTCAGTACCTTCGAGGCTGTATGTTCAGTTTTATTCGGGGTTATTCATCACCATTAATTCATTACTATTCAGAAATGTAATGAATTTATGTAACTTACGCTCCTATGTAAACAGGATTGTCTTAAATCGAGTTCATTGTGAAATTAGCGTGTGCTTTGCGTCTTGTAAATGATAAATGCTTCTAAAGTAATTTGTGGGTACCCCGACATTTGCACGCCCGACATTTACGCCCGGCATTTGCACGATCAACATTTGTGCGGCGACAAATGCGCTAATGTAAAATCGACAAATGCGTGACAACATTGGTGCGTATTTTGAGCGAAACACGACTGAGCTCCAATATAAAAATCACGCTATAAATTAAAAGTTATCCGTGCTTTAGTAACCATGGTCCTAATCATAACCCAAAATATGCCCTAACTTTAGCCCTAACCCCAATTATATCAACAAATATCGCACAAATGTACGGCGCGCAAATGACGGGTCACGAATTTGTGTGGTTGTGAATCAGTTTTTTTTTATTTCTCAGTTTTTTTTAAATTTTTTTGACGCATAATCTGTCTGCTCTTCCTCGTTGTATGGGGAAATTCATTGTAAGTTATTCCTCAACAACTACAATGTTGCATTTCGTAATGGTTGTTGAAGATCAACAATAAATTACGTGATCGGTGATAGTAGTAGTAGTAGTTGTTGTTGTTAAAGAGGCGTTATATAAGTCATTACGTCATCATTATCTTAGGTGTAGGTGGGAGAGGGAGACAGGAAGTGGTGACGAGACAGCCCCCGCAACGAATTACGAACTTGCAGCCATTTACCAACTACACTTTCTTCGTGAAAACTTACAACAGATGGGGAGACAGTGGACCATCACAGTACATCGTCCAGGCCACTTTGGAAGATGGTAAGTGCAGTTCCTCTGTATATTACCCTATTTTGTCCTCAAATGGCAGCTTCTAACTTTCCTCTGGACCTATTGTTTACCCTTCAATGAATATATTTGCTGTAGTTATTGAAACTATGTTTATATTATAATTAATCGATTTGCCTACAAGTATTCATTATGCATTATATGTATATATATATATATATATATATATATATATATATATATATGTCTGTGTGCTGCATAAACAAGGTGCTGTATGAAAATATGCGTTGAGCTGAACTAATTTAATCCATACATCTTCAAGGTGATCTACTGTTGACCTCACTGTGACCTTTGACCTTGCACCTTATCATTTTAGTGGCTTGCATAGGTTTGAAAGTTGGTCTGTTGATTTTTATACATGTATATGGTTGGCTGTCAAAATAAACTAATATCATTATGCAGCCAACACCAAATCTATATATATATATATATATATATATATATATATATATATATCCCTAGCTTGACGGGTTATGAGGGTGTATAGTGCTGGATAATATATAGGTAGGTTGGGGTTAGTAGCCGCGGGGTGTGGTTTTATTGACAGGGTGGAAAGCGGTTTAGGACAAAGCAGGGCTGTGTGTTAATGGAACTCTCCTTAGGAATTCTTTTCTAATGAAAATCACTTGAGACCGAGTTTGCCTACTTGAAGCCTACCAGCGCTTATGCGCTTATTATCGGAACGTTTATCTGACGCCCACAGCCGAATACATTGATTGGTTTTATTGACAGGGTGGAAAGCGGTTTAGGACAAAGCAGGGCTGTGTGTTAATGGAACTCTCCTTAGGAATTCTTTTCTAATGAAAATCACTTGAGACCGAGTTTGCCTACTTGAAGCCTACCAGCGCTTATGCGCTTATTATCGGAACGTTTATCTGACGCCCACAGCCGAATACATTGAAACTATTTCTTGTCACATCAATGACTTTGCTTGGTTTGATTTAGTGTCTTCTTAGTTTCTGCATACAGTCAAGACCCGTTAATGCGGAATTCATTCGGCTGCCTGTTAAATTAAGAGCGTCTTTGTGTTATAATACCGGAGCCTGTATTAATAGGATTTCACTGTGTGGGTCTTCTTTGTGTGCTAAGCAACCACAGCTGAGAGAAGGGCCAATGAAACTAGTTTCTCCTTCTTGTTGGCTATGTCCGTCCATAAGTGGCTCTCTACTAACAAAATTAATTCATGGACACGGCCGCAGATGGGATGGTCTTTGGATTTTAACAGACAGACAGACAGACAGACAGACAGACAGACAGACAGACAGACAGACAGACAGACAGACAGACAGACAGACAGACAGCTTTATTAATTACGGTACTTATAGAGAGAGGACTTTATTAATTAATTAACAGCTTAACTATTAGCAATAGATTTCAAGATGGCCTCTCAAAGTGCTAGAAATTATCAGTATTGTCCGAGACGTATACGTGTCACTGTTATCAATGCCGACCAATACTGATTGTGATTGTGTCTGCGATCGGAAACGACGACTGATTAATTGTCCGCGTTGTCTCTTCGTGCTGACGTCAGCACTGACCCAGCCTTTTCTATTTCGAGTGCAGTGCCGGTCGTAGCACCAACGGTCCACATCGACCCGCTGACCGCGACATCGCTGCTGATCTTCTGGAACGAACTGGAACCGCACGAGGCCCGCGGGATCATAGTCCGGTACAAGATCTTCTACAGAAAGCAGGATGCCGCTACGCCCGACGAAATCACCGTGCCTGGCACCGTCTTGCAGCACGATCTCACCGGTAAATCCGCACGATTTTCCGCCGAAGTGGTCGCGGCGAAAGCAGTCCTGTAGTTAGATTAGACTAAGTGTCGGCGTCATTATCCTCACTCTCTGTGTTTGTTAGTTAATTGGGCGCCGTTCTGTTAGATCTTGCAGATGTGTGTGTTTCTTTTTCGTTTTCTTTTTTCCGTCTAGACCTGGAAGCAAACGAAAGGTACAGCGTACGCGTCCTTGCGGCAACAGCGGCCGGTTTTCCCAGGCTCCAGGAGGATCAGTGGCCGTGGGTGTCGCGGGTTGTCGGCGAATCCACCGACGGCGGCGAAGGTTCGGCTGAAAATCTCAGTTCGCTTTGGTCTGGCGATGTTTTTGAAGTTGAGCGTTTCTTTTTTCGGTGGCACTTAAACGGCAAACCAATCTTGGAACACAAAAAAGCAGCTTTTAGCTGTGAGCATTTGAAATTTTTGTGGGGCTTGGTAATGTAATCGGTTCGAGATTGGCTGCTGCTCTGTAGTGCAGTGCTAAGTGCCCTATTTGTCTGTAGTCGTTAAATTTGCATTTCTGGGTGGTTGAGAGTTCATTGGAGTAGAAATTTTGTGTGAAATTGTGGTTGGAATTTTTTAATCTGTCGGTTTTTTTATTAATTTTAGCGACGTTGCTTTGACACTTGGTAAAGCAACATTAGGCTGTTTGGCCTGTTTAATCTTGGTTTTTCAAGGGAGATGGAAATATATATGAAAACATTTCTCACACAATATTGCTGCTAAAATGCTCATCTTGTGCCTTCGGAATTGTTGAAAGTTCTGAATAACACTCAACTTATTGAATGTTCTTGTCTATAATTATGTGTAGCGTTGGTCTTATAGTGCACAGCATGTCAGTGGTAACGAGTCAACAGTCACCAATATAAATTTTAAATTAGATTCAGAGTGGTGACGTAATTTGCTATTTATGTTGGCAAGTGCCATTTTCTACTTTTCACCCATTTCTGACCTAACTTTTACAAGAATGAATTGCTAACTGAACTGCTAAGGAAAAGACTTATTGGTACCTGGTATGGACTCTTCAACAGAATCAATGAAAGGTGACCGCCATAAAAAGTCACTCAAATGAAAGGAAATAGGGGTAGAGGACTACCCAGGGAAAAGGTGTAGACATTAATGGAATTACAATCACAGAAAGAAGAAGATTAACAGAAGACAATACGTATTGGAAATGTTATGTGTCTAGCTATTGTTACTTAGGAGTTGGCAGAGAGCAAGTTGATTGATGCTTGATTGATTGATGCTTGATTGATTGATTGATTGAATTGCCAACTAAATTGGTTGAACGCTCATGGTATGGTCCCTTTCTGTTCTCGGTACAGTAAATTAGCATTGACATTCTGTAACATGGCAAACGCAGGAATTTTTAGCAAGTTATGAATTACCGGTGATGTATTTGCCTAAATTTTGTACTCGTATTTTGATGAAGGAGATGCAAATCTTGAGATTCACGTACTTAACGCCACGACAGTCCAGATTATCTGGGGGCCTCCTAAGCCTAACGAAGATGGATTGGAGATTTGCTTCAACCTGTTTGGGGAACAACCAAAGACAGTGTACCTGGTTTCTGATCAGACGGAGCACATTCTCGATGGTCTCGGTAAGTTGATCTTGGTTATTTCCAGCATGCTGTGTTTAATCGTGACCAGACAAAGGTTAAACGTTTGTCTTCGGTGTTGTTTGTTATTGGATTGAAATAGGATTTCAAGCTAAGAACATGCCCAATCCAATCCTTTTTCGAGATCCGGTCAATCCGTTTGGTCCCGGTTGTGGATTTAGCAAATTCCCAGAATGATTGAAAGAATTTTGTGCGTTCATTACGACGCGGTTAACAAAGTACTATTGCCATCAAAGTGTTACGTATTACAATACATGGACACATCGCACTGTATTTATGCTAGCCGCATGCGCAATGAACACTTTGATTTTAAATTCCCATTGCTTATAAACAGCACAGAATAACAGGTGTCTGAGGCGCTATAGAAGTGGTGTAAGGTGGTTTATGATAGCGATTGCAGTGGGGGTTAGCTTCAAGGTTCCTTATTACCGGTAATGACATTTTTTTGGTGTTGTATTCTACAATGAATGAACATTTAAGATGTATTGATATGAACAATTGTGCAAGCATCTAAACTTTGAGCAGAGGTGAAATAAGTGCATTATCAGGTTTCAATGTCAGACGAAAATACTCTCATGCATCTTGAGAACAGCTGTGACTTTGTGTGATGTTGCCTTGGGCATTTTCATGATTGCATTTTTAACCTGTGTGACAGAATTTTTCGCTTACTGACTTAACGTATCAAATCAAATATATGTGTGCTCTAACAATATAAAGAATCCAAACAGAACGCCATGCACGTAACTTGTCACGTATTTTCTGTCACTGAAGTTATTAGCATACAAGGTCCAAATGTGCCGATGACAAATGAATTGATTTACATATGCAATCACGTGGTGTGGTTGAAAGAGTGCATTTCCTGAGTTATAATTAAAATATCCTCCAGTTGGAAACAACGGATTACGGTGATAACCTTTAGGTGGTTAAGTCACTTAATTAAGTGGTTTCACAGTGTCATTGTTGGCTCTTTCCACAGTTCATTTTTTGCAAGGTAGTGAATTCAGCCTCTGCCCGTCTTCACACTTATAATTCGACCCCCGCATCAAAGCCACTCTGAGTTTCCGGTTGTAGCTGTGATCATTTGCCAATTTTTCTAGGATACGCATTCATATGATGTTGCAAACTTGTTTAGGTTCCGACGGCCTGGGAATGATGATGATGATGATGATGATGATGATGACGACGACGACGATGATGATGATGATGATGATGATGTGAACGACGACGACGGCTGTTGCAACAGTTCTTGATATTTTATGTTTGTAACAAATTTCCTGTAGTTACGATCCAGACCAGTGTATGTGTGTGTGTGTGTGTGTGTGTGTGTGTTACTGTGATTCGGTTGTTTGTCTGCTTGTGCGTGTGTCCGTGTGCTTGCTTCTTTGTTGCTGTTCAAGGGTTTTTCTCTGAGGCAGTAGTTGACCGACTTGGCATTCTGCCAGGTTGATGGTAGAGAGGGGTAGAGAGGAGGGAGGCGTCCGAGGCGAGAGGATTATGGGTTATGATTTCTGTGGTGAACCAGAAGAACGATTCATTTGTGTTCTCGTCAGCGCTTGTCCCTTCTCCTCTTTGGGGGCAATAATTTCCCTCACATAGATTTTTTCCATTCGCTCAAATATTTCGAGGGTCACATGTTCAAGTAAATCAAAGACACTATTGTTTAGTCTTTCCCGCAAAATTAACGTTAGCTTCGGCGATTATGTAAACGGCATCCAATTCGATCCATTGGGACCTGGTTACGCCCCTGGTAATGGCTTTAACTTGGCACTTTGCCAGCCCAGTGGAAAATAATGCCTTGGCTGCATTGGTGTGGTCATTTCGTCTGTAGCCATCGACCGGCTGGACATTGCCTGCACTGCCGGGGGAGGGAGGGAGGGAGGGAGAGAGGGGAGGAGGGTGCCTGCTCCGATGACATCGTGTGCTATTTTTGGCGATGGTTTTACTGCGCATCGGCTGCATTCAAGGTCTTCGAAACAGATGCACTACTTTTTATTTAATGGCTCGTGGCTCGGCTGTCAATCAAACGACGGGACTATTTTGTTGGCGCTGGGTTACGGACATCTAGTTTGCAGGCCGGCAGCCTCTTGGCGAGCCATTCATGTACGCAAAACGCCTGCGTGATATGCAGATCAGTGCACTGCCCTACCCCCAGAGCCATCAAAAAAGCCGCAAAACACACAAACAGTCTTTAATAGTGTGATTGTCGTTGTTGTGCGTTTCGATGGTTAGAGTGTTGTCGGTATTTTCACGGTCACGTGACATCGACGTATGTTAAAGCCGCGACCTGAACCTTTGAAACTTCTATAGCGCCATTTTGTACTCAACTGAACTTTTACTAGAGCTCTTATTTATCGACCAAAGTACAGAGTGGGGAAGGAAGAACTGTTTAAAAATTGCAGATTGCTAGAACGCATTTAGTAGTGCGCCGGATAAGGTTGGATCATTCAAGTACAACTGATAAGCCTTTCCAGAGATCCTATTGTAAAATCTGGTAGCAGGGAGGGCTGTGTGGGCAAGAATGGATAGAAATGGGTGGGGGGGGGAGGGGGACTTTCTTTCCTGTCAATTTTCAGTGTCGACTCTTGCCCCATGGCTGTGACAATGGTCGATAGAACTTTGCAGTTCAAATTATATTGCAATAATAAGACTTCAAAGAACAGAAAAGCCGATATTATTGCTTATCTTTTTGTATTTTTCTGTGGCGATCTAGTTTGTGAATTGATTTCCCATGGCCTGTGTTATGATCACTCTAGACTTAGGCATGTAAGACACATCAGTATATGCATTCAAGATTTTCGATGTATGGCCCGTGTGGCACTGATCTCTGGTTGTGTTCCTGTTGATGTATAAAAATATAAGACTGTACTGTAGTTGTTCTTTCCCCCAGAGCTTGAATTTGAATAGCATCAAAGTACCGGTTTTTGTTTTTGTTTAGTGCCTGATTCAGTTTATGAGTTTGAAATCAGAATTCTGCTGACCGATGGAAGCAACGGTGATCTTTACACGCGAACTGTACGAACACCTCCTTTGGAAACGCCTCCTCCTCCTCCTCCATGTAAGCACTCTATTTCACGTATAGACTCCAGCATGCAAGAGTATGTCGTCTGGGCTTCAGATGTCAGTTATTTGTGCAGTTAGACTTGCTCTTTTCAGAACAGAACAGGCGTTTTATCTTTTATTTTCAACTAAGAAACCCAATACATCATAGAACATTTTAAGCATAAGCATGACCTTCGGGTAATAGGCAGGGGCGTAGCGATGGGGGTATATGTGACATAGGGTTAGAAGGTCACAGGGGTTAACCTCAAGTGGAGGACAAATTTTTTTTTAAATTTTGACCACCTGTGAGTAGAATATGCTTTGTGCTGTGCAGACTAAACTGCTACGTATGAGTTTTAATCAATTTTACTGTATTTGAGTTCAAATGACAATTAGTTAACAACTGTTTGGTAGTGCTGAGTGCATAGAGGGGCACCAGGGCATGTGGCCTCTGAACCTACCCCCAAAAATGTTATTTTGCTAAATTGCTAAATATGGAATAAAAGATAAAGTCCCTCCCCCGCCACCCCCAAACCAAATTCCTGGCTCAGCCGCTGACTGAGTGACTTGTTTTGTTCCAGCGCAGCCGCCAAGACTTGCGCCTCTAATACTGGATGCCGCTGCGATCAACGACACTGCAATACAGGTGTCGTGGCAGATGACGGACGGCGACGCAGGCTCGATCGTCAGTTATGCGGTGCGCTGCGTTCCGGTTTCAGATGAGAGTGACGACGAGAAGCTCAAGGAGATATTCGTCAACAGGTGTGACTGCAATAATTCCACGCATGACCTTATGAAACCTGTTTGATTGGTGATGTTAATGGCAAAATCTCTGTTGAGAGTAGACACAAGAATAGCCATCAGTCTAGTTGGTAATTAAATTGGTTAGTTTATTTAATGTTTTTTTGACAATTTGACAGCCATATTGTGACGATTTTTTCATTGCTATTATGTATAGCATGAGCAGCGCTTATTTTGACTTTATTAGCTAAATAGTTAATTATCAAAAGGTTTTTAAAATTTAAAAGCCTCGATTAAAGTAAATTGTGCCGATCTCCATGTTCTAGGCAAGCAGCAACATTGGTGGCTTATGCCATCTATCTAGAGTAGTTTGCCATTGCTTCCTCTAGACCCACATTTTACCTTCACAGCTTAACGCTGCAGCCAACGTGTCCACGCATGAATTCAATGCATCTTGCCAGCATTGCGACTCGATCACGGGACGGTCACACGTCCAAATACGAGCCGCACTTGACGTTGCTTAACTTCGGTGTTCTTGCGGGGAACCAGTTGCACAGTGCCAAGTGGACCAGCAGTTCCACTTAATTTAAACAGCGTCCTGGACGTGATGCAGTACATTTAGAAGTTGTTAGTGCTTTACAGTTTGCTGTTTATCTGGTTCTTTTAAGGTAATATACAGCGTGGCACAAAAAACGGACTATATTAAATGTAAACCTAAATGTGACTAGTCTGGTTTTTTTGTGCCACCCTGTATTTAGATTGTGTTTAAGCCTGTTGTGTTTGATTCTCCAAACAGCACAGAGACGAGCGCCATAGTAACGGGGCTGGTGCCAATGACGGAGTACGAGATTGTGGTCCAGAGTTACTATGGCAACGGCCCCGGGCCAGTCAGCAGTGCGGTTACATGCCACACAGAAGAAGGCCGTATGTTGTCAGCATTTTTTCCTTCTTAATTCTATGCTAATGCCGATGTAATAGTCTTTGTTGATTTTTCTCCATAAGAAGTGATGTCTAAGAAGTCGACAGTAAACACGGGCAAAATTATTAACGCTTTCTCTCCGGCAACCCATTTAAACGAATGCATTACAAAGCCAAATTATCGATCTTGCGGCATGAAAGGGTCAATCTGGGGTAGCAGTGATTTGAGTTTTTATTTGCATTGAATCCTGTCGATTGAAATTATCTCAGATGATGGTTTCGCAATTCTTACTGACTGACTCTTTCTCTGACCGTTGCTGTTTCTATATGGTGCTTTATACATGATTTATTGGTTATATGGGTGTTTCACAGCGTTGCACATTATGCAGTGTACTTTTTTCAGGGCCTCCTGCGTTGCTGCACGTGACTTGGTTTCTCCAAGGACCGACAGCGGTTCAGTTGAACTGGAGGATGCCGCCCGACGCTGGTGCCGGTGTGTCTCAGTACGTCATTTTGTACTGCGAAGACAAGTTTGCATCTGGTAATCGGTGGGACAAGCATGTTGAAAACGGTTTGTTGTGCTTGATTTTCAATGCTCAGGGTGGCGCAAAAAATACCTGACTAGTCGCATGTAGGTTTGCGTTTAATATACTACGGTGTTTTTTGTGCCACCCTGTATAATTTAAATGGGTTGCAAGGTTTTGAAACAGCATTCAATGGCATACTGAGCATTTGTCAATGTTTGACTGACTGACTGACTGACTGACTGACTGACTGACTGACTGACTGACTGACTGACTGACTGACTGACTGACTGACTGACTGACTGACTGACTGACTGACTGACTGACTGACTGACTGACTGACTGACTGACTGACTGACTGACTGACTGACTGACTGACTGACATGTCAGGTTATTAATATCAAACTCAGAGCAATAAAAGATTACAATATTTATACAATAACAACGGAAACCTGAGTAACTGAGTTTACACCTGGAATTCAATACTAACGGAGAGATACTAAATGGAGAGGCAGAGGAAGAGAGTTAATTATCTGCAATAAATCTGCCTTCAAATATAACAACATTGAGATTGGCATAATTGTATTCTAAATGTTGCAATGCTGTGTAAATCTGAAAATGACATTTTCAAGAGTGAGTAGTGATTTTATGGTAAATTTGAGAAATCAAGTGATGAAAGTGCTACTTGGTCATGGTTGACCGGTGTGCAGATAGGCTTGCTAATGCTTCTGTGCTGTTGCTATAAGACAGACGATTTCTTAAAAGTTCAAATATTCCGTTAACCCCTTAACTGGGCAACTATTTGTAACTCAATGTAAAATGGACGAGCGTTACTCGGGGCACCCAGTTAAGGGGTTAAGGTCTTTCCATTATTCCATGGTTAATTTCTTGATGAATGTTGTGTAAAGGGCGCTCTTACTTACTATTACTTGCTTTTCTTCTTGTTTCAGGTTCGCTTTGCTTTACGGTCATTAATGGTTTGAAAGGTCGGACGGTCTACCAGATACGCATGCATGCGGAAAATAGGAACAGAGCTGGACCAGTGTCTGTCCTCAAGGTTTTGACGGGCATTCCACCTGACGAAGGTACGGTGGCGTAACCCTCTGGTTTATCTATGGTGTACTTTGATGAGAAAATGGTCGTGTAGTTATATCATTTGAATTCCTTTTGTAACCGTCTGAATTTGCATTGCTATCTGAATAATTTATTCGGTGGCCTGCAGTCGAATCCGAATATAGTACAACATTTCTGTTATGTTATAAAGGACAAGTCTTTAGGTCTATTGTGGTCCATTGTTAGAGGATTGTACTGTAGTTGTTGCGATGATTTTAATAGAAGACAAATTTACCTTGTTATTTAGCATCGTTGTTGTTTTGCCTCTTTTCTGTAGCACATTTGTAACTAACAACAAATTAAGAATATCTATTGTTTTCATCGCATCATTCACTTAATGCAGTTTTCCCAAATGGCATTATAGTAAGAGCTGTTTATCTGGCACTGAGTGCAGTGATATATGAACACCATGGAGGGGGCAGTTAACAGGATCTGAGTCACAGTGCAATGCACAGAAAGAAATGAAAACTGTCTGCCTGTAGAGATGTGGCATGAGAATTACATTTTTATTTCTATAGATTTATTTATATTTTAAATTTTAATTCGTTTTTGTGATTTCTTTAGGAGGTTCATCTAATGATCGTTTGATGGGCATTGTCATTGGCGTTGGAATCAGTGGAGGCTGTATTGTTATATGCATCATTATAATTTTGCTCAGGAATAGGTCTGTATGTGTTTGATCCTCTCTGTTCTAAAGCCGTGGCGGCTCTACCGGGGGCCAGAGGGGGCCCGTGCCCCTCTATTGAGTGCCTGGCCCCCTGTTGGGACCCTATACTTAATGCTACATAATTAAACAACACATGGTTGGCCCCCCATGATTAGAAGTTGCCACCCCAACGCCCCCCCCCCCACTTGCCAAATCCTAGAGCCGCCACTGCTCTAAAGCTATCCTTAAAAAACTAAATTTCTTTGCACAGTTCTGTTTTTGGTAATTTTTTGCATTACATCGTCTTAAACGGTTGAGTGAGCGTGGAGGTCGAGCACTGACTCCGGTTGATCTTGTGTTGTATCTCCAGGTGTTTTCCTCCTCCCCAGAGATCCCCGGCCTTGGCAAAGCATGCCAACGGGATCGCCACTCCGCCGCATTGCAAGGGATACGTCGTCGGATACAGGGATGGCGGCAGGTGCGATGGTCACGAGCCGGATGGAACCACGCCCATGTTAACACACTCTCAGGACCACGAAGCTGGAGATGGCAGACTAGAGGCATTTCTAGCTTTCTTTGTTTCTTTGCTTTTTAAATTTGCCTTTTGCGCTTTTCCTCAACATTTGAACCAAGTTAGTATCCTCCTCACACACACACACACAGATCAATTATGCAATATGAAGCTGTGATAACATTAACAGAGACTAAGTATTCCTTGTTATACTTTGACTGTCTAAGATTCTATATATGGACGAAAATACTGGTAGTTTTGTAAAAATCCAGTTTTAGAAATACAGAGAGGACCCGATAATTAATTTTTAATGTCTGAATACAAGTTAGATTAATGTGTCTGCATTGAGAATGAATGTATTGACACGAAGCTAGTTGCGTTCAAGCTTTAGGCTTAGTTCTTGTTCTTTACGGATATTCTTTCGTTTCAGATATTGTAAATGTATAGTTGTAATGTTTTAAACGACCGGATGTTCTTTCCTTTCAGATGCTGTTGTCAGGTCGCGTTGACCTCTCGAGCTCGGTCGACGACAGCGGAAGAGCGCGTTCGGTGGACCGAGCCACTGCAGTTGTTTGAAAGCGGCGAGTTATGAGCAGCTGTTGCCGTGGTTGCCCTGGCGTTGCGCCGACCAGGCGGGTTGTTGTTGCTCACGCGAGCGTCAGCGGCGGCCACGTGCAGGCGCGCTTCCTCTTCTCAAGATACCTCCTCTTTTTCTGCAAGAATTTTCTTCAAGCCTGGCCACGAAGTTATTCATTCAGGGAAACGTTTTGCCTCTATCAAGACTAATAATGCTACATATTCGAGCATATGATGTATCAATTACCTCATCGTGCGCGGCGTACAACCTTGATACAATGCAGCAACCTTCCAGTGACAGCTCGTCTTCGCGAACACTTCCTCTACGTACACGTCACCAGATTGACGACTTGGTTTCTTGGCAGAAATGCAGTCTACCTCAACACGGTACGGATCACAGGACGTTGACAATGGCTTTGCGCGTTCTATTCGCCACGTTTTTTTTCTTCCGCCCTCTCCTGCCTCCTCTTGTCTTACCTATCGTCGTAATTCTTCCTAACGGTCAAAGCCACATACGGGTAATAGTTTTTTTGAACGCTTGCATATTTAATTAAACGCAGAGCCGCTTTGTCATCGTCGTCGTTGTTTTGAAACGAGGACAGTCGTGGGAAGTCTTTAGGCAGACGAAGCAGATTTTCGGACTGTGGCAAACAAACTCTTAGAACACTTTAATATCCTTTGGAGATTCGATTTGTTTACGTATTTGTGTATTGTTGAGAATGGCAGAGTAGCTGCTCTGGTAGGTAGCAATGCAGTTTTGAACACTTTGTATGTCTGATGCAATGTACCTTTTGTTCGATTGCACTGAATTATAATAATCAATGTAAAACCGAAGTGGATGTTTCCTGAGTGGCTACGTTCTCTTTTGTTGATGCGGTTTTTTGAGTAAATTCAAACCGGATGTTGTAAATAAATGATACTTGCTTTTTACCTTGTACATTTGTATACTGACGCTGAACATTAGCCATTCATTGTGTCATCATTCATGAAGTTATCACTGGAATGTTTTTATCTTGTTTTATATATGCATTTCAAATTTTTTATTTCAATAAGTTATTTCACCGCATTTTCTAATGAATTTAACGTTTTGTGACCACCACAATGTATAATAGCAATCAGAGATACTCTTACACTCAGAACTTTCCAAAGTTTTTGTCAAAATATTATATCTGTCATCCCAAGTTTCCGTTGTTGCCTAGCTTGCGTATATCGGCGTACCTTTCTTAAAACACGGGTTTCTTGGTTCATATTACATTCAATATATATACATATACTGTATTGAAGAGCAGGTATTTTTCTCAGGTGCCACAGTTTAAAGGAACTTTAAAATTTATCTCCGAGTATTTATCCTGTGCCTTGCAGTGGGCAACCTCTGGACGTGTTGTTGATCGGCTATTATTGATTATTAGTTTTTTTTATTATGAAATTTTCCAAGTTAAATGAATGGCAGTGATAATTAATTAATTTCATGTTGAACTTCTGCAATTTAGGCATCTTATTTATTCTCTGACAAATTTTGCAGACCTTGCTGTTGAATAACTTTGGCTACTGAGAGTTTTGCTCCATTTGAGCTTTGCATGTGTAAATAGTTGGGGAAAGTGAGCTTGTATTTGTGCCGTAGTTTCTTTATTGGCAACTGTAAGCTGATTCGTTTTACAGTTCTTTTGCATGAACTAGGAGTGCACTTGGGGGAAACAGTGGCAATCAGAATGGATGCTCTCTGAAGAGTGAAACTTTGGTCGATCGTTGAACTTATTCCCGCTATTGTTTGCACGTATTGCCACTACATATCACGGCAAATTTGAGACGAGATGGTTTTAGCTTACTATTTTCTTATTTAGAATTTCAGATGTTGCTCTTCGAAATTTTGGTTTAGTTATGATCTGACTTCGTATGTCCGATCTTTCAGGTGTAATTTAAATCTCAAGGTCGCTCTCAAGGTCAAACTAAGGTCGCCTTTATATCTTAGGACAGTAAAATGGGCCAATCGCATTTGGCGCTGCTTCTGAGAGCCAGTTGCTTGTTGAGATGATATTGTTGTTGTTGCTTGGCAGGCGTACGAAGCGTTTCATATTGCACTCGGGATGCGAACGTTTTAAAGCAATTTTCTCTGATGCTGCGTTGTGCCTACGAAGCAGTTTCGCGGCTCGTTCAGTTCTATGCGTTTACCAGTTTTGACATATTTCAGTCATTCGTCATGTTGTTCGTTGTTCTAAGTCGAGTTCGATTTTAAACAATAACATTGGTATTCATCTATGCATTTTTTCTTCTGTTAGAGTTTTGTGATGAAAGTATGATTTTATTTGGACTGCAAATTTATGACTTGTGTGAAGTTACTTTATTGCTGTTTGCTTGTTTAATCACTTCTTTGTGCAGTTCATTATAATTGTGTTTATAATAGTTTCACCAATTCTAGGATGCCTTTACAACAGTCTGTCAAACTGAATTACTTTATATTGTGTATTTGAATGGCAGTGTAATACTTAAAAAACGGTTTCCAGCTTTACTTTGACGACATAGTGGCAAAATGAAAATTACATCATAATTTGTATTAGGATATCCTTGTATAGTATGATTATGATAGTACATATAAACTTTAACCTATTCTTGTCTTATTTTATGGAGGAGTCAATAGCTGGACACTGCTGGAGGACGAAGACGTGACCTGACCTGATTCTTATCTTCTCTGGGTCGGGATGTCTTAATATTACTGTATTTAGTTTTGAACACCTACTCGATTTTATAGACAATCTTCTTTGATATCATTCGTGATATCAAAACTGGATTTTTATACAGCTGTTGTCAGAAATTTCACACTTATGGAATGAACCAGATTTCCCAAAATTGTCAGTTGGCTCTGCCTGTAGGTCCCAGGACTGAGAAATCAAACTAATATTTTGTAGTTAAGAAATGGAAATCACTCTTTCAAAACTCTCAGATTTGAGAACATGGATATGAAAGTATGAAACAATTCAGTTGCATATATCTATGTAGATGATGGTATGTGAATATTATTAGTTTTCAAGAAATCTTGTGTTTACATTCTCTCTAGTTTTGTAGTTTAAAATTTTTACTTTGGAATTGGCAATTTTTTCTAATTGTTGGGGTTTTTCAAAATTTTTGATTTTTAGTTCTTATATGATTACCTGATTTTCTGTCTGGATTCCCGATAACTTAGGGATGTGTTTCGGTGCCATTACCTGGTAATTTGTCATTTCATATTTTCAGGTCTATTTGAATACAATTAATGGAAAATAAATAAGAGTTAGACTTGTTGAAGATTATTCACTGAAGACACCACATGCATGACTGTATATTAATGTGTAAATATGATTTTTCTTATTCTTGAACATGATGCATTTGATTGCTCTTGTTCTTACTCTTTGCTCGTACTGTTCTTGAATTGTTTTGGTTGTTAGCTGTGTTGCTGGTTGCAATGGATCATGATCATGCACAAATAGGTAGGCATCCGTTTAGCAACTCTTTATTTAGGTTTGTCTTTGTAGACGAATTGAGTGGGTAAATATCTTTTCATCTGAGTGAAAATTTGTAAAATCTATCCATGTGTTTTGTAAGAATACCAGTTATTGTGGTTTATTTGTTTATCGAGACTCCCTGCAAACTGTGTTTGTAAAATGAAACCGGGGTGCCCCAAGCATGAGCCTCCTTATTCCTGGAATGAGGTTTCAAGTCAAGTCAATTGCCTCTCTCCTCTTGAATGCTTTTGACCAGTGGCGGAATTATTACCGCAGTACAAATGGTGCACCACCTGCAAAATTAAAATTTAGGGGTCCACCTTTTCTATTAGCAATATTTTGTTGTTGATTTTTTACATGCAGTCATATTTGTCACACAACATCCTAAAAAAGCTTGACAAGCAAGAAAAAGATCATCGCCACTTTTTCACACTTGACCTGTAAATCTGTAACTTTCCCAAAAGTTTTCTGAGATTTTGAAAGTTCTAAAGTTTCATGGACACTGTAGACTATTGGTTCACAAAATTTTTATCACCATCCAGCACAGGTGCCATCCAGCACGCGACAGACCTGGTGTTGGTGGAAAAAAACAATTTTTTGTTTTGGTGGGATTAGTTGGGTAGGCTTAAGCCTACCCTAGCCTTTAATAAAATCCTCATATGATTAGCCTATGTTATTCTCACAATACCGACTCAACAAAGTGACTCAATTCAGCGACTCAACTGACTGGCTCAACTATCTCAGTGAGAATTTTGTGCAGTGACAAATTTCCCATAAAAAAGGATCTGAAATTGTCATCCGTCGTCCTGCTATTCCGCCACGCTGCTGCTGCTGGGCGATGACGTGGGTTAACAGCCTCTGGAATCAGTGGCGTGGCCAGGATTTTCCGAAGGGGGGATTACGACCAACCAGTTCCAGACTTCGAAAATCCTGACAAGAAAAAAGTCACCATCTATTATTTTGCTTGGTTAAGTCAGTTATTGCTATAAGAGCGCACGGACAACCCATACACCTCAATTCATTTTCTGTTCTTTCTTTGCTACATTAAACCCGATTTTGGCGCCCCTCCACCCACAGAATAATAATACGCAATAGGAATTTTTTCTTCGACCAACCAAGGGGTGCTTTAACACCACCCACCCCCCACCCCCCGAAACCACGCCCCTTGGCTACGCCACTGTCTGGAATCATACTAGACTATTTGCGTCAGGGAGTCTGTAAGCTGCGTGCAGCCAGGAAATCAGCGTCTTAAAGGTAACAAAGATGGCGGCAAATTTACTTCAAACCACAGATTTCAAATCTCCATGGCTTCAACATTTCGCTGTCTATGCATAAATAGCCTACACGTACAGCGAATATTAGACGCAATTCAAAAACTAGTGCTAAAGATTTTAATACATTAATATCTTTACTATTTTACCGCTGGGGATCGCGAAAGTATGGTAAGATTATATTTAAAGTCTGGATTCATAATAATGGATTCGAATGAGCCGTTTATTTCATACAGTTGTACAAATCTGTACATCCCTCTCCCCTTCTCTAACTGCATCCATGACCCACGGTCAAAGGCTTAAACTTCTATTAGACCTCTAGGGTAGGGCCTCCCACTACTTTTTGAGATGCTAGGAAGGGGAAGGTTAAAGGGTCCTCCATTTTTATCCTTCTTCTTTAGGTGCCCTGTTTTACAACGTTGGCGACCATGGACTTCCACTCCTCTCTGTGGACAAACTTGAATAAAAATTGACATTTTTATCCAAGTTTACGCAAATGGCTTGAATGTATGCAGGAGACCACTTCTGTTATGTTCAGTTTATATAGCTATATTGTACATTATTTTATTATATTATGTCATATACAGTATTATGTATTTTAAATTGATAATTTGTTGTGTAATTTGTTAGAATTACTGGTACTCGATATAATTAAATGTGAGTAAATCTGGAAAGAAATATCAAAAGTACGCTTGAAATCATCGTGTCCCAATTTCCTTTCAGTGTATCACTTTAGCATCAGGTAGGACTATTGCATTATGCAGACATCCTGGGATTCTTGGCATTGGAGTTAGAATTGAGGACTGACTTTCGGTACATAGGTGAAGTGTGCCGGGTAACAAACTAATTCTCATTTACTGTATGATGTATGTAATGACATGGGTGCTGGTTATACTTTTGCAATAGTTTTAGAGGCTAGGCTTATATGCTCTGTGATTGTGTACTTTGTGTAGGCTTCGGGGGTTGATGTCAACGCAGATTGCAGGTCCAGTTTTCTTGATGTCAAACTCGGTCACAAGTATCGATATGTTGTGTTTAAGCTGAAGGATGACTTGAGCCAGATTGTGATTGAGAAAAAGGCGCTGCCAGGTCATTTAATAAGTATTCTCAATAGGCTCTTATATTCTGGGACTTTGTGAAATTGTGTATTTTCTTTCAGATGTCATTTTGTTATTTTGATAATGACTTTGATAGTGATTATGTAAAAATTTTACATCCATAGGTCATGGTAAATATGTAGATATGAAAAGTGTAGTTGATGGATGACTGAATTTCTTTGCGTTCCTTGTGTCTTGCATTCGTAGAGGCCACATACGAAGAGTTTGTTGAGGACATGAGGAGTGCGCAATTGTCGAAGGAATGCCGCTACGCAGTGTATGACATGTCCTTCAGAAGTGAAGATGGTCTGTGCAGATCAAAGATCTTATTTTTCATGTGGTTAGTATTTGATCACAAGAACGAGTTAGTATTTTAATTTAGTATTTGGAAATAGGACAGTGTGGTCTTTTTTTATTCCTATTACTCGCTAGAGGGCAGTGGCAGACTGAGTAGACGTGGTGTAAGCTGCACAAGTCAGGCATGCTAAGCATTGCACTGGGCCCCGTATATACGTGGCATTGCACGCATGATTGAGGCCCTTAGAAATTGGATTGCACAGGCACACTCATCATCATCGTCATCATCAACATCGAACTTCTATAGCGCCATTCTGGTCGAGCTGTTGCTTTTACGTTGTCGTTCAGGAGTCCTGAGGAGGCAACTGTAAGACAGAAGATGGTTTACTCAAGCAGCAAAGATGCCCTGAAGAAGGCCCTCGGTGAGGGCATCAGCCGCGAGATCCAGTCCAACGACATGGGTGATCTCGACATCCGGAACATCATGGAGGTCCTTACGAGAACGGACAGACGTTGAGTGTCTCTGATTCTCTCTTGGTTCTTGCACGGCTTACTGTTTGAAATTTTCGCATGCATGTCGGTTGTGTTCGATTTATATAACGTGTTTGGCACGATGTTCTTCGGTTAATTAATAGGATCGCTTGGTAATTTCTGTTCGTGCTCTAACAGTGTGTTTACATATGTCAGTATTTCCTTTGATGTTCTTCATGCGAACTTTGTTCTGTCCAGCAAACAGTTACAGCATACAGGGACAATTATATTGGAATTGTTTGACATGGTACTGCACCGTCCGTGCTGTTGTATTTCGTATCTTTCTCGTGTTCAGACAGTAATCTAAGATGGTTACGATGTGATTCTTTGGTGTTCGTTTCAAATTTTGGAATCTATCGCAGTTTTAGATATTGCTTTTTAAAAATTGTATATAGTGATTTTGGTGATAATGTACTGGCCATATCAATCAATGTGAAATAATTATTAAGCAGAGACCATATTGATGTGCACTCTACACTAGCGGGTGTGTGAACACTCCGTATAGAAATATCTCTAGTTACTCTCAAACACAAACCCATAATATGTGCCTCTGATCTACCTTAATAGGCCAAACCAGTATTTAATCTAGACTCCTGAACTCCGGGGGAAACTGACAAGGCCGGGGGGAAGTCAGCTAGGGTGCTGCTGTTAGTTGATGTAGTGCAGCGGTTCTCAACCTTTATAGTGCTGCGACCCTTTTAATTCAATTCCCATGATGTGGCGACCCCCAACCAGGCCCGCCGAGAGAAATTCGGGCCCCTGCACAATAAAATATCTTGACGACCTTTTTTTCTTTTTTGCTTGTCAGCCTTTTTACATGTTAAAATAAGTAAATTTTGCGCAATAACAATAAAAGAGACAACCCTATATTTCTGAAGGTCTCTGGCGACCCCCTGGCAAATCGTCATTCGACCCCCTTGGGGGTCGCGACCCACAGGTTGAGAACCGCTGATGTAGTGTGCCAAAATTTTTGGGGAATTCGAAATTTTCGGGGGAAAGAGCAATTCCCCGCCCCGGAAAGGGCCTAGATTAAACCCTGGTCCAAATTTGACCTGAATGCTTATTTCTACACAGGGGCGGCGCTGGGTTTTGGTGACTGGGAGGGTCTAACGAAATCTACACAGCCAGAACCCAGCTCAGACTACCCTTCACCCCCGCCCCTATCAAAATTTATTTGCGTATTTACACAATTTGCTTGGGTGCCCCTGCCCGAGGCTGGGTTGGTCCGGACCCGGGGACCCACCCCCCTAGCACCGACCCTGTCAACAGGCCTTCAATAGGCTTCTCTCACAGAGCGAATTAATTATAAAACTTGTTTTTGGTGTCTATAAAACCTGTTGCAGGCCTATAATGAACCAGATATCTTAATACGATCGCCCAACTAGGCATTCCGTTAGATATTCGCCAGGTCTTTCATTTAGTTAAATGTCCCTCGTTCTCGTACAGTCAATGGCGTTAGCGTGTTGTATGAAATGGCTGGGAGTGCTCTATTTCGAACTCTGTAGATCACAATTGATAATGATATTATTGATTATTCATGCAAAGATTAAAGCAATGAAGAAGGAACAAGAGGAAAATGTGGATTTTGCGGGAGAATTTCTTCAAATCGATTAGATTTTTACATATCTAGTGCCTATATACCTTCTATTCAACAGGCCTTCAATAGGCTTCTCTCACAGAGCGGATTAATTGATTATAAAACTTGTTTTGATGTCTATAAAACCTGTTGCAGGCCTATAATGAACCAGATATATCTTAATACTCGGCTCTTCCCTCGATCGCCCTACTAGGCATTCCGTTAGAAGTTAGCCAGGTCTTTCATTTAGTTGATGTCCCTCGTTCTTGTACAGTCAATGGCGTTAGTGTGTAGTATGAAATGGCTGGGTGTGCTCTATTTCGAACCCTGTAGATCGAATTTGATAATGATATTGTTGGTTATTCTAGCAAAGGTTAAAGCAATGAAGAAGGAACAAGAGGAAAATGTGGATTTTGTGGGAGAATTTCTTCAAATCGATTACATTTTTACAAATCTAGGGCCTATATTCATTCTATTCAACAGCCTTCTACACACAACTTTCCCATTATGTATGTACTACAATACTCCTATGACTTTCATCACACATATCAGCACCCGTTTCTGTGTTGTCTGGTCAGTGTTTCAGATCTATTCCTTTGCTGATGGTTGCCTACCAATGATAAGTTCTTGGTTTCTATCCAATGGCTTCTGTGATATGAAGTTGAGCACTGTGCTATTTCTGTGATCATATTTTTATAGTAACTGTTGATCTGAATAGAAATATAAAAGGCACTAGGCTCTATACAAATACAAAACGCTACATTTAACTATGACCCAGTCTCAGTGACTCATAAGCCTAAACTTCTATTAGGCTTCTATGCTCCAGTCATCCACCCCTCACTTTTTAAGAGGCTACCATAGGGAAGACATAGCGCCCCCCACACACACTTTTTCATTCAAGCTCATGCCAATACTGTCACTTGCTGTGACTAGGGCGTGGTGAAATATGATGCAAGAACTAAAACTGAATACATTGTACGGGCTTCCATGTATGATGTATCTGCATGCGTGATTGCGTGTGTCTGTCCGTCTGTCTGTCTGCATATGTCTGTGCTGTGCATTCTTTTGTTAGCGTCTGCAGCTGGTCAAGTGGCAGATGGTCTATTTTAAGTGACGGTTGGTCTTCTGACGAAGTTCGCAGTGGTTGTTCTGGGAGAGTCGGTGACTCATAGTGGTTCCACGTGGTAAGAGTGATGGAAGCGGTTAGTCCTGAAATCGGCGTCTGTTGTGCGCAGTCTCAGACCGGCTGGAGATCAAATGGTGCGTTACCAGCTGTTCTTGGAAGCAGGGCAGCAAAGCATTATTAGCCTACTCCCTTAAAGACCACGGACCATGGATTTCACCCAGATTGAGCGCTCGTGAATAACCTGGTGCACTGCGCCAAGTTTTCGGGCAGCGCTACAGAAATTTCGTCTGACTTACTTACACCTACCAATAAAATATTGACTATTGATGAGCCGCTTGCATCATCACAAACCCTTAATGACCGTCATCATTTTCAGCAGCAGGTCTTGATTATTTCCATCATCATCATCAGCAGCAGCAACAACAACTGTAACTGTTTGTGCAGTTCCGACTGGATCGGTTTTCCGCGGGCCGCGGAATTTTAATCCGATCCGCGGAATTTCCGTTTCGTGACGCATGTACCTGTTGTTTACTTGACAGTTATTATTGACAATTTTATGCAGGCTGTTCCTTAATTTGCGTCGTTTAACAGACGTAACAGTTTAAGGATGTTTGGATCAGTCAATTTGCGTCAGATAGGCCTAGCAGCATCTGCTCTAACTTAACGAAGACTCCGTCAGTCGTTTATAATAATTAATAGTGTTACAAATTCTCAAGTTTATTTTATTAATAGATAGGTCGCCGCGTAATTAGACAAACTGGGACGCTGATTTTTGAGAAGAAAATTCCGCGGGGAACTGTGGTCTCTACGTACAGCCGTTCGCTGATCTCCAGGAGCCTGTAGGCCTAATGGCTTTGTGATGTTGTACTGAAGATTAATGTCATGACAACCAGATGACAATGGGACTAATGTCATGTTAATTGAGAAGAGATGCCCGCCCCCTGCAGCTGCTGTCTTTGTGCAGTCTCTTCGAGCTGATCTTCTGGTTCTAACACAGGTCATGCATTACGGAACCACTCCACTTCCATTGGATCCACTTACAATATTATTTTAATACTCTAAAGGGATAAACAGAAGAAGGCACACAGGCCGTTACAGTTACCCTCGTACGTGTTGTTTTGTTGACACACATTAGATTATACGGTAGATAAAATTGGCATTTTAGATTAGAACACCTTATCTAAACGATATTATTATATTATATATAAACTATTTTAAAGTGTTTAAGGCATTTGCCGGTTTCTGTCTCTAAGTGTGGCTTTGGAGGCATTGTGAAGTCTGCCAGAACACAGGTGTAAAGCTTTTTCAATTGTAATATATCATCATCATCATCATCATCATCATCATCATCATCATCATCATCATCATCATCATAGTTGCTTTCTGCCAACTCATTACTGAGTCATTAGCGGCAATAGTTAGACACAAAACTTTTCCATTTATCTTTTTTCCCGTTGTTAATCTCATTCCATCTATTATTGTCATGTGATATCTTTTGAAGTCTTCTTTGATGCTATCTATCCATCTATGTAATATACGGCTGCCTGGAATTTAGCATTCGGGCAATGCTGCAACTGAATATGCCACAAACTGAATCTAGTCAGGCGGCCTAATCTGACTTAGGAACATGTATGGCATAACTGGCAGCAGATTGTTTTTGCTATCACCAGAGAATCTATCAGTAGTTTTACTAGTGAGAGTAATTAGTAGACTGGGGTGTAGCCACGATTCCGGTATAGGGGGGGGGTACATCGACATTTTTTGTGTAAAAACGTGACCGTGTCATGACTCATGCTCCAGCGCTTTGAACTTCTTTCGTTATTCTCATCATACTTACCTACCCCACTCCCACTACTGCTTAGCGGTTTTGCACATATTCCATGGCCAGTCCCAACACGAATGGGGGAGGGACGGCCCCCCGTGGCTGCGCCAATGTTATTAGTGTGCCTCTAAGATGGTTTCCCACAAAGTATTCTCAAATTATTAAAAACAGATTATTGCTCATCTTGTACTCTTCTTGTCATCCTGTAATTACTATTATGATATGTTTATATTTCCCGATTTGGAAAGAATAAAACCTCAATCAATCAATCAATCAAAAACACTTGACAATGTGATTATTGTTTTGTTCCAAGTTTTGTTCTATGTTCCTGTGGGTTTTTTATGATTCTATGTTTAGCAGTGATGCCAAATAATATTATCTTTGATAGTCTTGTGATAATTTGTTATTGATGGCATTGACACATTGGAATTCAAATTATCAGTTATTGGCCTATTTGATGCCTGAGTTGATAAATTAGTATCAAACAATTAGTCTGGTTAATTGTAATTACATATTAATTGCACTGCCACCAGACGTGGGCTAATAGCATCAGCTCATGCCGGAATTTTAATTGCTCAGTTATACAGTAAATTTGATGGCAGAGCTGGTTGGTAAGTAGCCAATGCAAGTGACTATATAGTCGTGAATTTTTGGCTATGGCTGCTATTTTGTATTATTTTGTTTTAGTTATTGTTAGATAATTGTTATTTGTAATAAATTTGAGGAGTCAGTTATGGTTGTCATTGAATAGGTAATTAGGTCTGTGCATCTGTTTCGAATTTGTACATTTAAAGCACAAAAGAAGTTGACTCAGAGAAGAATTTTTGTGAAAATTCACAGGGAATATAGCTATTTGAACTGATCAAAGTACATTTCTTATCTGCTATAACTTGTATCAGTGGCATAGCCACTGTTAGCCAGGATTTCCGGAAGGGTGTTTTTTGGTTTTGACCGTGACCAACTTTAGAAAAAATCTTGACAAGCAAAGAAAACTTTATCACCTCTAGTTTTTTCCTGACAAGCAAAAAAGGTCCTCGTCTCTTAAACTGTTGCATTTTTGGCGTCAGGGGTTTGACCCCCAAAGTCGCATCAAAAAATTAAAATTGCATAGAAACTCATTTAAAATATTTTGTTTTTGGCAGCCAAGGGGAGTGGTTTAACCCCCCCCCCCAATCCCCCACTTGGCTACGCCACTGACATATAGGATATGGTCTGAACTTTGGGTTGAGTTTGCCAAAAGTTCCAAAAGTAAGTCTTATACTTAACCACAGAAATTAGCTCCATTCCTTTGTATTTAAATTTCAATGAATGAAATCCAAAGCTGTATCGATGCCAAGTCAACATCACACAGAACAGCAGTACTAGTAAATTGTACTCTACGTACTAAAAACCTGGGTACTTGGGTTTTAATCTCGAGAGCCATGCTTTGTAATGTTCTCTTTTTATAACTTTGTTTTGAATGGAATTGGGTGTAAGTCAGCCTAAATGTTTGGGATTAGAGACATTCTATTGGCATAGGGACTGCTCTTCCTAAAATATAAACACACTCTCTCTGTATAAGTGCAGTAAACGAGCACTTAAGCTTAAGAATCAGTGCCTACTACGTTACGGTTTGCTTACGTCTGGCTGTAATAAGACTATACTCAAGTCCTTCCTGTTTCCAAGCCAGTCTAAAGCTAACTTTCTTCTGGACGGCTGTGCATGTGACATGGTCAATGTCAGAGTCTCGAGAAAAAGTAGCTTCCAGGAAGTTTTGAACCCTTCGAGGAGAAGTGAGTCTGATTATTTGAAGGCTTTTTTCTTGTTCAGAACGTGTTCAGTTTACATAATGCATCACTATTACTATAGGATTGTGGTGATTCAACTTTATGTCATATAGTTTCTGACTAGTCTATTGGACTACACAGTTTCTGAACTCATTTCAATTCCTAATATTGGCAATGTCGCGGGGTGGGGGGCGCTATTCTGGTTGGACAGGTCGTGGTATTTGTGCAAAACCGTCGAGTTATTTGAGGGGTGGGGAGTAGGTAGAATGATGGAAGAGATTATAGTTGAATGTTAGTGCCCCCTATTTCGGAATCATGGCTACGCCAGTGGTTCTTAAACAGCTGAAACAACTTCAGCCCTTAACCACCCGGCGGTGGCTGAAAAGTTGCTGTATTTCGTTCATTCAGTGTCATGCTGTGAATTCCTTTTCAGAAGTTTCATCGTCAAAAATGAAACCGCAGACAGTTATTTTGTGCATAATCATTGTCTTTTAACCCCTTAACCGTGTATTTAACTGTAGCTCATTATAAAATGGACGGATATATCCGGGATCCCCAGTTAAGGGGTTAATTAAACTCTGTTGCTATCCATTATTATCATCATTACAAGCTGACACCTTCGTCGTCATCATCATCGTTATAGCCATCATCAGGATAACTGGCACCACGACTTTCGAGTTCTTTTGAAGTCACCGTGAGACCGGTCGGTGATTTTTTTACTATTGAGATTTTGATTAAGGTCCTGATGATTTTCACTGCAGTTCAGCGCTCCGAGGAAAGTAATTTGCATCTAATCATAACACGCAGACCAGATCACGATTAATTCAAGTACACTTTGACTGGCATAATTCGGTTCATGACACAACTGTTCGATTGAAATGTAAGCAAATTGCGTGCGAAAGTGTCGGCGCATACGGGTGAGAAGGTAATTTGCAGTACTACACAGACACACACATACACACACACACACACACACACACACACACACACACACGGTTATAATTTTAGTCTGGGAGGATGTAGTGCCATTCAAACCCAAGACTTTTCCTGAAAGACAGATGCAGACAGACAGAAGCAGATACGCGGAGAGAAACCAAGCGAGACAAAGAGGAAACCAAGAACATAAGACAAGAAAACAGCCAAGTAGAAAGAGACGCAGAATCGAGGGGATGAGATCAATGTTCCCTCTAAGAAATGACCTTGCGTGAGCAAAAATAGAGTCTCGTGAGCATAAATAACTTCGGCCCAAGTCCTGTGAGCACTGAGCACAGTGAACAGTGAACAAGATTTCAAGTTTGTTTTCAAACCATGTTAAAGACAAATTACAAAGTTACAAGTATGAAATACGAATATATCATTATTCCTTTGACAGGTGATAAATTGATAACTTGATATTTTGATAACATATTCAATTAAAAATGTGTTAAGGTTACAGGTGTTTTCCACCAACATGCATAATCGCAGAAAGAAAGACATCAAGAAACTACAAATATTAAGGCCAAGAACAATTGTGGCAGAATACCAGACACTGTCTGAAATTTTCAAGTTGGCATTAGAACATCATACAAATGTCAATCGCAATTAAGTGCTAAATAAGCTTTTAAACGGTATGACCTACTAATGAATTGTGAGGCAATGGAAATTAACATCAAAACTGTAAAGCATCTAATTAAGCATTAGAATGTTTTTTGCCTAATTTCACACCTGCGGCTTCCGAGAAGCTAAATATGTCACCCAATAAGACGGACTTTCGGTTGTTGTCGGACTCTTGCGGCATTTCGGTTTCAATTGCGCAAGATGTGAGCCATTCTAATTTAAAAAGACCTTTCTTTGCCGTGTTGCTTAAGGAGTCTTCGGCTTTACGCTTGGACATTCTTTTAAATGTTCAACGCAAAATTACTTTAATAGCGGATTTAATTATTGATCATACGAAAATGGCTAACGTTTGCTTTCAGATTGATTACGCGACGCGACGGAAACATAAAATAGAAAGAATTTTGTCAAAATCGCATTATCGCATAGCAGTTTTAATATGATAAAGAAATTTAAACAAGATCGCCGAGCAATTGTTATAGCGCAAGATTTTAGCGCCTGCAGACAAACTTACAAACGGCACTGACTGTTGCACGTGACATTATTATTAACATTATTGCAAATCACAACTTGCGTGCGCAAAGTTTGATAATTACCCGTGCGCAACCGCATATCTCTGTGCGCAAAATACCAAAATTCTGGGATTTCTTGTGCGCTAACAGCGCACAGCGCAGCTTAGAGGGAACACTGGATGAGATGCCCGAAGAGCCTGATTGGAGGCGAATTGACCATAATCGGTCACGTGATCATGGCCTTTGTTTTGCCCTCTTTTATTTCCCTCTCCTCTGTAAAACGGAGACAGAGGGACGAGGGGTGGCACAAGGACTGCATAGTAGTAGGCTGCCCAGGCGAAGTCGCTGGAATGGTGTGGCGGGAGGGGAGGTTACCTAGTCTGCTTCATTGCTCAGTTATTTCACAGCTGTCTTTGTCCGGATTTCAGACTACAGCGTCAGACGGTCATCGTCTGCCACTCGTTCTATGCAGCTCTGACGGTCTCTATGGAAACCGGTTGTATCCCCCCCCCCCCCCCAATTCAAGTTTTCCTAAAGCGTGCGGTTTACCATTGCGTTTCGTCTTTCTCCGATTAGGAATAAAAAGACGGTGCCTTGGGCTCGTGGACACTTGCACTCGGTATGATGCTAAAGGTTCATCTCTGCAATTTTAGCGTCCTCGTTGATTCAGAGATCTGATTGATTTGATAGGAGTTTGCTTTTGCAACGCTTAAAAGAAAATTTAAATATGAATTTTGTGTAAAGTACTTTTAAAAAATTATTATGTTCGGCTTTGCTTGCTTACAGTTGGTCTAAGGGCTCGTCCACAAATTACGTAACGCGCCTATGGGGAGGGGGTCCGGACATTTGTTACGAAGTGTGACGAGGGTGATGGGGTTCCTGAAATGTGACGTAACGCAACACTTAATTTGTAAGTGTCGACCTCCTGTTTGCTTGTCAGAGTATTTGGAGAGAGGAAAATACAAGGATGACCTTTTTGCTTGTCAGTATGTTTGGAGGGGGAAAAGAAGGAATAATAATCTTTTTGTGCTTGTCAAGACCTTTCGGAAGACGAAAAGGGGGATTGGCCCGTTGTTACGTCATATTTTAGGGGGTCTGACTTTTTGTTACGTCGCGTTACGTAGGGGGGTAGAGGGCCAAAAGTGCCAAAATCGCGTTGCGTCATTTATGGACGACCCCTAATACAGTTGTTATTGTCGTACAGTAGAACTTCGTTATAACGTACTTAGTGGGTCTGCAATATTTAGTACGTTACATCCGAGGTACGTTATAGGTACGTTATAAGCGAGGAGACGTTATAGTAGTAGTAGTAGTAGTAGTAGTAGTAGTAGTAGTAGTAGTAGTAGTAGTAGTAGTAGTAGTAGTAGTAGTAGTAGTAGTAGTAAACAAATGGTCGCTTCAGTCAAAAAATCATAGTCGTGATCTTGTCCGTGGTGATGGGAGGTTGAAATCCAGAGGTCAGCCCGTTATAGGGGCCTAACCGAGTGCATCGTAACGAAGTTATACTGTACTTATGATAATTATGATAATAGTAATAATAATTAAATAATAAACATATTGTTATAAGAATATAAGAGTTTTTAACAGGTACTTTTCCTTTCACTTGTCCAGCTCTGTGAACTCTCTTTTGACTGGCCGCTTGTTAATAGGGCCTACAAGCACACAGACAGACAGACACACACACACACACACACACGACTGCACTCACTCACGTACGCCTCAGGTCATGTTTGAAAATGTTAACAGCTCATTAGGGTTAAGAAGGGCATGATAGGTGCAAAGCAACAAAGGATTAGAGTTGTCACCGTTACATGGTTGACTATTTTTGACCTCTTTGTGGAGTACAGATGATTTCACCTGTGTTTTTTTATTCGCCTCACCTGTAGGCCCCTATTTATAGATCATTGCAGTTAAAATGTTACACCGTAAATGTAAATCCACAGAAGCGTTAACATATTTTTTTAGAATGAAATTATTTTACTCCACAAATTTTGCAAAAGATTTAAAAATGAGAATGTGAAGGTCAATTTGCCAAAATCAATTTTGCAAAGCAAAGTTTTCTATTTAAAGACCGCAAGAATTCTTCTACTAGGATCGAGTTTTTATCTTGGAAGAAAATAGGCTATTTTTGGTTTCAGAAGTCCAAGACAGAACTTGCTGATAAGAAAACTGGTCTATTTGAAGACATTCTCAAAATATCTGGTAACAATGACGCAGTCAATCTGCCAGTCTGGCGGATTAATAATTTCTCCCATTTCTCTGGTTTACCACCCTTTCTTTTCTGCAAACTTGGCGTAACCAGGATTCCGGAATATGGGGGGTTCATTCCACCCTCATGTGCATCCCTACATCAAACTGCCCAAGCCATGGCCCCGGTCAAAGACAGGCCATTGAACAAAATGCTAGAACATTTACAAAAAAATCGGGGCAGGAAATAGTCAAGATTCCCCTTCCCCCGTCGTTTTTGACGGGCAAACAGCTAGTTGACAGTAACAACCTCAAAATTTATCTGAAATCCACTTAAAATAGAACAGTACCCGAGGCTAAGTCTCGCTGCGGTGGTTAAAGACTTTCTTGTTCAGCAGACTGCTTAAGCCAACCGCTTCTGAGGCACGGTTACCTAAGTCTTTCTTTTGACAGCTTTTGCTTAGCCTGCGATTTAGCGTCTTGTGTAACGCTTGCACCCTGTATGCCATGCATCAGTGTCATACAGAATTATACGTAGGGAGCCTACGTCTTAGCATAGGCATATGCATGTACGATACTAGGCTGTGTTCAGCTGTATCTACCTTATGTATTGTGTTGTCCCTGGACAAACAATGCTGTTGCATACGAATGACTGTTGTTAATATCTTTCAGTTCTTGAGGCTGTGGGCGTCTTGAAAACGAAGACGGACTTGTGACATCGAAAATCAAATTTAACCAAAAGGATTCGAAAAGACTTGCATGGAAATGATATCGAAACGTCAAGCAGATGATTATGGCGGCGACGACGACGACGACGACGATGATGATGATGATGGTTGCTCTTCAGGTTCTGCATTTCGAAATGGTGACCTTGAATGGAAGGAATTTTTCGGTGAGTTTCCGTGAAAATATTGTTTGGCGTTTCACTTTTTTTTATAGAAGTTGAATTGGAAGTTCATTGTTTTACTTTATTCATTGCGTGTGGATTCTTACTTGACGTAAAACAGTGAATCGCATTTTAAATACAATGCTATGGTTGTTGCCTCAAAGGAATCCAATCCTGTTCTAGTGGATAAAATACTGAATCCAAAAATTCAGATCCATCTTTGCCTATTAACTGTATCCACTATCTTGCAAAGCATGCTGTGGATTGACTGGATTGTATACATTTTGAGCCACTCATATATTGAAAGTGGGTCACTTGTCGCTGCCCAAAGCTATTTCAAGAAAGATTAAGTGCATCAGAATAAGCAGCTACTACTTTACTACCTTCCAAAGCGCTATATAAATTTACGAGATTTGTACTTACTTACTTACTTGCTTAATAATAACCCTATATACGGATGCTAAAGAAATTATAGACAAATAAGACAGTCTAGAATAACTTATATTGAGGCTGTAACTGTCTTAGTAATTGGTTTGCACTGAGTTCGTTAGTGGTTTACGGTATTGGTTGGGTCCAGTAATAATGTCATCTGCTAGCGGCCTAAGAAACATTAGTCGTGTTTAGACCAGTGGTTTAGGCAGAGCTGTTTAGGCAATTGGTTCTGGCCTAAGTATTACGTGGTGATGTACTGGCATCCTTGTGGAATGTGCAGATCGGGCCTATAGTAATATATAGTTCTATCAAAAAATCTAGGGTTGGTCTATAGACCCTTGCGCTGGGTGTTTATCTCACGGGGTTATTAAACGGGTGAATGTACCAGGGTGCAAAGTGCCTTATCTTCATACGGAGCACGTACGGGCTATTAGAATATGGATGACATCGGCTCCAGAGTGGAGAAAGGAAGATTGTCCATGGACCAGTTAGCTTTAGGGGCAGGGGTCCCTGTTATTCACCGCCTGTCTACCGCCCAGCGGAAGCGCCAAGCAGCCCCCCTCACCCATGGAGGTATTACGCCACCACCACCACCACCCGGGTTAATAAGACGAACTGTTGGAGTGGAATGCGATCGGTGTCTGGTGGAACTTCTCCAGTGGAAATGAACGGATAGTGAAAATTGACGGTAAAATGATGCTAAGTCTTATCATTAACTGTTACCGTGCCTCCCGTGCAAAAACTTCACCGAGATGAAAATTTGGAGGCTATATATATATATATATATATATATATATATATATATATATATATATATATATATATATATATATATATATGCTGATTCATTGTTTCCTTACAGTTTCTTTATAGAACATTCATTCTAGCATTTTTACCGGTTTTCTAGATGCTAGAATGTATCTTCAGTCTTGTTGAACTTTGAAATCAGTCAGAGGCTAAACAAACTCGCCTTCTCTCCCTCTCCCTCGCCCCCTCTCTCCGAGTTCGTTTTAATTATTTATTTATTTCCCAGGGTGCAAATCCCTTTCCTTGTGAACAATATTTTTTCCTTCCCTTCTTGAAATGCGCGGAATGTTGATATCTCGAATGCGGATGCATTGGTAACTTCGAATCGTCTGCCAAAATTGAATCTGGCATGGCTATGTAATCAACTGGTCTGTATTGTGTATTGGAGGCCTGTCGAAAGTAATAAACCTGGTGATTCATTGTTGTAGCTAAGCCGCCGCGGTGATACGAGGCAAGGCAAGCGTTGTTGAGGTTATTCTGGGGTACTTTGAGTCAAGATAGTGTTGGCCGAAAGATATCAAATCCTTGAAATCTTGTGTTGACATTGCTTTGGGTCAGTAGTATACGACCTCTGTCGAAATGTTTACTTTCCTAACTAAGCTTACAAGTCTATTTTTGGATATATCCTTGACCAGTTGTTTCAGTTGGAATCACAGAGGACAGTCAGATCTGGGCTTTTGTCATATTCTAAGATCTTCGAAGTTGTATCTATCTATCATAATAATATGTTAATATTGTTACAGTAAGTTTGACTGTAGTGACGTCACGTTGATTTCATGATAACACAATTTGCAAGAGACAGAGGAGGTATTGGGGTGGGGTGGGGTGTTCTAGTGCCTCCTCTGCTCACTTATTTCTGGATCCGCCCAAAGAATGTGAGTGACTCTTGAGAATTCATGGTCATCACTCATCGAGGATTATAGTACTGTGGTAACTTATAGTCATGGAAGCATTATTTGTCTCCCAAATAATTCTGACGAAATGGCACTCAGTGGCACTCAATGGGTCTCTTGAGTGCTGTGCCTATTGGCTGAGTCAGGCGTAGTCAGACGTCCGACACGACTCTGTGTAGCTGCCTGATTTGAGTCTGATCCCGGGTATTGTTTGGCTAGAATATAAACTGCTACGCCTCTATAGTCTAAGAACCATCAGCCCATTAGAATTTTTGGTCTAAACATGCATCAGGATTTCTGACAGTGAATAATCTAGAGTCTAAATTCTAGACCATCGGGAGGGCATCGTGCCCATGGGGGTGGGTGCTCGGGTGAAATTTTGGGCTTTGGTCCTCTCCCCCCGTATTTAAAAGTTCCTTGCCCTGTCACTGCTTCTCAAAACACTTGATGTGCCAGTGGTTGAATCAGGTTTAATTAACAGTGTCTGAGCTCTCTTGGTGATGACGTCACCGTCATTGCAGATTACATCGGTTAAAGTACCGGTACCAGCCATGGCAGTCGCGATATACAGTATATACACATATTTGAATTAATGTCTACATATATGCATATATAATTATATACACAGATATATGATATATAGTGATGATGAATATATATATATATATATATATATATATATATATATATATATATATAATGTCTCCAGTAACTACCGGTGCGCAAACTACTGGTGCGTCAATATGAACTATGCAATACCGTTTTCGCCGGTATTTTGCAATGCACTATAGGGCATTACTAAAATGGCGCTATAGAAGTTCAGTGATGATGATGATGATGATGATGATGATGATGATGATGATGATGATGATGATGATGATGATAGTGATTTGTTTTAAATTGTTGCCTGTACGCGATGAAAAGTGCGGTTACTATGAAAGACAGAGAAGCATAGATGATAGAGCCATAGACGCATTCAGAGTTCGTGGTACTAAGTCTTTGACGCTAGAAATAGAAAAAGTCGCAGCAGTGTCTGCTGAGACCAAAAAAGCTCGATGGCTTTCATGTCTGGAGTGGAGTTGGAGTTTCTGGAGTGGAGTAGGAGTGTCTGGAGATGAGTTGGAGTGTCGATTGATCTGTTAATCTGGGTATTATATGAAAGTTAATCCATCGATCCATCTGCTTTGATGACAGACCACCTTTAATTCAAATACTGAAATGGTGTGGCATATTTCAGAACCGAATCTGACTCCAGTATACTAGAATTCAGTCCAGTAGTCAGTAAGTCATCTCCCTCTCTCTCTGTAACGAAGTTAACAAGGTCCAGACTCCAGAACCCCGATTTGCCGCGGCTGCCTTGCCCTGCCCTGGTGGCCTTGAAGCAGAACTAGAGTAAGAGGTTACCGCAAAAAGCACGCTACTAAATATAACCAGTGACCCGATTACAAGATTCCAAGGTGGACTATATATTATTATACCTGAAGCAAACTGTACACACCTGTTGCTCCCTCCTTTGAGCATCTCACATCGGGTATTTTTCAAACGCATAGCTGTGGGGAGGGGTCGATTGGAACTTTCAGGTCACGTGATAGATAGCATCTGCCATGCCAGTCAGTAAGTAAGTCAGTCAGTAGGCTGTTAAGTGTTTGAACGACCGCTTATTACGCGCCGTTACTCTTTCGATAAACATAATGAGTGCCACACAGCCTCTGCTTTTTAAGTGTTTGGCTTGTCTGTCTAAGGGTGTTGGCATTGCACACTGCTCTAGAGTTTCCTACAGTAGTTATTGTAGGGAAGAGATAGCATAGCACATCGGGAGTAATCTTGGATGAAAAAGTGGGGGCCGCAATCCCCATGCCTTCCCCTTCCCTGTGGTAGCCTCACAAAAGTGGGGAGGGGCTCGAGCCTAGAGGCTTAATAGAAGTTTACGCCTATGCTTATAGGCGTATAGGGGCTGGGCCCCCACTTTTTCATCTATGTTTATGCCAATGCGTGAGTTATAACGTCTAATTCCGTTAGCCAACTTTTGCTTCCTCTAATTAGTCCCTCAGTTGCAGGATTTGTCTTTTGAGATAGTAATTCCGGAAGTCAATAAAGCGGAACGTTTTTTGAATAATGATGATTGCGATAATAGCGATGATGACGATAACGATAACGATAGTGATGACTGGATTTCTCCTGGTTTATTATTGTTTTTCCTAGGTTGAAATCGTCTGGATTATTCTTGGAAATATTTATTTAGCAGATTCGTCTTATCTACTGTAAAGTGGCTCGCATTTATCAATAGCACCTCCACTCCAGTGCTGATCATCATGCTACAGTGTAGGCCTATCTTATCTATTCCAAATTAGCTCCTGTTGTAGCCTTCCAGGCCTATAGAAATGGCGGCGGGGAGAGAGAGAGGGAGAGGGGGGCTTTATAGGGTTGAGGGGTGTTGTTGGAGAGACAGACAGCATTGGTAATGTGTGTTTTCGCAGGAATTTCTGCCCTTGGTTGTTTCTTGGCTGTCAGAACTGATTCGCTATCGTCATCTTCTGCCTTATAACAATTTTCTGATAAGGCAACGGCGGCGGCGGCGGCGGCTCCAGCGATCGTTACCTTAATCGCCATGCCTTAAAGTCTCCTGGCGCGGTGACGGTTTTTGCTCATTTACGGGGCCAGACAGCATCGTTGTCGTCTATCCGGCTGTGTCTTTCGTGGCGACTCGCCGACTCCCTTTGCCCGTCTGCGAGTCTCGCCTGCGTTGAGTTCCATCCAGGCACTTCAAAGATAGTCCTATATGCTGGTGAATATATTAAGCCGTGTACAAAACCTGTAGACTTAAAACTTCGCGGGACACAGCAGTCGTTGGTGATGGGTGAATAATTAGATTTGGTCAGAGCCCCGTGCTGAGTAAACTGTTACCGAATGCAATACTTGTCAAAGTTGCGTTGGGGGAGGGGAGCACATTGCTGCAAATTTTCATTATTCCGGGGGGTTGAACCGTTGGGGTTAAACTCCCACCCAATCGAAATCGAACAGCAAGTAGCAGTGTCATGTGTCAGACATGTCGCTTTAAAACTTGTTTATTGTCAAACACAAATTTTGAGAGGATAGACGAAGAAGGAAAGGGAAAGCCACAGGGGTTGGCCCCCTCAGTTTTTTTAAAATCTAATTTTGCGCTCATGGAAGTCTCTGGCAACGGTTTGCGTGTCACGTGACCAGAGCCGTAGCCAAACAGGAAGAGGAAAGACCTGAACCGTGAATCTATCGCCGACTTCCTGTGGCCATTGAATAGGATTGTGGGAACCGCAAGACCCTTGACCCCTTAACTGGGGATCCCGGATATATTCGTCCATTTTACATTGAGTTACAGTTAAATACACGGTTAAGGGGTTAACTCTCCGTCCTTTTCGGTCATTTTGAGTCTATGATAACGACGGGGAGTCGGGGGACAGCGGTCGGTATCCAGCCACACGCACCGGCAGCAGACGGGCGCACACAGGGCGAATAGGAGCACACAAGGCAAGAGGCCCAAAGTCCCTTTGCCGCGCGTCTCTCTGAGCGACGCTCTCTCTCTCTCTCTAGGCGCCGCCGCCGCCGCCGGGCAGAGGCCTAGGGCAAGAGCTCTGCCGGCGCCCGGGCGGCCGTCGACGCTGCGGCCCAGTCCATCGGCTTCACCAGGGATAGCCATCTGTTGAGGACCGGGTGTGTTCGGGTGGTGGATTGATTGATGCGATGGAAGACGCCAGCCAACGCCGACGATGCTAATTATCAAGGTATCATTGATACACAGCTGCTGCTGCTGCTGCAGAGATAGAGTTGATTGAAGCGTTGTGTGATTTGATTGGGGTTGGTGATTGCGAGAGATTTGATTGGCGCCGTCGCCAACTGATTCGTGTCGTCGGTTGAGTGGAAGCGGCGGATGTTATTAGAGGACCACAGGAGACGGTAATTGAAAGCATTCATTCCTCCCATCCTCCGTTTCACTGCTTTCACTTTTGATCATATATGACGCAGTTGCTCGAAACGCGTATGCATTTCTGTTTTCGAGTTTTTTAATTGACAGTCTCTAATGAATATGAACATGATGATGACGACGGCGGCGGCCACAGCGCTAACTAACTGATGTCAAACAACTGAACTTGATATCATTATACTGTAATTTTGAATTTGCTTTTTTTATTTAGTTAAGAGAATTGCGCCCCAATTTGCAGTACGAGAAATCTTGACGTCCTCAGTTGATTGAATCTACAGTGGTTCTGCTGTGGCTATCTGATCCAATCTGATAGTCTTAAACTTCTATAGTGTTGCAACTGTCAAGACAATTTGATATGCGGATGTATCTGTATAGGTATTGATTGTTTGAAATACCGGCAATTACCGTAATTGCTCTTAGTGCAGATACAAACATTGGAAACTGCCTCTGATTCTGGCGTCTTCAGTTTGCTGGCCCTTGCTACGGACGGGGTTTGCTTATTACCCTGGATCTGCAATTCTCTACTCGACTAGGCACTAACCGCGCTTTTAAAAGCAGCAGCGGCAGTCTTTAATGCTGTAGCATAGATTTTAACTATCACTAGATGCCGTCCGTCTATCAATGGCAAAGTCTATGCATGTTCAGTAGCATTGATGTCTGCCTGGGAGTTCGGTATTTTGGTCTTGAGATCCTGCTTAGAACCCGGATTTTATGGTGTCTTTAGCTACGGTTTCACATCCAGAACGCTGTCTGTAAGCAGACAATTACCGGTAATCAGAAGTAGTTATGCTAATTACTGTTATTCCGGCTGAATTCTTAAAGCCAGAATTACAGTCTTTACAGATTACCCTGGTACAGTACACATTACTTTCTATGGCTTTACAGTGAGACTGGTCTCCTTATAGCAAAGCTTTGAATGAAAACTGCTGCATTGTAAAGTTACTAGTATTTTTATGACGACCAGTTTAAACGTCAATAGGCCTACTCGTTCTGTCATAACGATGTCAAGGTAGCGTGATTTAAGCCAGGTAAGTATTCATGTTTGCTATTTGTACACAATGTCACGTGATTTGGACGGTGTTGCTATCAATGAAGTACCGGCATTTTAAAGATCCGGTAATCCTGAATCCCTATTTAAAGGCTAATGGCATGGGACCATCCTTCTTAGTTGCACATACATGTGTGGGTTTTCTCGGATTGTATTAGCATTAAAGAGATTAGTTAACTTTTAAAGATTTGATGAATCCTTTTCTTTTTTTTTACTGAGCCAATGACCGCGTGTCACGCGTGAATGCTTTCAGTGATGCACGGATGATGTTGCCACAAGAGACTTTATTAGCATAAATTCAACGAAATAATTATATCATCTACGTTTTTTCTTCTATGACTGTTACTTGTTTTTGAAATGCTGACACATCTCTTTGCCTGCAAAGCTAACTGCTTTGGTCGTGAGATATAACTTGACAAACTTGACTGTAAAGACGGTTTTCTATCAGCCACCTCGTAATTATATTTATTTATGACTTTTATGATCAACACTCAACAGTGACTCACATAAGGATGGGCTACCGGTGCTTCTCTGTCCCTTCTACAACTCTCTGTAATGATGCCAAAGAATTGGTGATTTATGATTTACTTGTTTCTAAGTGAATATATGAAGAATTGTTAAGAGTTTCTTCGTATTGCATTGCTTCGTTTAGTAGTAAATAAGATCTGAAGAAAACTATATAACGGTAGTTAGTATGACGCAGGCACATTAGGCCTAACAGGCACACACACACACACACACGCACACGCACACACACATTTCACCATAACAACAATAATTATGAAAAGATGTTGTAAAAACTGTTATATATTCAATTGCGTTGCTGCCTATGCTGGATTGTAACATTAAAAATAATTGTAACAAAATTTGGCAAAAGCATTTAAATGAAAACAAAATTTCTAACGTGTAAAAGGCATGTGGAAGCCAACACAGGCAACTTGTCTCTAGGACTTTACAAATCCAGAGCATACTATGAAGTACACAGAGAAATATAAGAAGCAACATGTGTCTTATTAAGAAACTTTTGAAACTATTATCACTTTTCTTTTGCAGTCTGTCCAAATGGGGGCTCGGTGGCATCAGGGTTTAATCTAGGCCGTTTCCAGGAAGGGGGAATTGTCATTCCCCTCCGGAAATGTTGGCATACTACATCAACTAACAGCAGCCCCCTAGCTGACCTCTCCGGCCTTGTGAGTCCCCCCAACCCTCCCTCGGAGTCCAGAGTCTAGATTAAACACTGGGTGGCATCGGTGGCATCGCAGATATTCGCTTCTCCATCGGCTGGAGTGGACCACCTGGACTTGCCAACTTTTACCTTGGTGTCAAGCAGCCTACACTGTCGACTGTACAGAAAGGATGAATGTGAAATATGTCACGTGACGACATTGATTTTTTCACTGATACTTCTTGACAGCGGTCGGCCTGAGTGATTCGCCGTTAAGTGTTTCATATCGAGCAACAGCCAGGCTTCAAAAGCTACTATCAGAAAGCTCTTAGATTAGTTATTCATGTTATGTTACTGTTAACGTTTGCGCTTACACTCAACTCATACCTTCCTCTCCCCTCACTCACCGTGACCCCGTGAGGCGTATCAGAATTAATATGTATGATTCAGTATGAATGAAGACTGGCTTAGAACAAAATTGTCTATTCAGTGTGAGCGCCTGACAGAAATGTCTGTCTGGAGTCTAGAATAAGCAGCATTTTCAACGGCAAGTTCTTTACCGTGAAAGAGCATGTACCGGTATTTGTATTTCCCATTAATTAATAACTAAATAATTTAACATGTATGTTATTATGTTATTTTTACCGTGCAACTAATGTCATTTCTATATATGCGTGTAATGTTAGGGATTTGAAATGGGAGAGTTTGATTAAAACGTGATCGGTAGAAATGGTTGTCAATACGGAATCTTAGTTAGTTAATCGGCTTTTGTGAAGATATTGGGTGCGGTTTAATTAGAACAGACGCCCTTGTTTTGTTTGCCGGATTTTACCATTGGGTCGAAGCAGGATTATCAGGATAATGGGGTTAACTTTGCAGTTGGGCTTTGAGGGGAAATGTAAACAAGATTTGGCTCATACTCTTGTGTTGGCTTCAGGTCAGTCGTATTATTGACTGACCTACTAAACCAATACTACAATGTGGAACCAGTCTGGTCGTCGACAGACAGAGAACCGCTTCTACCGAGAACGGTCTTAGAAGTTACAGCGGTGTTGAGTGCCTACTTAATATTTCATAAATACCCGGTAGCCTAGGTGTTGATGGCTGTTCCAAGAGACCTGATAGAGGAATCTGTGGTGGTGAAATACTGAATAGGTAGTCTATGGTGGTGATGATGATGATGATAATGATGATGATTATTATTATTATTATTATTATTATTATTATTATTATTATTATTATTATTATTATTATTATAGTAACAGGACGCCAGTGATTATTTAGATGTTATAGATACTAAAAATGATCCGCTATCTCTATTTACATGTCTTTGTTGTGATTTGAGTGCAACACATGGACTGCATTCTTCTCTGTTTTCTTAATTTATGTCATGGTCTGGATAACTTACATTTTTGCTTTAAGAACAGAAATGGATGTGTAAACGTATTTGAAAATATTGATATTATCGATTAAAAATATCGATAATATTTGTTTGTTCCGTCTAAACTGCCATTCACAGCTGTCAATTTCAAAATGGGGCCTAATCTGGCTGATCCCAACAAGTACCGCTGTAATTCCTTTTGCTGGACCATTCATTTTGGAGTATTTTTGTGCAGAATCAACTGATAGAGAGAACACTGCAGAGTCTAAGCGTAGTCAGGATTTCGTTAATGTTGAGGCTGTCGTGGGCGTTAATGTGTTACTTCTAATGGTAAATGCAAGTGTGGAGACTGCTTGAGGATATGCTGATACCGGCAAATTGGATTACTCATCAGATTTGTTCTAAAGTCTTAATTAGGCGATTGTCGACTCATACATCGTGTCTGTTAATGCAGTAATTGGCGATGAGAATGTTGCAGATGCTGACGCCTTGACTGCAGTGGGACATAATTAGCGATTGTTCTTCATAATTCTGTGCAATGTTTGACATAAGTGCCTTCTGTGGTTTTAAATGTCAATGTTTTCTATATTTAGGATCATCTTTGAGTCTCTCTGCTGGTCTGATCGCCGTCTACGACGAAATTAGTCGAGGTATTGACGTGGTTCCTCACGTTGCCTGTGACTCTGTTGCCAAACCGGAAACGGCAAACTCTTTGAATGCGGAGGGCGTTAGCGATGGCATTCCTTTAGGATTGAAGAACTGTCAGTTGAAGAAAAGCGATGCGAAGAAGAGTTTCGTCGGTTCTCGCTTTTCGGTGAGCATGGACGATGGTGGTGGAGCGAGGTCGGTTGTTCACAAGCCGATGATCGTAGAAACACCAAGAGCCGATCATTTAGTTTCCATCGGAAGTACAATGGACGTGCGCAACCGACTGGATGACGGAGTAGACTCGGGATATTGCTTTTCCTCGCTCCATTCTTCTGTTTCTCCGGATGCGGACGACAGGAAGAGGCCGCTGAGCATCGCGTCCAATTCGTCGTCGGTGTCCTCGAGCTCTTCGCTTCCGCGGCACGTCCGCAAGAGGATCGCGAACATGTCCTCCTCGTCCGTCGCATCCGGTTTTTCGTTTGCCGATTCTGGCGTCAGCAACGCCAGCTGCGAAATGCTTTCCACGGTCGCCGAGTGCGGCTCGCCCGTCGACCCCCAGCGCCCGAGTTCCTCCGGCGGCGTTTTTGACCAGGCCGACGACAGTGCATCGAGAAGCGACAGGTCTGCGGAAGGGGTTCCACTTTCCAGCCCGTGTCGATACAACTCGTCGGTTGCAGACGATTATTTGGGCAACAGTGACGTTGAAGAGTCGACCGGGAGCTCCGAACAAAACAGTTACGATTGTCTGAACGGCTCAGAGTCAAAACTTCTGACGGGAGTTGCGTACGTTGAAAGAGTTGTTGCAGAAATCTTAGAAACGGAGAGAAGCTACGTGAAAGATCTGTCAGACCTTGTCCAGGTAATGTTTGCATACAATATGATGCGCTGTAGTTTTGTATGTATTAATACACTTGCATATATGTACCAGTATATATTCTCATAAGTCATTTAAAGAAGTTAGTATCGAGGGTAAATACAGTATATATTTATATAATTATGTGTGTGTGTATATACATATATATATTTATATAATGGACATGTACATATATATATAATATGTATATATATACATATATATGTATGTATATATACACACAGAGGATGTACAGCTGTATAAGGACATGTTCCTTTACTAATTTGATATTAAGTTGTATCTTGCATTCTGTATCAATGCCAGTAGTTAGTAGTTCTAATAGTATACTATTTGTATTAAATTCCTGTATTGTCATCTTTACCTTATATCATTCAGTTTGAACTTGCCCTTCAGACTTCAGTTATGACATTGACTTAGTTTTATTGTGTGACTTTCACAAGACTTACACGTCTAGTGACTTTATGGGTAAAAATGTTGCTGTCAGTGTGAATACATTTTAACGAAGCACATGTTTGTCTGAAGAGCGAACGCTAGAATTTTAAAATGTGGTTTCGATTGGCCGATATGTTTTGTCCCAGCAAAACCTTGTGCATAAATCTTGATTATTTGCGGATATATTTGAAGCGCCATCGTTTTATACGTTTCTGTGTAATTCTGTGTCTTTATTTGGGTCCGGGCCATCGTCTCCAGCGCTGTATTTTGGTCCAGTGTCCAATGATTTACCTCCAAGAATTCGCTCCAGTGGCGGCTCCACCGGGGGGGCCAGAGGGGGCCCGTGCCCCCCCTATTGAGAGCCTGGCCCCCCCAGTGGCCCCCCAGTTGGGACCCTATACTTAATGCTACATACATTAAACAACAATTGGTTGGCCCCCCATAATTAGAAGTTGCCCCCCCAACGGCCCCCCCACTTGCCAAATCCTAGAGCCGCCACTGATTCGCTCTTACAATATTGATCAACTGTGTGCCTTAGGGCAGGATATCTGTAAAGGAGTGGATTACCGACATCTTAGATAAAGCTTGTATTCACCGCACTACCTTGGGATCGTGCCGGCCGCTTGGTGCGCTGGCAGTGCACAGAGCCGTTGGACGGACAGTCGTTGCCATGGTGATATGTGCCAGGGACATGTGACAGTTGATAATTAATTAACAGTGCCGATGTATTTGTATTCAGCTGTAAGTTGGGTTTTGGTTTGGAAAGGAATTACCGGTATTGGAGAAAGTTTTCCTTCTGCCGAGGTGGGAGGGGTGTGATGGCCTTGACCTTACATAAATTTAATTGTGTCTTTGTGCCTCAAACATTGGTGGAATTTGATTTGATAGAAATCAAGATAGAGGACTGCGTACCCGTAAATAAAAACCAGGGTTTATAGTGGTAAGAGCACCAGGGTTCTATTTTCTGCATAAGCTGATTACTAGTTCATCATCATCATCATCATCATCTTCATCATCAACATTATTATTTACACTGTGCTATATAAATATGGGATTTTTCATTTTTCTCTACAGTGTATGTCTGTGAGAACTGGAACAATGTAGGCCTGCTCTGGGAACTGAGAAATAAACGCCACCCCCCACCCCCACCCTCCACTTCCCCTATCATTTCCATCCTCCACTTTAAAAGCAGAACTTTCTAAGAACTTGAGAAAACGTGAGACAATGAGTCACGTTGATTAGAAAGTGTTGGGTTATAAGTGATAAAGAGCTGAGACGCAAGAAAAGAGGGAGAAATCACCTGCTGGATGTTTTAGTCTGTGCGCGTCTTTGTGGGAAAAATCAAGTAGAAGGCAAATTGAGAGCCGAGGAGAATATTACCAGCAGCCTTTCTAATAAGAGGTTAGAAGACTCACAACCAAAGGACAAAGTAAGTAAGTAGTTAGGGCTGTGGCGGGTTCGATGCTAAATATTATGCGATCGCATATTCAGCAGTTTTTTTAGTGCGCCGCATTTTCAGCCGTTTTCTCCGCACATGCAGTTTCTGCACAAATTTGCATCAATTTTTATCTGCATTTAAGCTATTTTTGTCACACATATAGCATTTTATGCTATTTTCCTAATATAGGCTCAGATTTACAGATTTACAGGGGATCATCACCTGATTGGATGGCCATTTTTTGTTCAACCCTTTTTTACGGAAACACACACACACACACACACACACATATATATATATATATATATATATATATATATATATAGAGAGAGAGAGAGAGAGAGAGAGAGAGACAGACAGACAGACAGACAGACAGACAGACAGAGGCAGGCAGACAGAGAGACAGAGAGAGGGGATGGATAAGGTGCCATAAAATGCATAGGGTTGAGTTGTAGTAATAGTTTTAGAAGCTGATTTAAAATGGTATTGTCATTTCAAACCAAAGTCTGGAGACAGACAGACAGACAGACAGACAGATAGACAAACAGTGAAACAGAGAGATAAACATTAAGAGGACACAGACGGCATCTTCAGCAGAGACCAGGGCAGCTCCAGATGTTACTGAAAAGTAAGTCTGTGACCAGACTGGCTTCAGTCTCTGACAGTCTGGGAGTTCTTGTTCCTTCTTCAAGTAATTGGAACAAAAACTTTATTTGGGTTGACAGTATCCACCCTGGTGTTTTCTTGCTCCACAGAGTATATACTTTTTGAGTCTGTATCAGGTTGCCTTGATCATTTTTTGCAAGGAATGTTTGTCTTTATATGTCTAATTTGTGCTTTAAGGCAGAATACTTTTAAAATATTATATGTTCCATTGCTCTGGGTAAAGAAGTTAATGTTGTGACTACTTGCATTACTTCAATCTGTGTATCTGATATGGATATCGCAGTTCCTTCTCTATGGCTTGTGGATCTGTTATATGGCATAGGCCAAAATGAAACTTTTGATATTTAAACGTTTAGCAAGAAAAGTTTATCTAAGTGGGTGTAATATTGTTAGCTTAGATGATAACATGGTGATGTTTTTATTATAGGATATAGACATAACATGTGCTAGTGTCCGTTTTTCTCATGTTACTTCTCTGTCTTTTTTCTCAACGTTCCGTTGGTTATCAGTTTAAATTTTTATCAATTGAATTTTTATATTGCATTGAATTTTATCTTACACGATATTGAAAGTGACAATGTTTGGGCACGCCTCTGCTGTGAAGTTTATTTTATAAATACATTAATTTTTACTCAAATTAAAAAAACACCTATAGCTTTAATGATTGCTTACACAACATCATGGAACCCATTGCATACAAAGAGTTTGAATGTATAGTACCAATGTCATTGTTAACGATGGCAGTAATATTGGTACATGTTCTTTCACTCGGTCTGCTGACAATGCTCCTTTCACCGCCTCTTCATTGAATTTGAATCTGTGTCCAAAATGTGAGTCATTGAAGATTTAAAACTCCACCCATAACTCTGTTGGTGTTTCTTTCAGCGGAGCCAGGCTCTTACACTCGTTGACAACACATTGCATTGCTTCTGCTTTCTGATCTTCCTTCCAGCATACCTTCTGTTCTTCTAAGCATAGACGGAAGCGGCTAAACGCCTCACCCGCCCCCAATTGCCAAGTCACGGAGCCGCCACTGAGCATAGAGGCCCCTACTAAGAGTGTGCATCTATCCAAAATTGCCCCATTGTTTGTACATTTATTTATAAAAACGCTTTAGGTTTGTTAAAACATTTCAATTTTCATCACTTTTCTTCTTGCAATGCTGGAATGGCTTCAAGCAGTGTATTTTTCAGAGACATTGTCATTTATTTTGTAGGGATACACTTGTCAGTTGAGGAACAACACCGATTTGGAACTGTCCAGAAATGACATCGATACTTTATTTGGCAACATAGAAACAATATGGAAGTTTAACAGGTTACTATACATTATACAATGTGTACCTAGACTCATTTCATTGTTATCAGTTATGCACTAGAATAAAGTCATTTTTCATATTCTACAAATGTAACCTTTGTAGTGTATAGTTTGAAAACTTCATGTTGAATATTAGGAGATTTTGTGTTTTATGGGTAAATGGTCAGGTTTTAGGGTAGATGGACTTCAGGAATTTAACTTATATTATGAAAAAATACTGTGAAATGTAGAAGAGGTTTGAGGTGTATTCTGGGCGATCACTAATATATTTAACCCCTTAACTGTGCAACTATTTGTAACTCAATGTAAAACGGACGAGCGTTACTCGGGGCACCCAGTTAAGGGGTTAAAGCACAAGATTTAATTCCAAACGAAGTTCACAATTACCGAGCAGTCTTTGCTACCAGCTATTTTTCTCTCCAATATCCGCTTCTTTTGCAGCTGAGTAAACTTTGGCCTGTATTATAGTCTGGTTCTGTTTTTGACTGATGTTTGAAAAGAAATTGTTTTGGGTGCTTTAGAGTTGCACTCAAAGCTTTGCCTTCCATGCTCAGCTTGCTTGGTGAATTAGATTTTCTATTTAGAGAAACATCTCTGCGTCTATATTCTGATAGATGTTGTTGAATGATGCAAGGAACTGTAATGCTTAGCATCAATTACAGAGGTACCTGAACGATGTGTGGGGAAATTTTGTATTACGCTGGTTCATTGTTGAACAAAACCTGCATGGGAAATATTATGGCTGACAGATGAGAACAAAGTGAGATAATATTTTTCAGGCGCTGAGTTTCTGCGCTCTTCCTGCTTACTCTGTAAAAAATTATACGATTATATTTAGTCGGATGGAGCAAACTGCCGCTGTTGCACTCTGTATCTGAGTGAAAAGGATGCAGTTTCTAAATGTGTTGTGTTAAATGGTTTTCCTGCGTCCAGAAATAATTTAATTTCAACTTCCGTTGTACGAAGGTTACTCTGCTTGATACAATTGACGATATTTATATAGCGCCAATGTATGCGATGCGCTGAGAATATCAGATTTACAGCAGGTTTTGAATAGCTATTGTGTGTATATATATATATATATATATATATATATATATATATATATATATATATATATATATATATATATCGGCCACCAGGTGGCAACACTGTTTTCTATCAAGGAATTGGTGATATATTTATGTTGGTTGTAGATGCTATTTTCGGTTTTATTGACCGCTCATTGTTCAGATTCACGTAGCTTTTAAGTCAGGTGATTTCTACGTCATCCAATCAACCTCGTATTGGTTAATCAGAAGAACAGCTGTTGATTAATAATTTTTCCATTCAAATTTGCATACAGTTCCTTTTCAAGAGACTCTTTTTCTCAAGCGGTATACAAGTAAAGAATGTGTGGGTGGTATTCAACAGTTTTCACGAAGAGGATGTACTTTGCTACCTGTTATATTATAGTGTTAAAACCCACACACACACACACACACACACACACACACACACACACACACACACACACACACATGTGTATACTTACACATATGTACTGTATTTGCTGTATATTTTTTAATGCAATTTTTCAATGTTTTGTTGAGAATGTGACTTCTTGAACTTCTTATAAATGAGAAATGAATAAAAACAACTTTACAATTGAAGGTTTTTACAGGGTTCTCAGATTTTTTGCTGCTTTCACCCTAATTTTCTTAGCATTGTGTTTTGCCATGTGCCAAAAATAGATGCCAAGCGCTGATGATGACTAAGATTAAGACAAGAGTCGTATTCAGTAGGAAGGGAAGCCAAAATTCTGTGTGTATGACGACTGATTAATTATTGAGATATAAGATATAATCTGTGTTCTATTCCTGTTGGGTTTTGGGAGATTTTATATTGACCATATAGTCTCTTCACCTCAGGTATGGAAGCAGCTCCAGTCATAGTCATCCGTTAATTACTTATCACAAAGGCAGTATACTCCCTCTGGTGACAAGAGTTGGTTAGAAGAATTTTGACAGTCAAATAAGGAACGTCACCTGAAATCTGGACAGAAGCTAACTAATTAACTAAGAGCTGACAATGATCTGTAAGAAGTGAAGCTGCCATGTGACTTTTACATTTCAGCATATTAGTAATGAAACAGTACCATCACTATAGAATTTGCTCGTGTGTGTGTGTGTGTGTGTGTAAGTAAGTAAGTAAGTTAGGCAGCACACTTTGTTATATGTTGTCTCAACATGTAATCTGTTACTTACCGGTACTTATTTACTGTGTGGGCTGTGTGTGTTGCCGCTATAGGTAGCGGTTAATTGTGTGGAATTTTCCGTTTTGATGAATTTTCCTTCTGGTTGTCTGGTTGTTTTCTGGCTTAGTCTTGGACTTTAAGAAGTTCTACGTTTAAATAAAACTTATCAATCTTTAGTCCATCTTCAGTTTTTCACGACACAAACTGCCTCCCGCCTCAACTTACTTATTCAAATAGGTCTATTCATAATCTGTAATCCATGGTAGTTTAGTGTTAAAGCAAATATATTTAATTTGATTCGCTTTTCTGACATGCTGTGAAGGAGGTAGGGATGGGTCTAGAAGGGGCCGAGCCCCCCACCCAAGCGCCCCAAGATTTTGTTTGTTAATTTCTCGTTGTGGTTAAAAGCTGACTAGTTATTTAAAGTTGGCCCAGCCCTGACAGGTAGTGGAAAAACGCTGATAGTATCAATGTATCTATTTATTCATATAGGCCTATAGGCTTTAGGCCCACCTGTCGTTTGGACAGGTATGCTTTCAGACAATTATGCCGTTAGACTAGCAGTTGAAAGAGCACTGATGATTTTTTAGTGCATCCACTTATTTTGAGGCCTCGATTTAACATAACCTTTTAAAGGCTTTAAATGAAAAAAATGCTGTATCCTGCCGACAGCAATTTCTCATAAGTGCCTGCTGCTGAATTGCATTTTTACTTGACACAAGGAATGGCTAATGGTCTATGGTTATTGAATTTGTTTTCAACTTCTTGGGTTTTGGAGCACTCTATACCCTGGACATGCAGTTCCTACCCATCTCATATTACCGTTCTGCAGGATGTATTAATTTGTCAGTTGTGACTATTAATCTTTACGGCGGCGGCGGAGGAGGGTTTTCTCTCCGTTGGGTCCGCTGTTGAATTCCCCGGTGATAACCATCATGGAGTGGAATGTTTTTGCGGATCAAAAAAAGCTCCTGAGGTCCAGTGTGTTGAGTGTTATGCAAATGGTATAATGGCGATGTTCGCGGTGGCCCATCATGTCTCCTGGTATTGCTGAGTCACTAGGTGCAGTGTGTGTGTGTGTGTGTGTGTGTTTGTGTGTGTTTGAATGACTGTACATTTGATATTAGATATTTTCACTATCATAGAAAATTTTCCAGGATGCTGACGATGCCAATTACGTGTAATTGTTGTAATGCTGACAATCGTAACGTTGGCAGTGTTTGCACTCTAGAAGACTGCATCCGTAACGAATGTGATTAATTGTACAAGTCTACTATCCGTGTTAGCTAAGTCAGACTTGGTTAACTGTCAATGTGACATTAAGCACATTTAATATGGCCATTTTAGCGTAAAAAAAACTATGCAGTATTTATTTAGAGATGCCTGCGAATAAGGGAGTGAGCATGATAATAGTGGGGTTTGACTGTACTTGATCTGGTTCCTCGTTCTTTACTGTAATGTGTTAAGTCTTATAATAGTGATTGCAGTGACATAGGTTTATCTTTGATGAACTTTCACGACATTGCCTGTAGAATAGGCCACGACTAATAAACCTTTTTATCAGTTTTATAGTGGCAATAAAATTCCTGTAAAACTTGTGCATGTGCAATGTGCATTTATCTTCTGGTTTTATGTGATTCTCTGAACAAGTTGGTGCGACCATCAGTGACAGCATTGTGGCTTGTGTTTTCACGTGCTTAGAGTTTGTATATATATATATATATATATATATATATATATATATATATATATATATATAATTATATATGTATATATGTATATATATATATATATATGCATACTCTGTATCTTTGCACAAATATCTGCTGATACATTGATACATGTATATATATATATATATATATATATCTGATACATGTATATATATATATACTTGTATCAGCAGATATTTGTGCAAAGATACAGAGTATACATACTGAAGGCCCCATGAGGGGTAGATGTATACTTAGGCCAATCCGTTTCATAAGTACTCCTCCCCCCTATTTCATTGCTTCTTCTGTTATGTGTTCTGGTTATCACTTCTTGTCCTATTACAAAGAAATGTCCTTAAGAAAGATCAAAATCAAGGAAGGACTTCACTTGGTGATGTTCACAAGGACATTGCCCTTTGCTGGTGAGAAATTATGGCCTGTATCTGGTTCGTGTATATGTACGACTGTACTGTACGTGACTTTGGTCATGAAACAGAGAACACGCATTAAGATGAAATGTATGCACGGATTTCCTAGTCAATTTTCAATGGTCTATCAATAGTAATATATTATCGGGCATCATTCTTTCAAGTGACTATCTTGTTTGTTGAGGGTAAGTGATGTTGTCCTATGAATTTTCATTCAAATCTTAATCCTGACCATTTGTCTTAGTAATAACAAAAACCCTCTGCACCTTTTCATGGTCCACTTTCATGTTCCTTGTGAAGTCACTTTAATATTTCAGTTTTGAGGCTTTGTTTAATTTAGTCTGACCCTCTGGAACGGAGGTAGGCTAGCTATTTCTTTAGATGTCCCCTTGAAACCTAATACTACATTAGGTGGGCCGTGCATACTAAAGGCGAAAATGGTTAGAATTTTTAAGTGGGGAAAAAAGAACAATTTTAATTACTTTTGAAATCGGAATTCATTATTGCAATGCTGTGATATGAAGCAATAACTGCGATTAACTTTTTTACTTGTCAAGACATTTTTGGGGGAAGTTGGAGGTGCGATCCCCTTATTCTGTCCTGGACGCTGCCCTTCTTAGATGTTAGAATGAAGTGCCATGTTTCCATAGAATGATTTCAAATCATCTCTATTTCTATTGGTCGTATGCACATTTGTAAATGACCTCGCGGGCCACATAGAATCCATTGGCGGGCCGCATTCAGCTTGCGGGCCGTAGTGCGCCCACCCCTGCTCTTGAACATGTTCTCAAGACTTAACTGTATATTCTTCATCTTTGTATTTGCCATACGGATGGCGCTATAAAAATGGTCTCAGCAATAAATAAATGACACATAAGTGTTGTCATTAGGTTTTGGAACTTTTTGCTTGGTCTTCACTTCTGCTGTTTGTTTCTATGTAAAGTAATGAAAAAGTAATGTAGCGCATGTGGTAGTGGTAGTTCATGCGTGCTTTCTGCATAGAGACTCTCTGTGTGTTTTATGTGTTTCTTAAAGAATCCCTGTTTGTTTTAGCTTGGCAAGTGTGGAGGAGGGGCAGAGGGGGAGGGATACACTGGCCTGAATGGGCGTGGTTGTAGATCTGTGTTATTGGATTCAGCATTTACGGTCAATGTTTTTACTTAAGATGGACTCCAGTTTTGGATCGAAACCAATACTGGAGAAAGTTTTTACTGAACAGAAACAGCCGATGGCAGGCAGCATTGAGCATAGGATCCGCGTAAATGCTGCCCCTTGGAAAGAGAGAACAGTAGGGATTTTCGGAGTTTGTACACTTTCTATTTCTAACGAACTTGCATACGTGAAACTAAGTTTTGATGGTGACATTGTGCCAAACAATAGTAGGTCCTGAATTAGGAAAAAACGCAGAAGGGATTTTGTATTGTGGAAAGCGAAAAAGATACAACTTTTTTACATTGTGTCTTTTTTTTGCCCAAATCTGATCACAGCATTGATAGCCATTGAACTCATAAAATCCAAAATTCTGATGGTCCACATATTAAGATCTGAAAACCTTTTATGCAGACTTTATAAGAAACAGCAATGTCTGAGAATTATGCAAGTTAAAACAGAAAAGATGAAAATGATAATTTGGTGAAATTATTGAGAAAATCTGGTCATATTTGGTGAGTGGGGGGTGGTCACTGGCTTCCATGCATATTAAGTAGTCTTTTCTTGCTCTTTGCATTTCAGGCGCTTTTTGTCGCGGCTCGAGCAGTGCGGCCAGCATCCTGTAGAAATCGCCGCCTGTTTTGTCAGCGAGATTCGTGGATTCGAAATCTACTCCTTGTACTGCACGAATTATCCGCGGTAAAGAAACAATCTGCATTATAAATGTGTTTTACTTTTCCTTCCAGTTGAGTTCTGATTTCTGAACGGAAGTTATTATATTTTCTTTGTTTATTGGATAACCTCATCCGGATTCTGTGTTTATACTGGATTTATGACCAGTGATAAATGGTGGTATTTACTGTTAGTAATGAGTCTAATGACGCAAGATTACATTTTGGGCATAGCAGCTAATGACGGTACAACCTGACAACGAAATCTTACTCACAGAGACACTGGGTTTCTAATTTTCTGAAATTTACGGTAAATTCCTACTTGATATTGATATCCGAATTAAGTCAGTAAGTAGGAAGATGAGCATTGGACTCATTAATAGCTTAGTTTGGATTTTGAGGAGAGGTTCACTTATCAACTGTCTAGGGGATATATTCTATGGAAAATCCTGTTGACTTTTTTGTCAGTGACAGAGGAATGACTTAACCCTGACTGATCTCTGGAATGACCTGGTCTTTTGCCGATGGATTTGAAGTACCATCGATTGATACCTTAGGTATTAGAACCGGTGCTATAGAAGTCCATAATTTATTATATAACTATTATTTAATGTTCATCAGGTCTTGACATTTTTCATTTTCCAAATTTCTGCCACATCCAACATGTGATGACCAAAGAAGTATAAGATAAAATAGTACAAAAAGTCTGTCATGAAATCCATGCCATTTAAACGTCACTGGAGGAGGACCCCCCACCCCCCTCCAACAGCACTCCCACAACGGGTTCAGTTGTCCTAATAGCATGTAGTCCAAAGATCCGCAAGAAAGAAAGAAATAGAGTTGTTTTGCTCAGCGTAATTGAACGCAATCAATGGCTGGGCTTTTACTGAGATTTCATCCAAAGATAAACAATTTTGATTGGTGTATAATTGACAGAAGATGATTGAAAGTTGACTTAATTAGAACAGAATTGCAGCCATAGAATAGCAGTAGCAGCAGGAGTCCAGTGTATATATGTATGTATGTATGTATGTATGTATGTATGTGTGTATATATGTATGTATATGTATGTATGTATGTATGTATGTATGTATATGTATGTATGTATGTATTATTGTATATGTATGTATATATGTATGTGTGTGTATATATATGTATGTATGTATATGTATGTATGTGTGTGTATATATATGTATGTATATGTATGTATGTATATATATACATATATACACATATATATATATATATATATATATATATATATATATATATATATATATATATAGGTGAAGATCAGAATTTTAGTCAATATAATTGTGATGGATTGAGGTTTACTTTTCACTTCTACCGCACTAGTTCCGAGATTTATGGTGGAATTTTAGGGTGTTTTACGTAAAATGGCGGAAACACAGGTGACTGTTTAAGTGAGGTGATTATCCTTGTTGGATTTCGAATGGTGAAAAGAAAATCACAAGAAAAATCAGCACTATAGACGAGTCCTTCCTTCTGTGCTTTGTGCTCGATCATGGGAGATCAAGAGAGAGCATTAACGTCGCCACGGGGGGGCAAATGGGGGCAACTGCCCCCGAACCTACCCCAGACCACCTACCAGATTTGCGCAAATCCAGTGAGAAAGTTTTCTGTGGAGGGGGGGTGAGGGGTGGGTAAGGAATCTGACATGCTAGCCCCTTTTGGCCCCCCCCCAACCAAAAATTCCTGGCGACGCCACTGAGAGAGAGAGACCTTGGCACCTTAATCTTATCTGAGATTTTGTAGAATTACTGCAGAAATGTGTGGTCTATGACTCGGTAGACTCGGTTGAAAGACAATTGATTTGTCATGTTGATAAGAGGCAGGCAGATTGCTGTGAATTCAAATTTCTTTGTAGCCCTTAAGTCTTAAGATGATGTATTTGTAATGTTCTTAATTAAAGCTGTAATGTAATGTGGTTTTTACGCAGCACCACAATTTAGCATTTACCATGTCCGAGTAGAAACTAAAGAGGTTCTATATAAGTCCATTATTACGTTACGTGATTACAAGATGGTTTGCCTGTTAGTGGAAGAACAGGTGTCGTCATGATGAGAGTTGCAGACAGTCAAAAAGTCTACTGCTGTTTGAAATAAACCACTTGTTAACCATAGCTACCATGTAACCAGGTGGCGTAATCATGTATTGCTTTATTTTCTGTCCGGTAATTAAATATATCTCTTGCATGTTAGTGCTGTGGAGACTTTGATGAAAATGATGAAAGACGCAAAGGTCGCGGATGTTCTAAAGAAGCAGCAGGTGTCGCTGAAACACAGTCTTCCACTCGGATCTTACTTACTGAAACCAGTTCAGAGAATTCTTAAATACCACATTCTCCTACAGGTACTTTAGTTACCATTACCTTACCTGTTTGGGCGAATTCTATATTGTTTCAATTTTATACAGTAAAGACAAGAAGACAAAGGAGAAGAATACAGGAACAAACTTACCAGACACGGAGGGCGCCACAAGCCAAATATTGGGTGGGCCAACATGGCCAATATTTCAGAAGAGTGATGAAACGAATTAAAACCACATATTCTTGTGTCCCCATCTTTGCTGTGTCAAACCGTACTAGAATTGTCAATATATTCTGTCTCAATTTTTTTCTAGAGCTTTCGAAATGCCACGAAAAATAATGAGTCATTTGAAACGACACTATACAAAGTCTTTCAGAAATCTATTCTCTGTCAAATGTCTAATAAATGATAAATCAATCGAGAGATAAGATGGCGCTTAAGAGAGCTGGTTTCTTCTATTACAGGTTTTAAAGACCACAAAATATTATAAAATTGATACCCTGTTTGAAATTGGACAATGCTAGTGCTACAGTAGGCTATAGATATGCAAAAATTCAGAAGAGTGATGAAACAAATTAAAACCATGGAGGGCGCCACAAGCCAAATATGTGGTGGGCCAACATGGCCAATATTTCAGAGTCAAAGACAGTGCAGCAAGAAATTCTCGCCGTTACGATCAATCGATCATTGAAAACACACAGTTCCATGGTTATATAAATATAATAATTTTGAATGGCCCACCCTGTTGCGCCCCCATGCTACCAGAGGACAAGAAGGGAAATAATGAGTTTACACAGCAAGAACATAATGTGAATGAATGGATGGATGGAACATAATGGTTCTCACACATGGCAGGCACTACTGAGCCACTCAAAGCCCTGGTATTATTATTATTATTATTATTATTATTATTATTATTATTATTATTTAAATATTTTTATTAAAACCAAGTTAGCAGCAAGGATTCAAATAACATGTAAGTGCAGACCAATATTTTTGTGTGAATTGAAACTGAGATTGGGTTTTGACTTGGCTTCGATTTTCAGTCCACAGGAGTAAGTTTTCAGTCTGGCAATGTCTGTGTTAATATGGGTTTAAGGTAATTGCAACAAATCAAATGAGAGGAAATTGGATCACTACAAGACTATGACCTGACCTCATTAATTTTTCACTTGCTAGTCTGATGAAGATGTCTCTCAGGTTGAGAGTGGCAGCTGTCCATTTACACTGAAAACCCTCTGAGTTGGTTATCTGCATTTAAAAATTGCTACTACTAATAATTGTGATACTCAGTCATTGACAGCTGTAAGAATTTTCTTAACTTTTAGATAATTCTATCCACCCAATTGCCGCTTATTATATACGACTGTGATATATACAAGCCTATTTCTAAGCACAGGGATGCAGCATTGAGCAAGAGGCATCACAGTTGATGACGTCACGTGAATGTACGGACAATATTGTTTTTTTGTGGCAGAATATCTTCAATAACCACGACACATCTGACGAAGGACATAACATCATCGAAAAGGCTTTGGATTCGATGATGAGCGTCGCTCAGAATATTAACGAAATGAAGCGGCAACACGAGCACGCGGTCCGCCTTCAGGAAATACAGTGCCACCTGGGCGACTGGGATGGAACCGACCTCATGACTCTCGGAGGCCTCATTCTGGAGGTCACTATATAATTAAACAGCTACTTTGTATTCGGGCCGTGGTACTTGGCCCCTGGAAAGGTTTTGCCGCTACAGATTCTATGTATGAATTTAGGCATCAATGATTTGTTTCTTTATTACTGTTGTACCATAGCAATGATGTGCACTGAACAATGTTCTACGGTAATTTAAGTATTACGGTAATTTAGATATTATGGTAATTTAGGTATTACGGTAATTTAGGTATTATGGTAATTTAAGTATTATGGTAATTTAAGTATTCATATTTAACTCTAGAAAGACGATGGTTGTCATGTCCTGAAAGAATTTTCGTTTAGCCAGCAGTCTATTCCTGCGATGCTATTTCTAGGAGCGGTTCAGAGTGTGTGGGGCGAAGGCCCTTCGTCGCCTCTTTCTGTTCGAGAAGGCGATTCTTCTGACCAAAGAGCGTGAAGATGGCGTTCTTCTTGTGAAGAGTTTCATTCTGGTGAGAGACTTCCCATTGTTATCAACATATCTCGGAGATGATGGCAATGTGTCAATTGAACTGACCCATTTCCCATATGACACATTGACCTTTGACCCATGTGGTATTGTTTTGATGACCTATTTGATCCACGATCCATCTCTCTCATATCTATCCGCCTTTGTTTTAATTTCAGAATGAGCGCTATCATAAAATCAACATCGGATTTATTTCCTACAATTAGAATAGGAAATGTTTGATAAATTCCTAACAATGCATGCTATAATTTTATTATTTTTTCAGTCCGCTAATTTCCTTCCTAGTACTAAGTACCTAATAAAATTGATCAATAGCTGTTTTATTTTACAAGGAATTGTTTCAAAGTGCATAATTGATAGTACACTTATTAGTGATTATAAAATAGAAATGTTATTTGATGATTCTGGATAATAGAAACATGACCGAAGGCATTGGTAATGTTTTATTTGTCTGTTTGGTTTGTATTTGTCGCAGTTTTCCAACCTCATGGTTATAGAGAGTGTTCCGAAAGAACCTCTTAGCTTCCAATTGATTCCCTACGATGCTCCTCGAGAACAGATAACACTTCAGGTGCGTTTCCCATATTAACAAGTTCGATAGAATTGTTAGAAGGATGCGATGGGATCTGCCGATGGCATTTATATGGCTGTACTCATTGGCGTAACCACGGGGGTCCACCTCCCCCGTACCCCCTATTTGGATCGGTACTGGTTGTGAGATTCGTTCAAAACTGGTGAGTATTTAGGGGGAAGGGGGTAGTATCAGATCGAGAAAAACACACAAGACAGCAGACTTTAAAGTGTTTGAGACAACAACCTTTATTTGCTTGTCAAGACTTTTTGGCTGGAAAATGTAAAAGTGGCCCCCTATTCTGGAATCCTGGCTGTGCCACTGATTATACTTGCCTTGTGTGTGGTACTGTAATTTTGCTGACTAAAATCTTATCTATTTGTCAGGTGGCCACAGTGATAATTCGCACTGTTATCAATATAACAAGCCTCTCTATGTCTCACTCTGTCTGTCTGTCTGTCTGTCTGTCTGTCTGTCTGTCTGTCTGTCTGTCTGTCTGTCTGTCTGTCTGTCTGTCTGTCTGTCTGTCTGTCTGTCTGCTGAGAAGACTTCTTATGTTGCACTATTCTCTTCAGGCGAGCAGCCTTGAACAGAAGAGGTCCTGGTGTCAGTGGATTAAGAGACTGATGCTGGAAAATTACGGCCCAAAGATTCCCGACAAAGCAAAGGAACTGGTGATGAAGCTGGGAAAGAGCAGGGAAGAAGAAGGTAACAGCACAGTTCCATCCAGTCCATAAAATTATTGTCTCCAGACACTTTCATCGACAGTAGCTACTTTAGCGGCTCCTTTGTTGGCGTTTTAATGGGCTCATGTTTTCCTGGAGTAATTTAGTAAGCTGGCTTTTTTAAGGTCAAACTCGAACGTGTTTGGCTTGGCCTATCCCCTTAGATTGTTCCCCTGCCGATCTGACGGACCTTTCTGGCTTGACCTGGCTCTAATTCGGATTGGATTTGGTGCGCCATCAGCTGATACCCTAGGCATTATGATAGTGGCGCCATAGAAGTTGATTGATTGACTGAACTTGTTAATATCCCTCCTATTAATAACAGTTTCCTCTTAATTTTGTGGTATTTTATTAAGTTCGTTTGACAGTATGTGATACAGTCTAAGACCAAGAAAAAAGTGGGAAGACAACATAAAAGAATGGACAGGACTCACTACAGAGCAGGTGACAAGAACAGCAGAAGTGACACCTGGAAGAAGATAGTCCACAATGCAGCCAATCTTCGGAGCGAAGACGGCTAAAGACAAAACAAGACAAGACAAGACAAGATAGTCTAAATGTCCTCGTTGATTGTTGCATCATTTAAGTATGTGCACATGGAAGACTGCTGTGATTTCACTCGTCTGTTGATTTTGTTACTTTCCGATTATAGATTTCGAGAGTTCCAACATGGAAACCCCTGAGCTTGTCAAGAAGCAGCACAATGCACCAGCGTACTTGGAAAAGAGGAAAGGACGCAGAAAATCCACCGGATTTATTCATGGTAAGCATTTTGCTTTCTGGTTTTTATTTTCATCAAGATCTCATTGTTACCGGTATTTAGAATGTCGGCATATTTTTGTTCTATTTTCATTAGTTATGATTTAGAATTAATTGTTCAGGTAATACATTTAAAATTTAAAAAAAAAGATTTCTTGAACTATATGATATTACATTATATGTCTCTTTTGCCTATTTTATTTGCAGATTTGAAATTGAAGCCACGGAAAGGTTACTATGAGTTTTATTATTTGGAATATAAAGCTGAAATGATGTTATCATTTATTCAATAAACTTCTATGGCGCCACTGATCATAATGCCTAAGGCATTCAGCCGATGGCTGAAACTGTTGCTGAATCGCTAAATGATTTCTGGTCATTAGCTTCTTTGCTTTAAGTTTAAGCTATTTGATATATTGGATTCATTAAATATAAAGGGGACTAAAAACATTTTTAAAAACAGAAATTCATAGTGCGAAACGACCGCTAGCGTACTTGGCATTTTGACAGATACTGTAGTTGCAGCCCCTTGTGTCTCCCGGGGTGGACTGCCCTTTAGTTATTTATGCCACTGCAACAGATCTATTGTTAGGTATGTGTGTGTCAAATGCATTGATACTGATCACTGTTAATAAATATTGATCTAACTATTTAAGGAATTGTGATGGTTATTGTCTCAATGGTTGTTTGCAGGACTTAGAAGTCGGCTTTCATCTTCAGACGCCAGCAAGCCTCAAACGGTGAGATTTCTAAAAATTTGGCATTAATGTGATTTTGGGAATGAGTATTTTGTCACAAAATGGCATTAGGCAATTGTGATTTTGAACTCAGTAATTATGTGAAAATTAATGCATAAGAAGTCTGTAGGTTTGTGGAATGATTGCCAGTGGTGTAGCCAGGATTGGGGAATGGGGGGGGGGGATTTTGACATTTTTTGGTCCAAAAATGTTGATGAACAAAATGTTTTAGTCTCAAATGCTTTAAAATCTGGCAGTGCATTTTCCTCCATCTGTATACTACCCCATCCCCAGCCAGCTACTCACCAGTTTTGATTGAATCTCCCGTGTGGTCCCCCGATCATAATACGGGAGGAGGCCGGGCCCCAAGTGGCTACGCCCATGATGATTGCAATGAAGTTTATTTAAACTCTGTTCAGCTGCTGTTTAAATGTAAGCCAAAAATAATATTGATATTAACAAATGGGTTTCAAATGGATCTTTCAAATCTCTTCTGTGTTAAAACCATTAGTGCTGCGCAATTGTGACTCCATGGCAACTGTAGATGTCTTGCGCTTTGCACTAAAGTTCACCATTTAATCTTTAGGACGGGAGCCATTCCCATGGCAGGAACTCCATCGATGTTCTGCCAGTGACGGACGATGAAGAGAGTGTCAGCTGCGGTGACGACTGTGAAAAGACCCCGAGCGAAAGAGGCAGCCACGGGAGTTGTTCCTACGCTGGAGAGATTCCTGCTTCCGATCTGTACAAAAGAGATGGAAGCTTCAGCTCGCAGAGCAGCTACAGTCCAGCCACAACTCCTGTCGGCAAGACCCGTGCAAACATCGGGCCGAGTTTCTCCGAATGTTCCAGTTCCACGAATGACGAATCGAGCGTCGTCGTCGCGGGCAGTGGATCGGAAAACAGCTGCGGAAATCAGTCGCAGCAGACGGCCTCGGCTGTTCCGTCGCAGTCCAGCTCGTCTCTCGGAAAGATTCCGCAGGACTTTGCCGGGCGCCGCGGGGTTCCGTTTCACCGGAGCAGCAGCACCGGCGGCGAGTTACATCGCGTCGTCAAGAATAGGAGTTGGACCGAAGGCGATGCGGTTGATGATGAGGGTGAGACTATAGAATCCGGAAACTACCAGATCAAATGGTACCGGTCACTGAGGAAACCAGGATCCTCCGGTCACGTGATGAGCAGGGACTCGACTGGTGGTTCCCTCGGCAACCGTCTGATCGAGGAGACTCAGATTGCTGACTCTGAGGCCGCCAATGACTGCGTCAGAGCACCTACCAGAACTGTCACATCTTCGTCCAGTTGCACCACGTTGCCAAGTCAGGAAAATATCGTCTCTGATCGCGATAAGCACCCGCACGCCTCGCAGATTTCCGACAGTAGTCCCAAGACTTTGGACCCAGGGTCTGGTGTAAAGTATAGCAGATCTCTTGTATCGGATCTTGCAAAGGGAGTTACTGCAGGCAATCAGAATGACCTGGAAGATGAAAGAAGCAACGAGGGCGAGCATACAGGTTCAGTGCACGGCGCCTCGACGAGACCGACCGCTAGAATTCTGGCAGAAGGCTATCCGGATTTCTGCTCGCACACTACGATTCGCACTCGCGTTTCGGGTTCTGGCAGTTCATCTGAAAAAGTCGAAACTCTGTCGATTAAGAGCGAAGACAGGAAGGAAACGAGAGCCAGGCTGACGGCACTGCTCGGAAGGTCCTCGAGCGGTTGCGAGCAGAAGTTCAAATTTCCATCGGAGGGTTGTTCACCGACCGGCACGTCGTTGGGCGAATTTCTTAAAGATAGACATGCACTGATCAGAGAATGCATGGCTACCAGTCCCAGCCAGATGTTTGATTCACTGTTTACAATGACCAATCGCACCGCACACCATCGCATGTCACTATCTGGATGCAGGCAGACGTTGAATAGACTTCAGACAGAACAACCTGTTGTTGATAGCAATGGTTTGGCAGAACCCGCTAGTAAAAGCAGTCCAACACAACAGTATGAGGTGAAGATAGTTAAGCTTTCACCAGAAAAAGACACAGTTTTCAAAGACGTTGATCCAATCGCCAGACAATTTAGTCAGAATAGTAGCAGCGAAGGAAACGATGCTGAATTTTACTACGAAAACAAACTTTTAGAAGATCTTGAGGTTGGTTTTAAAAATGATGATGATGAAGATGATGATGATGGCGGATCATTGACCATCAAAAGTGACGACGACCCAGGCACCCGTGTTTCATGTCCTTCGACAAACTTGACAGAACTATCGTCAAGAATGACGAAAGGTGAAGCGTGTAATTCAACAGGGCACCGATCCGCTGCCCAACCAGTGCATGGGATCGAAGTGAAGCTGAGCAGGAAGGCTCAGGGCATGCGGGAAATACTGCATACGCTGGAGAACGTTGCTCGAAATGGCCACAGCAGTTCCACCTACTACAGCAGGGTTGTTCACCGAACTGTTCGAGATCGGAGCCGCGATAGGGCGATCCGTGCGACCGTAACCCGCGTACGACAGAACGACAGCAACATTATAAGCATAAAGTCAGAGACAGCGGACGAAAGCTGCTTATCTCGAAACGGCGACAATGCTACACTAAACGAATCGCTGCAAACAGAAAGTCGAACTACTCGTTTATAGTACAGGCTGACGTTATATTTATTGACTGCTACACAATTTTCTAAAATTAACAGGACATTAGCAGGACTTGTTATTCTCTTACACGTTATAGATAATGATATCATAAGGTTGTATTTAGTCGTTAGCAAAAGGCCAATGCTATAATCCAATGCTTTTAATGGAACATGGACTAGGTTTGATATGCCACTAGTATTCAAGCAGCCAACACTTACTGAGCCATAAACTGCAAGAAATCAAATATTATTACTCTTAACAGAAAGTGTTGGCTGAGTGGACCTTACCCCTCACAGAAATGTTTCTCTAAAACGAGAAATTAATATAAATCGTTAGAAGATTAAACTCATTTATTGTGGTGTATTTGTGATCAGAGTAATACAGGTTTTAAAAAAACTTGAATGTATTAATAGATTAGTGCGTGCACGTGAACAATTTCCTTTGCATCCAGCAATATTAGATCAAGACATTATCAATGCATCTATGTACAGTAACATTCAAGTTCAAACTCTTCAGTTTTGTCAAGACATCATCTACTTTGTCTGGACAGATTTGCCTAAGCATTTGAAGACACTTAACAGCTTTATCCAACAGCTTCTCATTAACTTCAGGCGGTGTGACCGATTCTTCGCTAGAAACGTCATATATCAATCGTATTACACTCTGGATTATGGTGTGACAGTGAGCTGGTATTCGAGGCCACGCCTGGACCAGCAGTTGGTGAACTGCCTCGAGAGTTTGCAGACGGCAAAGTTCAGTCGGTCCATCGAAGACCTCGAGGTACAGGGCAATAACGGTAAGGAGTTCTTCCATGTGCCGCACCACAGTGATTCCAAGCTTGGCGATGAATGCCGGGAGGTGATGGCTGTAGATGCGACGAAGAGGGATCATCGTCTCCAGGGACATGTTTCGAACATAGGTGCGAAACATCTCGTCGCATTTTCCGTGTTTGCGTACGGTGTTCGGTACAGGCGGAGATCGTCCAACTATTTCCAGCACCGCAAATAAACAGGGAATGGCTTTTGTCAGTACCTCTGGCTCTCGCGAATAAAGCTCCTTGCTAAGAAGGTCGTACAGAACATCGGCACGCCCGTACCAACGCAGTTCGGACTTGCTGGCATTGTTCAAAACGTGCTGGATTATGTCAAGCCCGAGACATTTGTAGTGGACCTCGTGATCGTCTACGAACAGCAACGGGGCAGAAAGAACGGTACCGAGATGGTCACTCAGAAAAGGCGTCCGTAAGTGATGTACGCAGAAACTAAAAACGTACGGAACTGAGGGATTCTGCTTCCACGTAGATGACTGCAACCTCAGTTTGAGGCCAGAAAAGATTAATGGAAAGACTGCATTGTTCTGATTACTCATGTAGTTTTCAAAGGACGAGCAATGGTTTACTGTGCATATGAGTATCAGTAACTTTGTTGCTTTGCATACCGTTGCTGTGCTTGTCCATGGGTGGTCCGACATATGCTCCAGGCACACAAATAACGCCCTAAAGCTTAATGATTCCAGCAGATGACGTAAATTTCCAATTGAGTGATGAAGAACTTTTGAAAATTTCTCACAGTCCTGTGAAATTGCATAAAGTTTCTCCAACAATGTAATCGATGCAGCCAAACAGTTAGCAGCTCGATCCACAACGCCCACAAAGTCTTCTTGTGAAAAATATCCCTCCTTCTTCTCGACAAACTCCCTAACTTGCGCAGCCTGGCAAAGCTTGTCGACAACAGATTCAAGCACACTTGCTTCTTTTTCTATTGAGACATCGTCCGCTACAGTATTCCCAACACTCAAGGCAGTCAAACAATCATAAAGTTCTGGAAATATCCAGTCTGGCTTGACCAACGAAAATAGTAACGCATGCAATGCGCCGTGTTGCTCTTCAGTAACTGATAATTGATTAACAGATTCGTAAAACTGTCTCAAGTCCATCTGTTCCATCACACGGTTGAGGCAACTAGTCAAATCTTGAGAGTTAACGCAAGCGGACAGCTGGGCTGACAGCTGTCTCAATGTTTCCTCAGCCTCTGTGCTAAGCATGGCGTAAATGATTTGCGTATGATAATCGTGACCTATTAATCCCCTTGGTATGTTACAGGGGTACCCTGTGGTTTTAATGCAAGCGCATCGGTGATTTTGTAAAAAACCGATTTCTTCCAAATATATAGCTCTAATTTTTTGTCCTCAGCTATCGTGTCCATAGTAGACGCTGGTATTTTTAGTATAAACGATAAGATTATTAAGAAACTAAAAATTCAATCAACATTTAACCATCGGTAGTATTCTATTATCGCTAATGGTCTTGTTGACCAGTTGAGCTAAATAATTATATAGCGCGATATTTGTAACAGCAAAACTTGATTTCCGCATGTTCTAAAGACGAAAAGATAACATTTCCGCATAGTGAATTTAGTTAAATATGTTTTGTGCCAACATGATGATCACTTAAAAGAGAATACAAGTCGGATTGATTGGTGTGCCATCGGCTGATGCTTATGTGCACTGTCAATTGGCGCTTTAGAAGGCTTTAGATTAGATATCTTCAGAGAAACAGAGCTGTATTAGCAAATTTCAAATAATACAATGCACATAGGACAGCTAGTATGCTCGCTAAAGTTTTATTTTTAACGCCTCGGAAATTCAAATAATCATGTAATAGAGTGTTTCACCCGTGGTTTCACTTAGAATGTCGTAACAAGGAAAATATAGCGCTAAACTAATCGCCGCCATATGACTCTGTAGTCTGTAGTCTGTACTTAACTTCCGGACACATCGACATAGATTGAGTTGGCGAAAATCTGTAAACAATTTGCTTATTTTTAGTTTCTCTCTCGTCAAACTGGTTTAAATTGAAATGGACACTCATATTCCTGTAAGTTGATAAGCGATGGTATTTATTTAATGTAATATTCATTCTCTATCACTATAAGTGTTGTATTTGCATTTATATAGCGCTTTAGTTTTGTGTGGCTGATTGCAGTAAATCCATCGAGTCATTCCGATGTGAGCCTTGGTCCTAACCCTAACCATGAAGTGGACGCGAAACTGCTTGTTTACCGAAATGTGTTTGTTTTAGCTGCAAGATATGATAGTCGGTATGCTGCTGGTCCTGGATTCGTTTTCTGTATATTTTTTAATAGCATTAGTCCGATTATGTTTTATTTCTTTTAGGAACCGTCGCTGTATTCGATCAAGGCCATTCTGATCTTGGACAATGACAGCAATCGGATATTAGCGAAGGTAATTAATTGCCTCTGTGTGTATTTCATATTTACACACCTAAGCTGAAGCACTAGTCCCTTCTACTCTGGGGTTTTAGTTTTAATTTTGTTCTACATTAAACAGGACACATTTATTCAGAGGATATGGTGTGGATTGTCATTCATAAGTCCTGGATCTTTTTAAAACGTTGCCCTTTTGAAAAATCAACAGGGCAACATGCCAGAATGTCATTATCTTTGGTTTTATTAAATCTGGGTTTGATTGCATACCCTCCTTAGCCAGAACCAGGAATTATGGACTGACCTCTGAACTTTCAGCTACAAGAACTGCAACAGACATGATTTTTTACTATAATTCACACTCTGAAGCAGCCACAAAGGCACAGACTAATGCAAATGTGCTATTATAATGGCACTAAAGAAGTTTGCAATTGATTGGTTGATTGATTGATTGATGATTGATTGATTGATTGAATTTGGTATAACTGAGTTTTTGTTGTAAGGATTATTGGATGCTGGTGCTGGTTATCTAATATAGCCAGTAAAGTAAACCTCATCAGCTTTTGAAGTCTGATATATCTTTTTTTGTTATTTTTAGAAAAACACTATTTTGAACTCAATATGTTCTGAACTTGCTATTTTGTTTTTTAGTATTATGATAATACTTTTCCATCAGCAAAAGAACAGAAAGTCTTTGAAAAGAATCTTTTTAACAAGACACACAGAGCAAATGGTTAGAACTTTCAAGTCTTTAAAATTTTGACTGTTTTGTGTGTTGATTTGACTAATAATAATAGTAATAATAATGATGATAATGATGATGATGATGATGATAATAATAATGATAATAATAATAATAATAATAATAATAATAATAATAATAATAATAATAATAATAATAATAGTAATAGTAATAGTAATAATAGTAATAATTATTGTTATTGTTATTGTTATTATTATTATTATTATTATTATTATTATTATTATTATTATTATTATTATTATTATAACAATTATAATAATAATTCATACATATGGTACAATTGTGAACCAGTTTTTGATTAAATCAGAATAAAGATCATTAGGATTTTTCTGAATTTCTCAAGACTGGCTAAAGTAGGATTTGCTTAAGAGAAATATAGTCAGTAATTTTTGCAGTGGACAGAACTAAGAACTTAAGTTAGCAGATTAACCCTTTGGCACCATGAAGGCCAACATATCAACCTCATAACATATTGGTTATACGTAGTGCCATGGTGAAAGGGTTAAAGCATCCGTATAAAGCAGGTGAAATAAGAGTTTATGGCCCTGTGATTGGAAACTCTTCAACCCTATTTAAAGCTGTGCTTGAATTTTTTTGTATTTTTTAAAGCGTTTGTATTTGATTTCAGCTGAAATCATTATGTTTGAGGGATTGACTTGCGTCTACCGAAGCAGTGTTGATCTCTTCTTCTATGTAATCGGCAGTGCAAATGAGAACGAGGTAAGTAACAGAATAACACCTGAGAACAGGGTAGAGTATGGTAAAAGCGAATGACAATGAGCAGAGTGCTTGTATTTGCTGTATTGTAGTCTTTAGGTGACTCTGTAATCAAGCGTGTTCTTGAGACAGAAGTCTATTTTGTGGTATTGAAAGTTAAATTGATTTCAAGCATATCATTTATGTGCTTCTGTTTATCGCTGGAAACTAATGGGTGAATGTAATCATTCTTTTTTCCGTTGAATCTGTGTTTCTTGTGCAACCATAATTTTGGTGTTTTAATACAATTTTTTGTGTGCTTGAGGTGTTATTTGAAATTTAACCTTAGTTTTCCAGTGAATGATGTTATTTTTTGCATTTATTGACAGAGGTCTTCTATTGTTTGCTTATCTTTCTTTCAGTTGATTCTTGTCAACACCCTCAACTGCTTTTATGATTCAATAAGCAGCATGCTAAGAAAGAACGTGGAGAAGAGAACGTTGATTGAGAACATGGACGGAGTCTTCCTAACAGTCGATGAAATCTGTGACAATGGGTGCGTTTTCCGATCATCTGCGAGAAATTTGTGCGAACAGCTAAGATTTATTCAATGACGAAAGTGTTTTTAATGTCTCTGATCTCCACTTGATTGGAATTCCTGGACAGTTGCTTAGAAACTGATGTTATTAATAGTAATGCTAGTATTATTTTCATTATTTTATTGATAAGTTAAGTAGTGCTATTGTGAAAACTATGACAGTAGCTATGTACAGGGCGGTGTTTAATAATGTTTGAAAAAGAAGTATCTGGAAGCTAAGGGAATCCTTGTGTGGTATGTGGCAAAGGTGTGTATAACCGCTAACCCCATGCAGTTTACTATATGAAATAATTGGACATGTATGCAACATGTGATGTTGTTTTCTTGTTAATTTGTGGTTTTAGGATAATTCTGGAGTGCGATCCGGTCGTCGTGTCGCAGAGAACCGCATTTCGCTCGGACGATCTTCCTTTGGGAGAGCAGACAGTCAGCTCCGTAAGTTCCTCGTTACTTATTTGTCTATCTACTTTACTTGGTCTTTGACCGGAGCATTACATTTTGTGAGGATTACATTTTGCTCAGTTTAGCTGCCTTTGCGTCCAACTATCTAACCTACGATGTTAACTAATGCTGTGACAATGCTTATGAAAGTTCGGTAGTGTTTTACGTATTATGTGTTTCCTTTATTAAGAAGGCTTCAATAGAGAAGGCTGCTGCTATGGAATCAAACACAATAATGAAGGTGTTAGAGAGATTGTATTAGCATTGCACCAACAATGTAGATGTGTGTTTGGTGGTGTAAACTGTGAGATTTCTGTGTTGGTTTAAAGATCACTTTAGTTTATTGTTGTAGTTTCTGGCTGTGTTGCTGTAGCTATGCAATTGATCTGTGTTGATTTTGCCCTGAGTATTTTGTGTTTTTGAAATCCTGTAACACAAGTTACGAATCTTTGGCAAGCTTTTCTAAGATCACTTGTACTTTAAGATTTGATGATAGGAGATATCTAGGAAAGGTTTTAACGATATTTCTTAGCACTTAAGTTTGAGGGTAGAAGGCAAGAGTTTTTATTTACCAAGATTTTTTGATATTATTGGGAAGGTTATGACAGGAAAACTGAAGGTGAGACAGCATTTTAGGCAAAGGTGTTGCTCTGTTTTGAAACTCTACGGTAGAAATCGGTTGACTGTATATTTTTGATTGGTGCTGGTAGTTTTGTATTTTGCGTCCATTTTGCCAGCGGCTTGTTTCGTGTTGAAAGTTGCTTTTTCTGCTTTAGGTCACTTAGTTTTTACACTTTTATCTCAGGTTTGCTTGTATGAAAGTAGTAGCTGACTCCAGTTCTTTAGAAATGATGATTTTCCTTTTGTCAGAAAATATGATAATCTGAGTCTTGCCAGTTCTGCTTAATTTAGGTCTTTGTTTGTTTAAATTAAATTTTGTTGGTAACTGCAAGATAATTTTGTTATAAAACGTCTGACCAATACCTCCAGAATGTGATTAGTATATTGGATACTTCCTGAATTATTGGATTAGTATATTGGATACTTCCCGAATTATTGGATTAGTATATTGGATTATGATATGATATGATTATGATATTGGTAATGCAAAAAGCAATACAAAACACAAAAGAAGAAGATGCTGGAGTAAAAGTATATGGACACACAATAAATAATTTAAGGTTTGCAGATGACATAGATGTGATAACAACAAAAGCAGATCACCTACAAATATTAACCAACGAAATAAGCAAGGCCGGAGAAGAAGTGGGGCTAAAAATAAATATACAGAAAACTAAAGCAATGGTCACAGGGAACAAGAAGGGGAAAGTTAATCTAAAACTAAAGGAGGAAATAATAGAACAAGTACCAAAATTCGTATACCTAGGATCAGTACTGACAGAAGATGGCCTAAGTGAAGAAGACATAATAAGGAGAATTGGCCTAGCAAGTGCAGCATTTGGTAAACTTCAGAAGATATGGAAAGACAAACAAATATCACTGAAAACAAAACTAAAGCTATATAATACACTGATCAAACCAATACTATTATATGGATCAGAATGCTGGACCATAAAGAAGAAAGACGAAAGAAGATTAATGACTGCAGAAATGAACTGGTTAAGAGGAATAGCAGGAGTCAGCAGAAGACAAAGAATAAGAAATGAAACGATCAGAGAAAAGACAGAGCAAAAAGAAACGATACTCGAATCAATACAGAAACGAAGACTGAAATGGTTTGGTCATGTTGAAAGAATGAAGGAAGAAAGACTCCCAAAGAAAGCACTATACAACTATGTTGAAGGGAAAAGGAGAAAAGGAAGACCAAGAAAAACATGGATAGAAAACTTAAAAGAGGATGCAGAAGAAATGCAAATGAACTTCATCCAAATGACCAGAGCAGCAAGAGACAGACAGAAGTGGAAGGAACTCATTCAGACCCATCGTCCAACCCAATAGGGAAAGACGGAAGGGAAGAAAGAAGAAAGAAGATATTGGATACTTTCAGAATTGGATTAGGATGTTGGGTCTGTAGGCTTCATCTTTTGTTTCATTTTATTTCCATATACCTCTTAGTGCTTTATGATGCAAATATAACCTCTGAGTCAAAATGTGAAAGGCTGTGTACAGTATATATATATATATATATATATATATATATATATATATATATATATATATAAGTTTCTTATAAGTCTCTTATTGAGGGACATACTGGTAATCATATTCTCCTGTCATATATTAAAACGGTGATTACTATTTCTAATAAATCTAAGCATTTTTACAGGCTTTTACGTAATTTACACATGACTTTAATTCTTTTGAGCCATACGTACATTACAGGGTGAAGACAGTCATATCTGAAGATTGTGAAGAATAGCATACTCTGTTTAATGCCTTGCATTTGTGATGTCTGGTACTTCTATTTTCAATTGCTGTTGGCATAAATCGAAACCAGTCTCTCTTATCTGTTACAGAATAGAGTGAAAAAATGGTTTTACTGTACGTGTACCTGTACGACTGCTGTGTTCCTTTACAGGTTCTCCAGCAGGCAAAGGAGCAGCTCAAGTGGTCGCTGCTCAAGTGAATTGCAAATAGATGCCGTTGTGAGCATCTTGTGGATTTTGTTGATGGTTTAGGCTAAAGTGTTTCACTGATAATTATTACCTGTAATGACACTCTGTATAAATAATCACTGGACATGCATTTCAATGACTGCATGATGAGAAGACTTGTGCGTAGTAGGCAACCAGTGAAAAATATTGACACTTTGGAATGCAGTGCAGTTGGAACGTGGAGTCATTTAGACAGAGATTTAATAAATACTTTGCATTGGATCATACAAAATTCATTCAGTCATACCATGTCTTTTAACATTACTTCAGATAATATCACATTCCACCCAATTAGTGCATGTGTTTATCTTGGTGTGTGTATATATATATATATATATATATGTATATATATATGTATATATATCTATTAGGGGTGTAATCGCGACAACGATATCGCGATATTATGGCGGAGTCGGTCTTATCGCGATGTTTTTCGCTGTCGCGATATTTAATAGCGCTATAAAAGTTATGAGTTCATTCGGTTGCTACAGAAACTATGCTCATGAATATTAATGAAGCCATCTTCCGAAGCTCGGGTTTGAGGCTTTGTGTTAAAAAATATACGATTGCGATATATAAACAGTTATTATTAGTATTGTTATTATTATGATATTTGCGCTATATAAGTTATGGGTTCATTCAGTTGCTACAGAAACTATGTTCATGAATATTAATGTAGCATCTTCCGAAGTTCCGGTTTGAGACTGTGTTAAAAATAACCTATTGCGCTATATAAACAGTTATTATTGTTATTATTATTACTATTATTATTATATTATTATGGTACAGGAAAGAAGAACATGGCGCCATTTTCTTTTTCTCCCTACGACCAAAGATCAAATACACGCGATCTTTGCCTACGACGATATCGCGACAGAAAAATTTCCTACGATTACAGCCCTAAATTCATTGAACTAATAAATTATTTGAATCACTATAGACGGGAATGGTACTCAAAGGACTGAATAATGCAGGACAATGTGTCTTTTAACTGTACTATGGCCGCAGCAGCGGCAAATGAGAATATAGTTGAGCATCTATTCGCTAGGTGGCCGCGGTCGACAACCATCTTGCGAGGCTCAGACCGTGGCTTTACGAGGCTATGACCAGTCTACGCTATATATAGACGTCAATGGCCTATGACCGGTCTAGCGTTAATAGTATAGATTTTAATGTAAATCTATGTGGTTTAAACCGTAATTAAAGATGGGGAGTAATAAGAGCGACGTAGCTGTAAACAGTGGCGGCTCCACCGGGAGTGCCAGGGGGGCCCGTGCCCCCTATTGAGAGCCTGGCCCCCCAGTGACCTCCCCACTTGGGACCTATACTTAATGCTACATACATTAAACAACAAATGGTTGGCCCCCTCATGATTAGAAGTTGCCACCTCAACGGCCCCCCACTTGCCAAATCCTAGAGCCGCCACTGGCTGTAAAGAATTTAAGCGGAAAGTTTTTTGCTTGTCAAGACTTTTCGGAAGACGAAAATGGGGGGGTCGGCCCGTTGTGATGTCATATTTTAGGGGTCCGACGTTTTGTGACGTCGCGTGACCAAGGGAGTGGGGTCAAAAAAGTGCCAAATTCGCGTGACGTAATCTATGGACGACCCCTTATGTCTCCAAGCCCCAAGGCAACCCCACTGCCCCATAATATCCAAATTAGAACAAGGTCAAGAATGTCTGTTCTACTTGTGTACTGATAACGAGAATTCTACATGCTATATTGCTTTGCTATCAGACAGATTGATAGTTTATCGGATTTATTGAATCGTTTTTCGGTCATCTGCTTTCAATTCGCGGCTCTTTCCACGTCCGATCCTCTAGAGTTGCTTCTTATTATCGTCCAGTGTTTGTTGTTTTGGTCCATTTCGACGCTTGAATTGCTTGAAACCTCGATTGCGGCTGATGAAGAAGATTCAGTTGACGAACCACAGATGCACTAAGAAGCATGGCGTAGTGTGTGGGGGAAGGGCTGGAGTCTGGATGATCCTGCAGATAGGTGTTTCGGAGTGATGTACTGGCGTAGCTCACAGCCAACGTCGACGCTTTTATTGCATTCAGATTGCTATGAAATCTGAACATTCCAGTCCTATGGAGCATTGGCAGAGCCATGGGGGGACCTTTAATTCGTTTCATCACTCTTCTGAATTTTTGCATATCTATAGCCTAATGTAGCACTAGTCCTTGCTTTGTCCAATTTCAAACATGGTATCAATTTTATAATATTTTTGTGGTCTATAAAACCTGACAGAGAATAGATTTCTGAAAGACTTTGTATAGTGTCGTTTCAAATGGTTCATTATTTTCGTGGCATTTCGAAAGCTCTAGAAAAAAATTGAGACAGAATATATTGACAATTCTAGTACGGTTTGGCACAGCAAAGATGGGGACACAAGAATATGTGGTAATTCGTTTCATCACTCTTCTGAATTTTTGCATATCTATAGCCTACTGTAGCACTAGTCCTTGCATTGTCCAATTTCAAACAGGCCATGTTGGCCCACCCAATATTTGGCTTGTGGCGCCCTCCATATGGGGGGTCCCTTCCCTATACTAGCTGGGACCGGTCGTCGGATTTGCGTTAAACCGTTGAGAAATTTTGGGGTGGTCAGCTAGTATAAACGAATTGAATACGCGAATGGGCGAAGAATTTCTTGACGAGCTTTAGACTTTTTCATCCGAAAATGTCGATGTGCCCTCACCCCCGTATTCCGGAACCCCCTGGCTATGCCACTCATGTGGCGGCGTTCTCTTCACTGTACAGTGAAGACAATTGGCTTCCATTCTGCGATGGTTTTTAAGATACTTTCACACGATAGTCGATCGATAAGAAGCGTTAGATTTTTTTAGAAAGACCGCTCACAGACAAAAACCTCCGACCACGCGGCGAGTGGCGGTGGGTGGGGGAGGGAGGGGGCAGGACGGGCAGCCAAAAAGCAATTTCACGAGTGGGTGGGGACGGGCTAAGCCCCTCAAGAAATCCGACAAATCGAACGCAAAGATACGCCGTGCGCCGTAGCAGGATATTAAATATGCTTTGCTTTGCGGGACCAGAGACCGTTTTCATTTTATTTGCTCGGTGTGATCGGCTATTTCCGGTCATGCGCACTAGCAATGGCGTCACGAATGCGAGAGAGAGAGAGAGAGAGAGAGAGAGAGAGAGAGAGAGAGAGAGAGAGAGAGAGAGAGAGAGATCAACTACAGTTGGGGAGGGTTAAAAGCTACTGAAGCCCATCTGTTTAGAAGAAGAAAAACGGTCTTTGTATGGTTTTTAAAAAGTTCCCAGGGAGTCTGTAAGATGTCTTACAGACTCCATGATAAGACGACACTTTTTCTGCTTGCTTGCTTACTTAATAACACTAAGCACATCATTTTATATTGCGCCTGCGAACACACACTGAGGAACGCTGTTATTTGTCGAGTGATATACAAACGCCTATTCTCTTATCGATCGTTGCTAACAAACACAGATCGGACTGGAGGCTTTGCGTATCCTTGGCTCTTGATCAGATATAAATCCAGCCGATGCTAAAACCCAAAGAGACTTTGCAATGGTAAAAAATCAATTCGGATCGCAATAAATGCGAACAGTGGAGAGATATGGAAAGAGGAAGTCGAAGACGAAATTACAGAGCTTGTTCCATCAATCAAGCACAAATTTATCACGAGTGAGCATTTTCGTAGCCACGATGCGGGCAGGGTGTGAAACTAATCCTATTCGGACAGGGACCGAAAAGGGGGGATTATGGGGGGGGGGGGGAGAAATGCAATTGTCGGCAGAATCGATATGCTTAGTTGTACTGAAATGTAAGTTTTGAACTTTTTCGTGTGCCATGTGTTGCTACGTCGGCGACCATGGATTTCCACTCTTTCTGTTTCCGGTTTTCCATATCAGTTCGACGCTGTCTTTAGTTCTAGTCAGTGATGCTAATCCTTGTCCTGGCCCTTGTCCTTAAAGACTCCTTAAACACAAATTTGAAGTCCTTGTCCCCGTCCTTATAGGGAATCAGTCCTCTTGCTCTTTCCCCCTCTATTTTTCCTGTTATAACTAGATTTTCCAATCTGAAAAATTCCAACTGTTGATATCTGACTGCTTTAACCCTTTCACTACCAATGACTCCAAATGGAGTCATTGTATAAACTTGTGATTTTCTAACTCCAGAATGCAAGTACAAGCAATTATTTTATTTGATACATAAAATTTGCATATTTTGTCTAAAATAGGCATTTTAGCACCAAGCTAACCTCTTTGATGGAGGCATTGTGCTAATTTGAAGTTACCACATTGGAGCAAAATATTTATTTTAAGTATTCAAGCAAATTTTTAATACTTTTAGTGCATTTTTTAGATTTGAAAAATATTCTACCATTCATGTATTATTATTGAATGCACAACCGAAAACGTGAATGAATTTTTTCAAAACACTTTTAGAAAAACGAGTTTTTATGCATGACGCCATTTGGAGTCAATGGCTGTGAACGGAACTAAAGCACCAACTGCAGATCTGAGACAGAGTTTTATTCTCTAAGAAATATTTGAGAAATTCGTCAATGAAGGACTTATTGATCACATAGTACACCAGATGGACTCTATAGAGTATGACAGTGGCATAGCCTGGGTTCTAGAATGGGGGGAGTGGGTGTGCCATGGCCACCCATTTTGGGGTAATATTAGATTCAAATCTTGAAATTTGGTGCATATGTTTGAGACTTCATGACAGCACACTGGCATTTGGCACTCCCCAATTGAAAAAATGTTCCTTAGGTTTTAAGTTCTCCTAGAGAGGTCTGGGGCAGAGACCCAGCCGCCCCAATTTAGCATAGGCCTAATACCAGATTTAAATCTTGAATTTGTTAGATAAAATTTTATAAATGTCTCTGCAAGAACCTCCCCACTACTGTTGGCCTGCTCAAGGGCCCCCAAGACGCTGTCCCTCTTGTGGCTGCGCTAATGGACAGAAGACAGACATGCACATTCAATATAGTCTGACAAGGGGACTATGGGCAGTGGTGGCTCCAGGATTTGGCAGGGGGGGGCCGTTGGGGTGTCAACTTCTAATCATGGGGGCCAACCATTTGATGTTAGGTATGTAGTATTAAGTATAGGGTCCCAACAGGGGGGCCACTGGGAGGCCAGGCACTCAATAGGGAGCACATGCCCCCTGTGTAGCCACTACTGACTATGGAGGATAGTCGTGAGCTCCCTCAGCTCTGTCACTGCCTCAAAAGTTTTGAGTAATATATTTGCCGCTAAAGAGTTGGCAGAGAGCAAACAATCATTTGAGTTAGACAGTGAGCTCTGATGTAGGCCAATATCTTAAAGGTTTTAATTCTAATTTAACACCGACTGGCAACCAGCCGCAATGCAACTACAGTATATCAATTCTGTTGACAATCACCGTCTCTCCACCCGGAGAAATTTCCCGCCTATCCCTTAACCATGTCTCATGACCTGGGTGTCATTATCCCTTTGGGATGCTCATTTGCCTGTGAAAGGAAACCCATAAGAATATCACATCTTGACTTGGTCAAGTTAAAAAACGACAGGTGAAGCACTGATTCATGAACAGAAGGGGCCATATTAGTTTGCAAGTGTGAACCTCCAATGTCTTCTACATCTGTATTCAACACTTCAACTGAGCATGAAGTAACAGAGAAACTAGCGAAGAAGTATGCTATAATTCCAGAAGGGAAGTCAGATGTCACATTGTTCTGCATTTCCCTTCATTCTGAACCAAAGCATTAGTGCAAGTTGTGCCACAGCTGTGTGGACTTAGGTGAATTAACTGGGGCTGCCAATGTGTGTCACAGGGACAGAATTTGGTTTCTAGCAAACATAATTGCTAAGCAACAGTAACACTGTAGTTCTACAACTTGCAAACTTTAATAGCAATCTTTATTATTGATTACTCAATGTTACACCTCTATGACTCCATATGGAGTCATGGGGACCTTTGACCACCAGTGACTCCATATGGAGTCATGCCCATAATTATATAATTAATTACTGTTTTAATTTAAAATTGTGCTTAGGTGTCTAAAAGCTTTCCATTTACTTCACTTTTGACTTCAAAATTTTTTTTTGCTAAAAAAATTAAATCGGTAGTGAAAGGGTTAAAGGTTTGAAAATCTATAAAATGTATAGCCACCATTATTATATTTTGCAGTATAGACACCTTAATAGGGTGGAAAGTGACGGATTTTTCTAGTCCTCTGACATCAGTGGGGGGCGCTTGAGGGTTCTAAGGCGAAATGTGAGCAATATATCGACATGAATTTTTGGGTCGCCCGATAATTTTTCATGGACTATAGTCCAGGGTATTTTTTCGAAATTTGAGCGAAAATTTGTGGTGTCGTAGAGATTTCATATTTGCACCGATTGAAGCCCCGTCGATGTCTACAAGGAATCTGGACCCGCATTTTGGATATCTATCAGATATCTGACTGCTTTAAAGGTTTGAAAATCTTATATTTTGCAATATAGACACCTTAATAGGGTGGAAAGTGACGGATTTTTCTAGTCCTCTGACATCAGTGGGGGGCGCTTGAGGGTTCTAAAGCGAAATGTGAGCAATATATCGACATGAATTTTTGGGTCGCTCGAAAATTTTTCATGGACTATAGTCCAGGGTATTTTTTCGAAATTTGAGCGAAAATTTGTGGTGTCGTAGAGATTTCATATTTGCACCGATTGAAGCCCCGTCGATGTCTACAAGGAATCTGGACCCGCATTTTGGATATCTATCAGATATCTGACTGCTTTAAAGGTTTGAAAATCTTATATTTTGCAATATAGACACCTTAATAGGTGGAAAGTGACGGATTTTTCTAGTCCTCTGACATCAGTGGGGGCGCTTGAGGGTTCTAAAGCGAAATGTGAGCAATATATCGACATGAATTTTTGGGTCGCTCGAAAATTTTTCATGGTCTATAGTCCAGGTATTTTTTCGAAATTTGAGCGAAAATTTGTGGTGTCGTAGAGATTTCATATTTGCACCGATTGAAGCCCCGTCGATGTCTACAAGGAATCTGGACCCGCATTTTGGATATCTATCAGATATCTGACTGCTTTAAAGGTTTGAAAATCTTATATTTTGCAATATAGACACCTTAATAGGGTGGAAAGTGACGGATTTTTCTAGTCCTCTGACATCAGTGGGGGGCGCTTGAGGGTTCTAAAGCGAAATGTGAGCAATATATCGACATGAATTTTTGGGTCGCTCGAAAATTTTTCATGGACTATAGTCCAGGGTATTTTTTCGAAATTTGAGCGAAAATTTGTGGTGTCGTAGAGATTTCATATTTGCACCGATTGAAGCCCCGTCGATGTCTACAAGGAATCTGGAGTGGGCAGACGTCATCATCTGAGTCGCGGTTGTTTAAACCAGCGGCACGTGACATTTGCGTATGCAGTATCTGTAGCAGAGATCCGTTGAATTAGAAACTAGTTGCAATGAACAGCTACTAAATCAGAGAGCGCTACATAAATTCACGAGATTTTACTTACACGCAGAGACTGCGCTGGATGAACAGCCCCACATTATATAGCGCCAGCCTCTGACCTCTGATTGTCTGCCTCTTCTTCGTCGTCGTCGTCGTCCTCATCCTCCTCCTCCTCTGCTTTCTTTTCCTCTTTCTTCGACGGCGAGAGAGAGAGAGAGAGAGAGAGAGAGAGAGAGAGAGAGAGAGAGAGAGAGAGAGAGAGAGAGAGGCACTCTTGCACATTTCCTTGTTCGGGTTTGACTTATCGACTCTTCGGCGCCGACGGACAGAGGATGAGGAGGAGGAGGAGGAGGACGTAGAGAGATGGAGGGAGAACGGGGCGGTGGCGGGGGAGATGGGGGTAGGGCGGTGGGGGGGAGGGGCGATTATTCCACGCGGCGTACGATGCGTCCTGTCGCCGATGACGACGACGTCGGTGCAGCAGCTGCGCCGACGGAGGCCGGCGCGGTGCCTCTCCTCCGTCGACCCACCAGCGGCGCTCGTCCGTCCTGCCTCCCGATCGATATAGGAAGACCGCGGTGGCCGGTCCTCCTACGAGAAGCTTCCCCCCTCTCTCGCTCTCTCTCCTTGTGAATTTCCAGCAGATCTCCTGGATTTAATCCTAGACTTATTCCACGTAATTCAACTCCGTCGGATTTCTGAAACGAGCTTCCTCTATAACGCTGTCGGCTTTCAACCTCTTGGGCGTTTTCCAAAATTTTCTACGATTTTAAATGGTTCTTCTGTTTTTTAAATAAAAATTCTTTGGTAAAAATGTAGAGACTCGTGTCCTACACACTCTCGAAGGCAGAACTGGTTGTGAACAGAGAGCCATGAATTTATTTCGGTTAAAACTTTCAATTCTCCGATCTCTTCTGCGATATATATATATATATATATATATATATATATATGTCTACGATTTATCAAGTCCTTCCTGTAGGCCTATACATAGTATACATTGAGGATATTTCATTGTAAAATTCTGCTCTTTTTCGAGCGGTAGAGTTCTTCTGATTTTCTGAGACTGCCAGTGGCAACACTGTCGCAGCTGATGCCTTCAGTCCATTTATCAATATTCAGTTATACGGCGGTGTTGGCGGCGGGACGCTCTTCTGCCCTGCAAGGAGGAACAAGGGGCCGGAGGAGCAGAAGGCCGGCCGAGGGCCTTTACTGAACGGCCGACGGGAGCGCCTTTCGCCGCTGCGGGCCACCGGAGCCCTTCGTTTCTGGAGAAAACCCGTAAAGACGCCACCTGGCCGACTGGATTATCCGATGCAGTGCTCAGTGGATGCAAACGGTCAGATAGAAGCCCGGATCTTTCGATCGAAATACGACGAATTGGAAAGAAAGCGATGTTATTATATTATTATACAGATATCAAGTCTTCAGTTAATAAAACAGGGCTTTTTTCTAATGCGGTTGCTATTATGATGTGCCATCGAGAGCTGTAGACGGTTGTCATGGAAAATCCGTCGAAGCAGAAGGACTTTGTGCTTGTCTACATCTGCCCAACGGGACTCCATAGGAGAAGAGGAGGAGGAGGAGGAGGAGGCGTCACGGATCATGTCCGTCGGACCCGGTCGGTCGGATGTCTCGCGGAGTCCGGCGTTGGAACCCTGGAATTCGCCGGCGATGACCTGATGGCGACCGACCGGGATCGCTGTCGCGGCGTCCTGCGATGCTCCAGTTCCGGTGCGTTCGGCAGCCAAACGTCCCTCGACGGGGGCGTGTGTCGAGACGGCGGGGGCGGAGGAGCGGGCGGCGGCGGCGGCGGCGGGGGGTTCAGCTGCAGCGTCAACAACCTCGACACCGACTGCGTCTCGCCGAGGGTCAGCACCAACAGCCTGGCCAGCCAGATGGACAACCCGGATACCTGCGGTGTCCCCGGCTTCGATCCCGTCCTCGGCGCAGCAGCCGCCGACCTTCGGCCACTATACGGGCGAGGAGGAGGAGGAGGAGGAGGAGGGCGGACAGGCCCCCAATTAGACTCCCTGATCCAACATCTCTCTCCGCGCCGATTGCTGTTGGTCGCCGGTGGCGGAGGCGGGTTGGCCGCCGTCGGTCCCGACGGAGTCCCGGTCGCTCGGTCGACGTCCTGCCCGTCGGTGGCTCACCAGGTGCGCCGACACCCGCTGTCGTCGTCGTCGACCCCCTTCGGAGGGACGACGGCGGCTGACCCGTCCCAAACGCCGCAGGGTCGACCGGATTTCGGGTCGAAGTGTCTGCAGATCGGTTCGATCGAGAGCGACTCGTTCAACGTGACGACTCCGACGGAGGGGGGGGAGAGCGTCGACCGGGTCAGTCCTCACTACGCCGACGAACAGGCTCCTGCGGCCGCCGGGGACTGCTTCTTCCGGGCCGACGACGCCGACCGAATCCTGGCCGCCGTCGAGAGGCAGCAGCAGCAGCAGCAGCAGCAGGGGACGCTCCGGCAGACCCCGGCGGCGGCGGCGGCGGCGGCGGCGGCGGCGGCGGCGGTCGACGAAGGGGAGGACGGGAGGACGATGAGTCGGAGCGCCCAGCAGCAGCAGCAGACGGCGATCGACGATGAGGAGAAAAACAGTCTCGATGCCACCGCACTAAACGACGGTCAGAAAGTGTCGGAAAGAGTCTCTCGGAATCTCGCCAGAACAAAATGTCTCCATTGGCTGAACAGTCTGGACGACGGAGACTGAACAAAAGCGTCCACCTACCCCACCCCCACCCCCACCCCCTCACTCCCACTCCTACTACTAATAACAAAAAAATACGTCGGCTGTTTGTTCGCTCTCGTAGTCGTCTAGGCCGTTAAGCGAGTGGGGTGATAGAGAACTTCTATAGCGCCATTTGTGAAGATGCACCTGGTAGGTCTGTCAGTCGGAATGTACAGTCGTCATCTATCGACCGTTGTCATTTTGAAGACGTTTGCTGTAAAGTAGTCAGTGATGATGAGACATTGTCACGTGACTATCATTATTCATCAGCTTTGAGATGATGAAAACGACGAAGAAGAATAAGAAGAAGAAAATAATAATAATAATAATAATAATAATAATAATAATAATAATAATAAGTATATTATTATTATTATTATTATTATTATTATTAATTCATTATTATAACAAGATGCTACATGCTATTAGTATAGTAGCCTATTATTGTTTAGTGAACAAATGGGCTACTATTATAATTATTATTATAATAATAATAATTGCGTACTCACGGACGGGGGGTGTCTATTCGGATCTAGACCGGTCGTGAGAATGTTGAGATTCGTCCAAAACGGTCAGTAGACCCTAGTTGGGGGAGGAGGATAGTATTAGTCAAATCGAGGAAAACGCACAAGGTAGAAACATTTAAATCAATTGAGACGACGAACTTTTTGTTCGTCATGACTTTGGGCGGAAAATGTTGAAGTACCCCCTCCCTCCATCTGGAATCCTGGCTACGCCACTGTGTGCAGCGGGTATCGTTAGGCCTATATGCTATCTTTCTGTCATCTATGATAGATTATAATTATTACTATTGTATATTAGCATCGTGTGGCTATATGGAACTCTCTGTTTAGACTGCGTGTTGTTCAGATGTCAACAGTACGAATAGCTCTGGTGCATTTGTCTCGGGACCTTGGTCTAACATATGAATTGATTTTGTTTATCAACCTGTCTAAATGATGTTGTACTGACCAATTAACGCTGGACATTTTATAATCGCAGACCTCGATCGCCATCGTTGTTAATAGCGTATTTATATACGAGAAAGAACACTTTTGTCGGGGGCTGGATACTATAAAAGCTTATAGGCCCTAATAATGCGACGCTTCTAAAGCCTATTGAGTTAACAACAGCATATTGTGGCACGTTTCTGCCATCCATGTATCGGCCTATAACTTGGATCGATAGCACTCGCGCGATAAGTGCATCATCGCACTCCTGCACTTATCTCCGCCGTTGTATCGCTTTGCTGCCGTCCGGGCCGGGCCGGCGCAAAATGGCCCAACGAACTTAGAATTAAATGCTATGAACAGCAATTGCTTGTTATTATAATTATATCGAACCCGATTTATGGTTATATAGTTATCTATTATTATTTATTATCTAGTTATCTAGTTAGCTATTAATGTGTCTATATTGCAAAATATAATAATGGTGGCTATACATTGTATAGATTTTTAACCCTTTAAAAACGTCAGACACCTCATAGATATCCAAAATGCGGGTACAGATTCCTTGTAGGCATCGACTGGGCTTCAATCGATGCAAATATGAAAGCCCTACGACACCACAAATTTTCGCTCAAATTTCGAAAAAATACCCTGGACTATAGACCATGAAAAATTTTCGGGCGACCCAAAAATTCATGTCGATATTTCACCCAAATTTCTCTTTAGAGCCCTCAAACGCCTTGCAGTGATGTCAGCACTATATGAAGAGAGAGTTGAGGGGCGCCGAAAACGATGTGAGGACCTTTTTTGCTTGTCAGTTGTTAGGGGCGCCAACGTACACTTTGTCCCCGGGCGCCGAATACCCTAGATCCGCCTCTGGACAGACAGACAGACAGACAGGCAAATGCATAGCCAGACAGAACGCGATAGGTACGAATAAACAGACAATGCTGTCAGAGCGATAGAAACAGAAAGAGAAAGGAAGAGAGAGAGAGAGAGAGAGAGAGAGAGAGCGCGCACTTGCACGCCTGTCATTGTTTTGTCACTCTTGTTTGGGCATGACATCAGCCAACGAGTGACGCTTATGCGCGTCTACGCGAACCTACATCCGGACGAAGGAGGAATGACAGCGACATACGTCATTCAATCGCTCGAGTGCCGACGGGATGCAAGAATGACGCGATGAATGCCAAGAACGAAGGTCAAACGGTCCCAGAGATGGAGGAGAAGCGGAGGAGAAGAGGAGAAGAGGAAGAGGAGTAGGAGGAGGGGGCACATGAAGCGATTTCCTCTGTCGGGATTCTCATAACCCTTCTTCCGGTCGCCATGTCTTCGTTCCAGAAAGCCTTTCGCCCCTCCTCCCCGTCCCCGTCTCCGCCCCGAGATCCTGTCGTCTGGCCGTTGGTTTCCGGTAGCGTGCGTCATGACGTCACAGCCGCGGCTGAGATCAGATTTGCGGTTTATGTAGCGCCGAATATATCTGGACTCTCCAGCACTCCAGCATATAGTACAGGCCTACGCTTCGACTGATATGGTCTCTCTCTCTCTCTCTCTCTCTCTCTCTCTCTCTCTCTCTCTCTCTCTCTCTCTTGTATAGAATCAATAAACCCGAAATGTTTTTGACAAATTGTTCGGCGATGCGATCTCTTTAGTCCGATTGAATTTCGCTTCTTTTTCTTTCGATGGATTTCAAAAGTCCTCTTCTCCGTCTCCTCCGCAGTCGTCGTCGTCGTCGCGAACTGAATAAAAAAGTAAGTAAGCAAACTATGGCGCCGGGATCATCTGTTTGCCGAAGAAGATTTATCTTCTCGTGTTGACGAAAACCGTCGACGTTGTATATAAGCCTCGCAGATCACGAGAGGACAAGCAAAGGCGGTTGGGGGAAGGGGGATGGAAAGGCAGAGGAAGAGACGGAGGCAGACAGCTGGAACATGGCGGAGACTAATGCTAGAGGTAAGATTGCACATTGGATATCGAGGAATCGCATACTCTCTCTCTCTCTCTCTCTCTCTCTCTCTCTCTCTCTCTCTCTCTCTCTCTCTCCTTGGAATACCGAATACAGAGTTACAGAGTGGACTGAAAATTGATGCCAGGTCGATTAGAGTCACTGCTGATGATAACGTCTGCACACATCGACTTCAGGGTCCATGTAGGCCTTTGCTGCTTCTGTTGTGATGCTGGGCATCGCTGTTCTGGCCTAGGCTTAGTAGACCTCCGTTGCGCCATCGTAAATGCCTACTTAGGCTAATGCTTAGCTACCAGGCCATGACTATGTGAAAACTTTCGAGGCTCTGTTGATATTTTCTTATATTAGATGCAGTGTTTTACCCGGGCCTGTAAGGGGAGATTTTCTCCCACAAACCCTCAAAATAAATTCTTTCGCAAAAAATTCACCACCGACAAATCTTTGCATTGAACTATGTCTCTTCATCTCCAGCCAAGTCGTTTTAGCCTACCCCTTCCCCGCCTCCCATTAAGGCCTGGAGTGTGGATAAAACGCTGATTAGATGAATAGTCAAATTATCTGTTGGTACACAAATTCTAGAAAATGTTGGAATTTGGGGGAGGGACGTACAGTATATAGTCACCCTTAAGTCAAGGCTGCCTTCGTATAGGCCTACATGAAAATCTGGACAACGTGCGCCACCTACCGAAAATGTGGAAATAAATATGCTGTAAATACACTCGACAAAGGCAATAACGGAGCATTGAGAGCAAGTAAAGGGGCGATATATATCGGCTATAGGCCTACGATGCAGCTTCGAACTGTTTACAAATCCCGTTGTGTGGTTTTAAGTTGATGTATTGCCATAGCGTAAACTTAGTGGCAGAATAACGCAAACTGGTCTTGACGTTGCGATGCTCGCGAACTCAGACACGCTTTTAGTCATATATTTTTTTAAATCATATATATATATATATATATATATATATATATATATATATATATATATATATGGTTTTAGTAGCCAAAGACAATAAATCTATTGCAATCATTCATTGGCTTTTAATTAAAATGGCGATCGAAATGAAAGAGATTTTTAGAAATGAATTCAATACGCTTGAGTATTTAAGGGCCTACTACTTTGGCCAGTAAAAAAGCCTTTCGCGGTATCAATAACATGGCCTGAAAAGCTTCTTCTCTTCGGGGAAGATAAATCTTTCATCTCTTAGCATGATTTAATGTGGCTTAGGAGGCATTATACTGCCTGTGTGAAAGCCACTAGGGGCATTAACGGGGCTTGAAGCCTTGAACCCGCTCCGTTAGCCTGACGCTCCAGCACGTAACCCACTCTGCCATCTTTCGCCCCATCCAAAGTTTAAAATAGCCTAATCATTCAGATGATTTTAAATTGAAATAATTGTGAACTTCGCTAGTGTAAGAAGCAGTATAGGCCTAGTGACTGGGCTCTTTTAGATGCTCTCCCTTAATGTCTTTGTCCTGGCCCATATTAATGCTCTTGTAGCCACCATCCCTTCTAAAGAAATGTCCTATCCAGGCAGCGCTTTTCTTCAACTACAGTAGGCCTACCTGGTCAGAAAATAGTTCATGTCCTAATTTCTCAACATAAAACACATTGGCTTTTCATGACGTTAAAGAAGCAGCACAAACAACTAGTGATGGCCTTTCTAAGCATCTTTTAAAGCAAAAACCACCCATGTCTACAGCATATAAAGGACATGGCCTCTCCAAAAACACCCATGTCAGGACATGCGTCCTCGACTCCGACGGATGTGGGCTAACTGCTATCACTCACATGAAAATATCAGGAAACGACTTTTCGGCACGCAGTTTTGTTGATTTGTCTGTCATTAAAAAAAACAAAGTGAATTTGAAACTGTTTGTCGTCAAAAATAAGTTTAATTAGCATGACGTGATATCAGACTGACGAATCTCAGACCAGTGACGGCTCCAGGATTTGGCAAGTGGGGGCGGAGGGCAGTGGCGGCTCTAGGATTTGGGAAGTGGGGGGCCGTTGGGGTGGCAACTTATAATATGGGGGGCAACCATTTGTTGTTTAATGTATGTAGCATTAAGTATAGGGTCCCAACTGGGGGGGGCACTGGGGGGCAGGCACTCAATAGGGGCACGGGCCCCCTGGCCCCCCCCCGGTGGAGCCGCCACTGGCGGAGGGGGGAAGGAGGGGGCGGGGTTTACACTTCTAAGCATGGGGTCCAACTATTTGTTGCTAGGCATGTAGTACTAAGTATATGGTCCCAACATAGGGCACTGGGAGAGGCATTTAATAAGGGGGCACGGGCCCCAATGTGAAGCCGCCAGTGTCTCAGAGACTAATAATAATCTTTATTTCGTGACAAGCACAGCATAAAAAATGTTAAAACACAATCAATAATAACACAAATCAACTGAACAAAAACACAATGCAATAAACTAAAAATAACTAAGAAACTAAGCACAAACTTTACACAGACAGCTTCTGACCTCAGACAAGTAAGTAAGTAAGTAAGTAAGTAATGCACTCAGCAAAGTACAGTGACTTCTTCTCATATTTTTTAACGGATGATGCTTGTCGCTTTTTAACAACAACATCCATGTAGTAATTAATGTAGGCTAATAATGTATCACTGCTAGGTACAGTTATCAAGAAAACATTGAATTCTATACAGTATTGACTATTGCGTAAAACGCGCAAGAGATACCCTACTACCGAACCACTTACAATCCAGCTGTTATTCTTATTTTATTATAAAAATATCGCAGGTCCAAACGAACGCTTAGGTCAGCGGCCCGCGATGAGCTCCGCCGCTCAAGCTGCGGTACTTACGTGCAGAAGTAGTCACGTGACCACGCCGATGCATTTGATTGACAATCTGGACGGGGCAGGTGCGCGCCGTGTGGCCACGGGGCTTACGCGGTGACTGAACGAGGCCTCTACCCGGTCGATGTCGACAGCGAACCGAAGGGACGACGATGCCGATCGAGCGGATGCGATTTCAGATCTGATCCGACTGTGATCGATTTTATTCTTCTTGGGAAAGATTATGTCCCGAAGAAATACCGTTGACAGTTGGATATCAGATTGACGGGATCAACTGGCGCAGGTAAGCACACCGAATAGCGTACTACTACTACTACTACTACTCTGTTTGATCAGTGCAAGTAGGACACAGGTGAGGAAGTCAGGGAACGCAGTGATGATGGTTGTGTTGTAGCAAACTTTATTTTAAGACTTACAGGTCGATGTAGATTATCAGGCCTTCGATCTGAAAATAAGTAAAAATTATGATTTCACTAAGGTAGGCTACTTAAACGAAAATCTCGAGATGTATGCATCTTGCGGCCGGGCGAAGGAAATCGGAAGATTGGGGGCGGATTTTGATGCCGTCCATTGAACGGCGTCGGACACCAGACTCTGACTGATGTCAAGAACATAACTAAATTGGCGCTATAAAAGAAGTTGACAGACTCCTCGTTTGACAGCTTAAAGCCTTAAACCTATCATCGTAGTTTTGACTGAATTTCAGTTACCTCGACTCTGTAATAAAATTTTTGCTATTAAGAAACAGTAGACAATAACTGTATGTCGACTTTGTATTTTAGTTTAGTTTCGGTACACTCCAGAATTCAGATGTAGCTTTGTAAGTAATATTTGACCCATTCTCTGTCTGCTCCTCTCTCCTATACAGCATGGGTCTCGTATACTTTGATAAGCTGCCAATAATAATAATAATAATAATAATAATAATAATAATAATAATAATAATAATAATAATAATGACAACAACAATAATAACAATCAATACCTGTTTTGATTTTTGCTCTGGGTCTGCACAAAAATAATATTAATATTACCATGGAGGGTGCCACAAGCCAAATATTGGGTGGGAAACATGGCCAATATTTCAGAAGAGTGATGAAATGAATTAAAGCCACACATTCTTGTGTCCCCATCTTTGTTGTGTCAAACCGTACTAGAATTGTCAATATATTCTGTCTCAATTTTTTTCTAGAGCTTTCAAAATGCCACGAAAAATAATGAGTCATTTGAAACGACACTATACAAAGTCTTTCAGAAATCTATTCTCTGTCAAATGTCTAAAAAATCAATCGAGAGATAAGATGGCGCTTAAGAGAGCTGGTTTCTTCTATTACAGGTTATATAGACCATAAAATATTATAAAATTGATACCCTGTTTGAAATTGGACAATGCTAGTGCTACAGTAGGCTATAGATATGCAACAATTGAGAAGAGTGATGAAACGAATTAAAATTATGTTACCAGACTGTACAGTATTTTGCATTTTGCCATCGTACGCCAATTTGACATACATAGAGTTGTTTCAAAATTCGGAATACAACTGTAGATTGTAATGTGCACTGTCCAATGAATGCGTCTGAATTTGAATTGTGTTTCTTTATCCTGTATATTATTTTAGGTTATTAGAAACCAGTGACTGTAGAGTATAGAGAATATGTGTGATAAGGCAGATTCAATGAATGGAACTGTTAGTGGACGCTTAAGTTTAAACAAGAAACTGCATAAGAATCAAAGAAGATGGTGAAATATTTATGTTTGTTCTCAATGTAGAATCAAGCATCAGGAATCAAGCATCAGGTTTGCCGATACTTTAGAAGAGCAGCATCTATTTAGTATAATTTAGATCTGAACAGCCCCCAGTGGTTTCTCCTGATTCTCTTATCAATGATGCATGCTTCCATCTCTAACTAGAGACCTTCTGCTGAACTACTATTTAGCATCAAACCTGCCATGCAGCCTTCAAGGTTACTGGGCCTGTCACCTGTGACCTGTGACTTTTCACAGTTCATATTTTCTCACATCTGGGATTCTTGTTAGCTTTCTTAAGATGCTGTCCCTGTCTACTCTTGCACCACCACCTCCTCCTCCTCCACACCTTATACCCCCCTTTCCACTTCTCTTTATGGATGTTGTGACATTTACATTTGTCCCTTTCTAAAATGACTTTTGTTACACCTACTGTTTGTGTCATTTATTAATTTTTATCTTGCAGATTTTTGTTTGTGATACTTTGTGCAATTTGCACAGTTTTAGTATGAGAAATGCCTTGACCATTATAAAAGCCCCTTATAGGCCTAATGCGTCTGTTTCTTTCCTTGGGATTGAGACTGAAAGGGGAGAGGCATAGTTTTGGCATTCAACAATCACCTGACAGTCCTCACCTTGACAGGTTTTTTTACTTGAACGACTCCATTGTCCCAAGTGTCTTATAATAGCCATGTGTAGTATTGTTATTCATATTAGAGAAGAGCGTGGGAAATTGTATTTAAAAATGCTTAGTCAGAGATCATTTTGTGTCACTCTTGCACTGAATTAACTGCTTGTACTTCTGCATAATTTACAATGTTCATGATAAAGTTGCATCTTATTGCTTTTGGTAAGACAGAGACTACTACTACTACCAATACTACCACTACTAATATCTGGTCATTGCTGAATTGTATACAATCACTGCATTGACATCCATTTATTGTCTTTAATATTTTTAGATTATTACTGCTATTATTATTATTATTATTATTATTATTATTAGTAGTAGTAGTAGTAGTAGTAGTAGTAGTAGTAGTAGTAGTAGTAGTAGTAGTAGTAGTAGTAGTAGTAGTAGTAGTAGTAGTAGTAGTAGTAGTAGTAGTAATTATTAATGTCAGTGAGTGAAGAGTTACCTGTAATTGTTTCTATATGAGTTGGAAATGCCTGATGACTATCAGAATACTAGGATATTCAGTACAGTACTTAGATGCATCGTTCTTTACTGCTCTGATCTTAACTGACATGTTTGGCATTGAACATTAGTTTTCTGGATGAAATTAATTTCGGGGGCGGGGGAGATGGAGAAGGAAAGAGAGGAAGGGAGAGTGCGTGTTTTACAGTTTCACAGAGTACTGTTTACTAGATTTTGAGTTTTTGACTGCCTTTCAAGGCGTTTGCCAAAAAAACCTTGGCAGGTAAGTTCAACAGGGCACACGGCCAAGAAGTTTTCCAATGCAGTTTTAAGCTGCATGGCATTTTAAGGCATTTAATTTTTTTGCTGAGAAATAAATCATGCACATGACAGGAACACTGGTGCTGTTCAGTAAGTGGTGCTGTAGCTCAGGTCCTTGCTTGGCTTCTGTTTTGTGTTGGGAGTTGACTTCTTGGACTGAAGTTCAGTTTAACTCTTCAGATCAGTTGCGTTGTTTAGTGAGTTGAAGAACATTTTCAGTTTCTCAAGCCAGGACAAAGTTCAATAAACTTCTATTAGTTTACGTTGGAAATCTGAGTGTTCTATTACACAAGAAAACGTATTGGATGCGAAGGTTGATATAATCGACTTACTGCTAAGATGTGGACATAATTTCTCAGTTAATAGAATTCCTCTGTATATGAAGCTAGATTTCTTTCTCTCAGATGTATAGTTTCATTGTTTTCGATTTTGGTAGAGAACCTTTGAGTGGCTCTCATTTACAGTTGTATGTTTCACTGATCTCTGCTCACTTTGGACTCGCATTTCAATTATGTTTCAGTTGTATAATGGAATAGTTCATTTGGAAACATTTAATCATTGTCTTTTCACAAACGGCAGATGGGCAAATACCAAAAAAGTTATCTGACTCCTTAAGGCAGGAATATTCAACTGAATTTCACGAAGGGCCAGATTTTTTTATGACTGGTGCCAGACGGCCAGGTGCAAACATTAGTTAAAAAAATATCGTTCATAAATAATAGATAACAGGTATGTTGAAAACAAGACATTTAAATATATTTTGTATGTATTAGAAAAAGGTTGTTGATCGTTTCAGTATCTACGCGGGCCATTTCACAGCTCCTGGCGGCAGGGACGTCATTTGGGGCAGGGGCATTTGCCCCTGATTTTTAGGACAAAAATTTTTTTCGCCAATGTTTGTGTTATTTTGTTTTTTTATATGTCTTAAAGGAGTGGAGGAGTGCTCGATATCGAGTAATCTGAAGTAACTAACCCCGTGAAAATGACTGACAAGCAATAAAAAGGTCGACAAAAAAACTTTTTTGCAAACTTGTAACTTGTCAGCCTGAAAGTGTTTTGCCCCCCCCCCCCTGAAAAACGGTGAAATGACGTCTCTGCCTGGCGGTCCGGATCTGGCCCGTGGGCTGCTATTTGAATACCCCTGTCATAATAGAGGAGTTAACTTTTCCTTAAAGAGTTAAATGAATCTGTGACATTGTTTACACCATCAATCTATATGCATCATTCTTGTAAGAATACTTCACACCGTTGACACTTGACGTTGACCCAAAATGACCACAGACTACAATTAATTTAACAGATTTCTGGTCGAACCTGATAGAATGCATGTCCACCATCCACGACGTGGGGTTGAGTAGCACTACGTAAGTGTTTTGTGGCTTTACTTGCATTGTGAATTTACTCCATTTCCAGCGATGGCTTCGTTGAATCCGAAGCCCATGAAGAGAGGAAAGTCGTCCGTTGAAATCTCTTCCCCGATGAATTTCGAGCACCGCGTTCACACCGGATACGACCAGTACCGAGGTGCCTTCGTCGGTCTTCCCGCGCAGTGGAAGAGCGTCGTGGACCCGGACCCGACCCCTCATCAGCGGCCGAGAACTTTCGACGATCCTTCGCGATATCCCCCACCAAAGGTTAGTCTTCTGTATTTTGCTGCACAGAGTGGCTTTTTTCTATCCGTACTGCAATTTTGAAATACGCAAGGATGAGATTCAGGATTAAATCGTTAAGCGGTGTGTAGTTGATAAGAGACAAAATCAATATGAATTTGTTTACATTTATTTCAGTCAGGTCTCTTACAAAAATTTTGGGAACAATCTCTTATTGCTTAAGCATTTAAATGTGAAATTAACATTATTATAAATCAAACATTATATACTATTAGGTTGTTAATGCATGTCAGAATCGCAAGCGTGGAGCAACTAAGGGGTAAATAACTTTCCAAGGCTACTAAGCATTGGCCAGCGTCTGATGTGAACTCACTACCCTCCAGGTGCATAGCAGGAAGCATAGCGCTGCACCATCATGCCCTTTAATTAATGACAGCAATTAAAGGAATGTCTCATCCATCGTTATGTACTTAATTGGGTATGACAGATTGCGTGTCGTCCTCCTGATTGACACATTATGACAAAATTTGAATTTGACCGTATTATTTTGAAGATTTAGTTAGCGAGAACTCTGTTTGCACAGTTTTTCTGCTGGTTGCTTTCTGTAGAGTGTAGTCAGTGGAAGGCCGAATCCCTTCTTAAGCTACAATGGCCAGGGAGTGCCGAGCGACCTTGACATTTCACCCAGGGATTACTACTCTGGTTCGGCGTCGCCTTCGTCCTACCAGTTTCCCGGAGCTCACGGTAGAGACAGTTTTACGGAACCATATCTGTCGTCGCAACACAGCCGGTCATCCGTGGGATATGCCGGACCCCCGAGCGACCGCAGAGAGTACAGGGACTATCGTGACGGAATGGAATTCGGTCGAGTGAGAGAACGGGACGTCGTGCGGTCGAACGGAGCCGTTCAAACCGGACGACCGGTTTCCCAGTTTTCGCAGGGATATGACCCGGTGTCTACGCCGACTTCGATCGACCCATCTTTCGCGAAGCCGCATGATCCAGTGTTGCCCCCGGCCGGACAATTTTCAACATACCCTAGCAGGAGCATGGACGTCCAGCCTGAGACTTTGAAGGTCCAACCTGCAACGGCCGCTGTACAGGAACTCGCAAAGGTTAGACGCTGTACATATATTTGTAAATTGTAATGATTTTCATCGGGTAGTTTGTTACGTGGCTTCCCCTAATATTTCACTTGATATTTTTGGAAGAATACTTTAGATGCTCATATGGAGAGGACCATTTAATAATGGCAGGACCTGAGTCTTAATATTAATGGATGTTTTTGCTTCTAAGATACTGAGAATTTAATTTTTAGAGGGAGTTGTTTGAATTTTTAACATGGTCGTATGACCTCAAGTCTTCATGGTGTATGTCTCTGTTGTTGTGTACAAGTTACTTGAACTTGCTTTTTGGTTGATGATTGGAACTCATATTACCGCCATTTAGGCAGATAAGTTTAGGACTCCGTAATGTAATCTTGCCAAATATTTAGATGAATGACAGTGCGTTTTATTAACTTTGGCAAATTCACTGTTATGCTAAACCCGAAATTGGCTCATGTTTTGAAATGGGACGCCACAGTTTGCTCTGAATAATATCTATGATCATACTGCTTAGCGGTTCAAGACGGACCCGCCTTTACTTTCTGCCTAGATATAGAATGTTCGTCCAGTTTACCAGTTGGATTGAGTTTTTGCACTGCATGCTTTTACAGTAACTGCCTGCTGGTGGCTAGGCTTAGGATCGCCTGTTTTGGCCATCAACAAATATTTGGTCCGTTTTCGTCAGGGTTTTAAAACTGTGCACTTCTTAGAACAAAGTTTTCAACATTCAGTGCGTCAGTTCTACCTCTCAACCAGTGGGGGAGGGGAATTCCCCCTTGATAGCCCCCTTCCCCCTTCAGCACACTGTTTGACAAGAGCCGAGGTCTGAATTTCCCATCACGGAGTAGTTTATTGTATGTACATGGAGCCCGGTGGAGCATCGATTACTGTGGAGTGATTATCTGTGTTTACTGAAGTCATTCATTCCGGTGTCCGGGACTTCTGCCGTTGTGGACACCCTTAGGCCAGACGTCCCTTGCTGTGCTTTTATCGTTGGTTAACGACGACGCCGATACAACGGGCAACAGACCATGTGTTGTTACGGCCTGTTTGTTGCCTTTGCAATAAATGGCCATGCTTTGAATATTGATGAATCATGAATGTACATGCCGGTAGTTTATTCAGAAATGTTTTAAATGTGGTGTGCTATGCATGATTTATCTTGCTATGCATAATTTACTGATGAGCTGTGATATTTGTGAGTGTATATTGCAGACTATTCTGTTTTGTTTTTCCCCTATCATCCTCCTTAGGGCATGCCTTCAGTCTTTTCTCAATTTGGTCACCAGGATTGGCACAGGAATGATGGTCAAACTTGATGAGGGTTTTGCTACACTTACTTACTTACTTGATCATATTCGGTTCTGGACTATGCTAATACGTGATCTGTAATGGATCCACCCTTCATAGACCCTCTGTTTGCACAGAGGGTCTATGAAGGGTGGGGTGGAAGATGGATCTTCCAGAAATTAAATGGGGTATGGTTATAATGGAAGCTGGTTCTAGATTTGTGAATCTCCACAACTGCAGGTTAGCTAAAATGGGGGCGGTTCTCCCAAATATTTTTGAGGAAATTGGTGCTCCAACGCCCAGTGCGGTGCTAGGGCAAAATGTTACGGACAAGATATAATTGGGATAAAATGTAACCCCAACCTGAACCTGTGACATTTTGTCCGTGACATTTTGTCCTCGGGCATTTTGTCCGGCCATGTCCAGTGCTGCTATAGTATTTCTCCTCAGTCAAGTAGTGGTTATTCCCCTCACGGCCCGGAGCCTATGCAAAAGTGCCCCCCCGGATCTTATTTCCTTATTCCAAAGTTCAGGTGCTGCCTATGCCAATCATGGATCTTCAATCAGTCTTAACAGCAAATGTATTTTAAATAAGTAAGTATTAAGTAAGCTAACCACCCCCTAGTGCTGACTCCATGTTTGTCTGTCTCAACCCCCATCGATTTGCGGTTATCTCACTGCGTGTGTTATACATATAGAGCTTCACAGCCAGGATTTCTTTGATACAAGCTTGGACTCTGAAGTCTTATGCTCTAGAGTTCTAACTTTGATGTCGTCTTGTGTGTCGGAGGCACCCACCGCTGTTCAAGCCAGCATACATTTCAGATGTACATTTTTACTGCATTTCTGCATGGCATTTAGAAGTAGTGGCGTATAGAGGGTGTCCGGCTCCCCTGGGGCAAAACGTACTAATGGCGCCCTCAGCTTCCATAAAATCCTGACAAGCAAAAAAGTTTGTTGACTATTTTGCCCAGTTGAGTGACAAGAACGGAATGTCATCTGTGCAGTCATTTTACTAAGCGAAATAATTTGATGACCTTTTTTTACTTGTCACATTTTCCTATGTATATATCCAATCACTGTTGTAGAAGAGTGAGAAACACTATTTAGAAAAAATGAAATTTTTTTTTGGGGGGGATCGATTTTGGCACCCCCTCTCTATGCCACTGTTTAGGAGCGTTTTTGCATTTTAAAATGAAGCCTAAACAGCAATCGTTTGATGAGAGAAGCATTCTGTGATCAGTGAACGGAATAGACATAATAATTGATTGAGGCTAGAGATGAGGTTGAGGTTGTTGTACGACCTGTAGACTCCTGTGCAGTTTAGCATTCTACACTGTGTCCGGATAAAATGGGTGCCAACGGCGACGTCTGAAATCATGTGGCAATTTTTTCGGTAGACATTTTGAATATTCATTGTAATCTATTTCAGGTAATGTTTGCATCTGTCTTAAACCAATTGATTCCTGTAAATTTTCATAGAAATCTGCAAGTTTCTTAAAGTTATAGTGAAAACAGTGTTAGCACCCTTTTTATCCGGACACAGTGTATATTTTGGTTTAGACAGAACTATAAGTAGCCATTAATTATAATAATATGTCTTTAAGTCTTTACCTTTATTCAGTCACAACATAGTAGCAGAATTTGGATTGCCTTTTCTTTCGTTTTCCGCCGCCGCCCCTCTGCCCTCCCCTCATGGTGTGAACATCTGGTCTTTTTTAGTTGCCTTGAATTCTGACTTTTTGTAAGCATGAGATTTTGGAACCCTGGTATGAATTGGTGCGAGGGAAATTGCTGATTAGATTAGATAACAGTGTTATCTGCTGGGTCTGTTTATTCCTTCCAAAATGGCCGTCCAACTAGACTCCAAATTCGTTGCATCCGCTAATTATGTTTAGAAATCTTTCCATTACCTCTGTTCAAGGCAGTCATTTGGGCGGTATTTGCCACCACCCATAACCCCCCCCCCCCCGAAAGCTCAGTATCTGCGGTGTGCCCTTATCAAGGTGAAAGTTGGAAGAAGAAACGTGAGGGGGGTTATTAAGCCGCATAGAGGGGCTTTTACTGCCGTAGTTTAATCTCTGATGGGATGATAACATTAAGTCCAACTTCAAAAATTCCATATCAGACAGGAGAGGCATATTTAGCATGGTCTGATAGCTTTGATTATACTATCCCATTGTGGGAGGAACGGAATAGCGTGGTCCCGGGTTTTAAAATTCAGCTGCCGACTGACTCACCATGCCCAGTTGTGGAGGAGGAGGAGGAGGAGCTGCAGAGCCTGGTTAAGGGTTTCTGCATCATGCGTCATTCGCTGGAATGCAGCGACTGAAATGAATTATGCCTGTTTGTAAGCTGTTTCGAATTTTTTCCACCGGTGTGGTAGGAATGGTGGAATTTTTCCATGTCGGATAGGCTCCCACTTTTAAACAGATATTGTGGTTGGTGTTGTTCTTTCTTACCTAAAGAGTATTTCCAAGTTTCTTACTACTTCTTGCATGTTGTTTTTATTTTTTATTTTAATGTTTCTGTTGAATCTACTTTCAATCTAATAAGTGCTGAGACTACCGGGTGGTGCAAAAAACCGGACTAGTCACATTTAGGTGCATTTAATATAGTGCAGTTTTTTTGTGCCACCCTGTATAGATGTACTGATATAATTTACAACTTTAAAATATAAATTATGGTTTGTTTGCTTGTTAAAACTTAAGCGCGTGTGCATGCAGGCACACATACACACATGCACTTATACAAAGTCAGTGTATACAAAGTCAATGTGTCTTATCCGCCAACGTTTTGACTCTGTGTTATTCTGCTGTAGTAGTCTGAAAGCAGTTTAACTCCCATCAGTTGATCACATAGTATTCAAGTACCGGTACTTTTAAGACATGTGTTTTAATGTTTCTATTCTATAGCAGGATGTTCCAAATGAGTGATTTTGTAGGGCTCTAATTCCATCGTTAATTAGTATTTATATACAGTAATCGGATTTGATAAGTATTCATAAGTCTAATACAAAGTGGCCGGTGGTGGTTGAAGTCTAAAATCCAAGCGTCAACTGCTAAATCCAGCTTGAGGATTGTTACTGTTTATCGCTTTTTTGTGGAAACGAAGAAGGAGAGTAGTTTTAATCCGTAGCTAATTAGGCAGAAACCATGTGGCTAAAAAATCCGTCATCAAGGCCCTGAAGGATTAAATGGATCTGATGTTAAGCAGATAAACATTGGAACTAAGAAGCTTGTAAGCAATTTCACCATGTAGCCTCAGTGATCATAGTAATTCACCATTGTGAGCTCAAACCATATTCTATGGAAAACATTAAGATTATCTGTACTGTGATATTTTCCTTCAGTTGCGCATTTACTTTCTTTTACAGCTTTACAAGGCACTTGAAATGATAGTCAATCCGGATAATCCAAACGTCTATCTGCATAACTACGTCCGGATTGGCGAAGGATCGACCGGGATTGTGTGTCGGGCGACGGAATACAAGACGAACCGCCCCGTTGCGGTCAAACAGATGGACGTGCGCAAGCAGCAGCGACGAGAACTGCTCTTCAATGAGGTTACACTGTACACCGCTTGTCCTTTATTCTGGTTTCACTGTTTGCCTTCGCTTGTCCTAGTATTGATTCATTCGGGGGCTGACGAGAGAATGTGTCGGTCCAACTTTGTACGCATGCGTTAAGGCTGGAAAATCATTATTGCTGTGTGAAATCCAGGTGCAGTGGTCATTTCAGAAAGCAGCAAGTGTTCAATTAGCAAGGTGTTTTTTTTCTATTGATTTAGTCACTTCCCATGTGACCAGGACTTTGCAATTGGCCTGGCCTTTTCCCATTCGATTTGATGTTTGTTTTTTGTATATTATAATTGGTGCAATAAAAATGATTTGTATTTTATTATTATTATTCTAAATTTAATTTTAAATCCTTTGCTGAGTGCTTTGCGGTGCTTATTTTCTGCATTGAAATTCTGTGCAATGCAAAATTTGAGGCAGGAATAATTCTTGATATTAAAGTCTGAATAGGCAGTATAACTTGGCAGCACTGGTGGATTGGTAGAAGCAAGGGTAGAAGTCTGGCATTTATCCCTGAAGCATTTTACTCACAATGTGCTTTTAAGATAATATTAATTTAATCTGCTTTATATGTAACAATTTCCTTCCAAATTCTTTTACACCTAAATGTTTGGGCGGATTTTGGTTTTGCTGTTAATTGGGATCTGGTACTTTGGCTGTCCAATGAGTCGAGTCATTAGACCGGCTTGGCTTTCTTATAGAGACCCTGCGGTATTGCTGGCAGTTCACTGTTTTGCAGTGCTCTTGGTCTGGTCCATGTTAAGAGTGCAATGTATTTGAATTGTGATAAGACCAAGATGTGAACAGTTTTCAGCATGATCTGGAATTCTAACAGATTTTAAAATATTTGCTGGTTTATATTAATTATTAAACATATTTGGTGAAATCTGCTGAACAGTTAATCTTAATATATATAATCTTAATAATATATAAAGTTAATCTTAATAAATAAAAATGAGACGGTAAAACGAGTCCATCGTTCCAGGCATTAAATCTACGAAAGTTCTTCACAGATTCCTTTGAAACTTTTTTAAAAGCTTCAATTCCAATCAACGTATTTCTTAACATGCTTTCTTTAAAAATTATTTAGGTTTATATGCATTGAAACAAATTCAAAACACTTTAACCACAGTAGCTTCCACGACTAAAACATCACTTGATCCTATAATTAGCATAATATTCCTTTTTGTAAACCTCAAAATGTAAACATCACGTGACCTGCGAGCTGCTTCCGACATGAGGGAGAGGGAGGAGGAAAGGATGGTGGAGAAGGACAGAGAAAATCAGGTCTCTCCAGTGTTGTATGAAGTACTGAGTTTGAGTACTCAAGTAAAAGTACAAGTACTATGTCATTTTTTTACTTAAGTAAAAGTAAAAAGTACCTATAAAAATAGTTACTCAAGTAAAAGTAAAAAAGTACTCCTCAAAAAGTTACTTTTAAAGTAAAAAGTAAAAAGTACCTTGACAGACGGAATCATCAACAACTCCACATTATCATGCTAAATCACATTTTTATTACTACTTTTAAGCAACATGCAGAAGCCTCAGCAGTCAACACGTACACATTTACACCATTAACTGCATTAGCGCAAATGCTGATTTCACAAAGCCGTAGCTAGGGGGCAGGGTCAAGCTGTCCAGGGCGCCGTTCTCGAAGGCGCAATTTGCACACTAAGTCCTTAATTTTTCATACTACTTTCCTCCGGCGTGAAAATAATGTTGATAAGTAAAAAAAGGTCATCGCCGGTTTTCAGACTATCACAGGTTAAAAATTTGTTTGTTGTACGTTGCCGTGAAAACTGGGGTAAGCAAAAAAAAGGCCATCACCGGAATTTAGGGGCGCAGAATTTATACCTTGCCCCGGGCGCCGACTGCTCTAACTGCGGCTCTGTGATTGCATGTAGGTCTAAGAAAGATCAAGTTTTCAAACAATCTGTCAGTCATGCGTGTACGTTTGTTGGTCATTGTCAACCCTGTACGACTAAACACGGGAAGTTGTGAAGAATTAAACAGATACTCCAGTAAATGTATCGAAATTTGCCGATGAGAAATTTTACTTGTAACAAAACGTGAAAGACATAATGTAACGAAGTAAAAGTACTAATATTTGAATAAAAACTTACTTCGTTACAAGTAAAAAGTACTGGGTAAGTTGTGTACTTCGTTACAGTACGAAGTACTCAGAATTGTACTTAAGTAATGTAACGCGTTACTTTTACTTCGTTACCGCGCAACACTGGGTCTCTCTTATGTTCAGTTGTGTTATACAGGGTCATGCTTGGACGTGGAAGCCTGGGGGCGGGGGGCTGGGTCTCTGTTTAAGGAACGGGAGAGAGAGGAGGAGAGGGAGAAGAAGGATGAGAGGTAGGGAGAAAGGGAGCACTGTATATTTATTAACAGTGTTAAATATTATGGCAAGAGGTATCATGTCCCCGTTTGTTGACATTTTTCATAGTTATGCGAAGTTGTCACGTGATTATATAAGTTACTAGGAATTTTACTTTATTTTTAGAACGGAGAATAAAGTGCAGATAAATTATATTGGATGCAGTAAGAATAACTATGCAACTACAAATATGCATGCACTCTTGCAAAATGATAGCTGAGATGTTCTCACATCACTGTTGTAGGAAAGCACCTATACAACAATTAAAATAGGGGCCATTAGCAGTTGATTACACAGTAGCTTAAGCGTCTGAAGCCATACATCTCCACAGCAATGCGTGGCCGGGGACCGTTGTATGAATATTGATGTCAAAGCACTGCCAAAATTATGTATGTGCACTGTGCAGTACAGGGTGGCACAAAAAACCCCGACCATATTAACCCCTTAACTGTGTATTTAACTGTAACTCAATGTAAAATGGACGGATATATCCGGGATCCCCAGTTAAGGGGTTAAATGCAAACCTAAATGTGACTGGTCCGGTTTTTGTGCCACCCTGTAGATACACTACTACTGCTGCTGGTGCTGCTACAATGACCGTCATCACCACCATTTCTACTACTAATAATAATGACTTACTTAATGTTAAGGGTGGGGTGGTGCAGTTGTAGGATTCTAGCCACAGGACTGAAGGGTAGCAGATTTGAATCTGTCCCCAGTCGGCTGCATAGCGGCCTTGGTCAAGTTGTTCACCCCTTATTGCCTCACAGTTAAGATTCGTCACTTTGTGAATGACTTAACATGTGCTAACAACCATACATGTAATAATAATAGTTGTAACGGTAATACTAGTAAAGCCCAGTACTTCTAATTAGCAGATGTATCACCAGTTATGCTTAAATTCAGATTCATCTGTAACAGATGACGTCATTGCATCAATTGACTTTAAGATCAACAGGTGTCAAGGAAAAAGACTTTAACACTTTGTTCGTTCCGTTACATGTCCGCTGTGGGTTTGTATTTGCAGCTGATTGTAATGAAGGACTTTCCGCATCCAAACATAGTGATGATGTTTGACAGTTTCCTCGTTGCCGACGAACTGTGGCTGGTCCTGGAATACATGGACGGCGGATCACTCACTGACATAGTCACCCACACTAAGTATGCAGACGACGTTTCCTATTATGCATAATTATGTTGTAATGATAAGTATTGATATTTGGAGTTTACTTGCACATTTGAATCTATGCAGTGACCTGCAGTTACCGAAATTTTGTGACTTTGGTTTAGTTTTTTTCCCTCTAAGTACAGCTGCCAACTTTATAAATCAGCAGGCATTCCTTTTAGTTGGAACTATTGTTTCAAACTTTCACTTTTGCACTTGGCTTTTTGCTAAAAAATATATTTTACCGAACGCATTAGAATATTTTCCGGTCATAAGTCAATTGTCAATATGACGTAGTGGCCAAACGGTTAGTATAATGATTATAATCAATGCAACATTAAATTCATACATAGAAAATTAAGAACTACTGATATATCAGTTCTAAATTTTCTATTTATGAATTTAATGGTGCAAAAAATACCAGTCTTCAGATTTTCCAGAACGCCGTTCTGCCTCGTTCCGGCACAAAAAAAGCCCTGCAAGTTGTGCATAACATAGGTTTCAAAGTATAACCTTTTGGTTATTTAAGCAACAGTTTTGTTTGTGACTGATGACTTCAACAGAATCCGTTGTTAATTTTTATGCCATACTTTTGCTGTTCTGAATCTTTCCAAAACCGTTTTTTTGTGATTTGTAACGAAGTCAAATCTTATCTGAATTTGTTTTCTCTGTTGACTGTTTGTGCATCTGGTGTGTATATTTGTCTGAGTGACCTTTGCCCTCTGTATTTCTAGCCCAGATGTCTCTGGTTTGTTTTATTGGATTCCTCGAGGGCAGAGAATTTGTTGATAAGTTTTAAGTGAATTTGCCTTTGCACATTTTAAAATCTTGAACCACTAGTGGGGGTGTATACAGCTTCTGGTGCTGAAAACTTTTTCGGTCACATAATGTTGAATAGGAAATCACTGAAGCTAATCTCTGATGAAAATTGCTTGCTTCAGCTAAATCATAGATGTGTTTATGTGATGTCTTATCAGTCTCAGTTGACAATAAACGTGGTTATGCAGAGACGAGTGATTGATGGAACTATGCCCAATATGGTATCAACATGGAACTCAGCATTTAGGCAAAGTGTGTGCAGATAAAATTTCAGTGGTTTAAACACACATGGAGAGATGGCACCAAATCACTTAAAACCCAATTATTAATACTATTAGTGATGGTGACGGTGAAGTATGATTGTTCTGTCTGTATGTCTGTCTGTGTGTCTGTCTGTCTGTCTGTCTGCGTGTCTGTCTTTCCAGCGGTTCCCACAGTCCCATTATTGTTCTTGGTTATTGTTAAGTTCAAATACAAGCTGATAAGCATTATTAACAATATCTTGTCCTGTATAAACCGACTTGCGTGCGTGCGTTCCTGTTTGCAGAGTGTGGGTGAATTTTGTTGCATGACATCTGACTGTTTAAGTTCCCTTAACAAGTGGATTGCAAGTTGAAACATTCTGTTGGGGTTTTTCTTGAGTGGTTAACACCTGTTAAGGTAACCATCCGTATATTGCTGTTCTCTCTCTCTCTCTCTCTCTCTCTCTCTCTCTCTCTCTCTCTCTTGAGGGATTCCAGTTTAAAAGAATTCATTTTTCCCTTGTAGAATGGATGAGCAGCAGATTGCCACCGTGTGCAAAGCCTGTCTCCAGGCTCTTCTGTTTATCCATAGCAATGGAATAATACACAGAGATATCAAGTCTGATTCCATTCTTCTTTCAACCGACGGAAGGGTAAGTCTTTCCTTCGGTATATTCCAGTTGCATTATAAAGCGATCCTAGATAACACCCGTGGCCTCTTAGTGACGTTTCTTTTCTCAGGCAGACTTAATTAAATAACTTAAGTTTGTGTGTGTGTGTGTTTGTGTGTGTGTGTGTGTGTCAGACAGGTTAGGAGCAAAAGCGCCGGAGACACCAATGCATGTGAACTGCCATTTGGTTAATGGTTATTGTTAAGTGGAAGTTGTCCATGGTATTTGAAGATATACAGCCAGAGGATAGATGTGTGATACCACAAAAGGAAAGAATGCTAGAAGCACATAACAGACCAATATGCTATTTTTATTACATGGTTGTTAACACACGTTATAAGGCATTTATAACGTGAAGAATCATAAGTAGTGTGTTGGAGTAAGTTAGGGGAGAATGACTTGCCCATAGTTGTTAGGTCAGATTCGAACCCACCACACTCTGGTTGTGTGGCAATAATCTTACCACTGCTCCACTGTCCCCACTATGATGGAGACAATGATCACGAGGATAGTTAATTATTTTCCATCATTAGAAGTTGAATATCCAGCAATTTGCTGCTCTTACATAAATTGAGCCTAGGGATTCTTCGCATATCTTGGTTCCACTGTTGGTATTAAGTGGATCGGTTTTCAATAGCAACAGGATAATTTATCCGCTGTTTATTTGCATTATTTGGTTTTATTTTTATTCTGAAAATGTTATTTGCATTATTTATTTGTGTATCTACATTGCTTCCCAGATAGAAGGACCTCCATTGCCTTGTTGAACTCAAGATGAATAAGCTTTTCTCTGTGGTTATATGTGTGTTTTTATGCGATTCACTAACAAATACTATCTTGATTTGATTAAGATTTCATTTGTAATAAATCTTTGCACTCTCTGTCTATCTAAAAGGTTAAGCTTTCTGATTTTGGATTCTGCGCACGAGTAAATCCGGAATCGCCGAAGCGCAAGTCCTTGGTTGGGACGCCGTACTGGATGGCGCCGGAAGTCATCTCCAGGCAGCCGTACAATCAGGCGGTAAGCAGCATCTTCATGCGATAATGATTGTTTTCTATTCATATGACAATAATTTTTATTACAGAAGTTCTGTGATTTCGCGATTTCTAAGTACCGTAGTACAATAAGCTGTTCCAAGTAAGTACCGTAATGTGAGCACTGGTGTGATAAAATGAGAAAATGGGTTACTAATGTTCTCAACAAGTTTTATGATCAACCAGTATTATGCAGGGAGAGGTTGTTATGTTTGATTTTTGTCTTATTTTGAAAATAGATCCTGATCTGTTATTTTAGGCTGATGTTTGGTCATTTGGAGTTATGGTGATCGAGATGATCGAAGGAGAACCGCCGTTCTTCAATGAACCACCGCTACAAGCAATGCGACGCATTCGTGATATGCCACCTCCACGCCTTAAAGATACGCACAAGGTTAGGATAATGTGTGTGTGTGTTCTTTTTTTGTTTAATTTGCCGATTACTAAAGTCAGTAAAAAGTAAGTAAGTAAGTGTAAGTCTAAAGGCAAGTTGACAGAGCATATATGCAGTATGTCATAACAATGAAAACATCAAAAGTAAAATTTACAAAATGATGTCAGATTGTGCTTTTTGGATCGAATGCTACATTTTCAGTTTAGTTTTATGTTGGACGGCTTTTCACATAGGCCATTGTTTTCAACATCTACTTGTACTTTTTGGACCAAAGGCCATCTTCTTAATTTGCTGACAGTGCAATCTACACATGAAATTTGTAGCAGAGTGGTTCTTACACAGGGCAGACCTTATTGAACCACTTTAAACCTTATTATTATTATTATTATTATTATTATTATTATTATTATTATTATTATTACTATTATAGTTCATTTCATGCCTTATCTTGAAAAGTGGGTTTTGTTCTGTACGATTTATGTTTTTTTGTGTAGATTTCACCTCGTATGCAGGGTTTCGTCGATCGAATGCTTGTGCGTGACACGATTCAAAGAGCAACAGCGGCAGAATTGCTTCAGTCTCCGTTTCTGCGTCAGGCCGGTCCTTTCGAGTGCCTCGTTCCGTTAATACGAAATTCAAGTTGGACGACTCAGAACCGCTGATGAGGGAGGGTCATGTGATTGCTCGTGAAATGTCGGAGAGCAGCCTGTGTCGTCTTGTTGCCAACTTGTATTCTGCAGATTTTTGTAGAGTTGTGTTATAACGACAGCTTGACCATATTTTCTGCAAGTGAACGTCTTGTGGAAGACTATTTATGAACAGGGACTACTCGTGCAGTTTAAATTTGTTGATCTTTGTTCAAGATTCGTTGCAGAAGAGAGTGTTGCAAATATAGTTGGGATTAGCTGTGAATCTGACCAGACCCTTATTAACCAATGTTAGTTAACTATTTTGTATATAGAAAATCAAGAATTTTTATAAAATATCGGAGATTTTCTGTAGTTTTGTAATTTCAGGCATTCGAGTGCATTTTGTATGTCTAAAATGTTATGTATTTTTCTATTTAGCAGTGTGTGTGTGTGTGTGTTTTAAGGCTGTGAACGTTTTCCTACAAACAAATCATATTTTAAGAATTTTGTTAATTCTGCATACCTGTATTTACTAAGTCGGCATTCTTTAGGCACAGTTTTATCGTGCAGAGCAGCTCGTGAGAGCATTTTAACAGTTTTTGATATTTTAGAGCGCAGCTGAAGAACATATACATTTGCCAATGATACTTGCTAACAAGTTGCAAACTGAATTTACATAGAAGATCCGATTAACCCCTTAACTGGGGATCCCGGATATATCCGTCCATTTTACATTGAGTTACAGTTAAATACACGGTTAAGGGGTTAATGCTATGCTGTTCACTTCGAGCGTTTTTGAGCAGAATTATTATTATTGGCACTGGGATTAACTAGTCCGCTGTCTTTTGCGATGATGTCCGGGATTGGATTGGATATTACCATATGAAGTTGGGGGAAATGACACCAATTGGGGATGACACATTGGTGCAAACTTGGATGAAAAAGTGGGGAGGGGTAACCACTGTGCCTCCCCCTTCAAGCCCAAAAGAAGTTTATGCTTCAGCAGACGACTGGATATAAATATTGTGTTGGTGTGCAACAAACTAAAGGCAGATAAAGATATTCAAAGTCTGTTAATTTGAACTTTTTGATGGTACCTATTTTCTGTGAAGTTATCTTGTGTCTAATGAATTGAATATATTATTGTTTGATATACTACTCATTCTGGGATGTTTGTTGCACTCATTCTAATGTTATTTATAGCCAAAAAGTGTTGGTAAATAGTGAATATATAAAGACGATGGCTAATGTCATCAATTGTTATATATTTTAGCAAGAGGGGGTGTTTTATCGACTGCTTGAGAGAGCATGCGAACAAGGAGGCATAGTATCAATTCCTGCCAAAATATCTGTTCAGGTCTAGCAGAAGAGTTTTATTTTTCAACTGGTAAATATGTGTCAACAAGACCTCTGAATTGATTGAAATCTTGATCTTTGTTAGCTGGCAGTTCTGTTCCTATCATAAAAAAATTGCATGTCATCTTAGTACTGCAGCAACTATGATAGTGAAGAAAGTTTGAAGGGTTTTGCATGTGGAAATCCAGTGCGGTTTAACATGATTAAAATTGTCAACTTCTATATTAAAACTGATTATGTTGTTCATAACCTATTATTTATTATGGGATCTAAGACATTACAGTGTATACAGTATATATGAACATATTAGTTAGCTAGCCTATCAGTCTAGCATTTTAAGAAATCTACCGAGTTCAGGCGGTAGATAATTATATGTACCAAAATAATTGCAATTCCAAAGCTTCAGTGTAGCTTAATGTTATATGAAAAGTTGGTAGAAATGTTTAAGTTTGTTTATGTCTAAAATACTATGCATTGAACTTGTATTATTGATGATATTGGAAAATTGTGGTAAGGTAACTGTAATGATTACAAGGTACAAGATTTGATGCTTGTAAATTGATGCAGGTATTATAGTAAACTTGGTATTCAGGCTTTTAAAATGGTTGCAGAGAAGTTAACTGATAATTTTGGAGATCATTTGTCTGCCTTTTAAGAATTTTTGTAAAGACATGTTATCATGTTATAAAATGGATGTTAAGGAGATCATGGCAGTCAATGCATCGGCATTTGAATTTTGTAACACTTAGCGTATTTGTTAACTTTGTGCCAATGTTCCAATTATTTGAGTTAACTTTATTCTATATTATATCACTTTGCATTACTAAAGTAAGTAAGTAAAGTAAAATCTCATGGATTTCTATATACTAACACTTTATCATCTTTCAAATCCGCTCTTACAACATACCGACTTGGCTTGACTTATCCCCCTTATGATGCTCCCATACCAGGGATATTTTTACACCCCCTCCCCAACACCACCCCCAATTTGAGGTCGGCACCTCCAACATTTGGTAATGTGACAATAGTATGCATACAAAATGCATATTAATTAGCTCCGGACACACCCCCCCACTTCACAATCCTATAAATATCCCTGTCTCATACTGTCCTGACCGATTGTTTTGGCTTGACCTGGATATTATTCAATTTGGATTTGTTGCACCATCGGCTGATGCCCTGGGCGCCATAGAAGTTTATTGATTGATCGATTGAGAGTGGGAGGGAGAAATGGGTTAAGTGATGGTCAGTGCTGTGGCATGCCTAGAATTCTGATATATAGGGCATCATAGGACATCAGCCATTTTCTCTGGTGAGCAACCTTTTTTGCTTGTCAAGATACAGTATTTGGGCCAAAAATGTGAAAGTGCCCCATGTTCTGGAATCCTGGCTACACCGTTGAATAGGATCATCAGTTATCTTTTACAAAAACAACAGTTCTAACCAAATGGATTTTTACATTTATTACTTTCAACACACTTGTCATGCTATTATTACTTATCAGTATCAATATTGATTAACGGCCGGTACTTGTTTTGGCATATTACATCAAAATTTTTCTGATCTGGATAATGTTTTATCTCTCCGCATTATTGCAAAAAAGAAATCAAACTGTCACCACAAACAGGAATCTTTATATGGTAAACTAAGCACCTTAGACCACTCTGTGCCATACAAATACTGTTAAAATATGCAATAACAAAACGTGTTTCAACAATACTTTATGTGTAGACAACTAAACCCATTCTCAAGAATTTACATAGATAAACAACCAATTTATCATAGAATTCCATCCAAACCTGCCGCATAGTAAAAATCAGAACATGTCTAAATTTCTAAAGTGAAACCAAATTCATTTATACGTCTAGAATGTCGAGATCAGCAATAACAAAGTATCAAAGGCAATACGAGTACAGCTATAACCACTTCAGAACTTGTACTCGCATAATCAAAAAACCAGCACACTACAGCATCTATAACAACACAAATACATTCCAGAAAAACCTGCACCCTGCCAACTACATTTATACTGTATAGGAATAGTCAATAGATCAAACAACAAAAAGGTTTCACAAAAAATAGAGAAAAGCCATGCCCACAGGCATTCTACACTGTTGCTCACTGTTCAACAACTTGTACAAGTAAATTGTATTTGAGACAAATATATAAGTATATACCGTATATGTTATAAAAATGTAAATCTTGTATAAAACTACGCTTGGCAACTATATTCCCATTAACCAAAAGTGCAGCAAAGGTCAGTAATCTATGCAAAGTAATGCAATGTGCATGTTGAACAAGCAACGCGGCCTATTTATTGGTTGACAGTACTCGTCAAAGGATGGTCATTGACGACAAAGCCATCTCCGTTGTTCTTCAGACCGTTGCTTTCGACAGAAGAAACCGGTTTGTCGTCACACAATTTAAAGGCAGATTGGTCGCCGTCGACAACGAAGGCGCTTTTCCTCTGAGAAAATTCTACTTTGTTTTCCAGCAACCCCCAACTTTCATTGTACTGTGAAGCAATAGATTCGTCATCATGAGAAGTTCCTGGGTCAATCTTATACGATAGCATACCCACATTAGTATCCCCCACTACATCATCTAAATTAGCACCCTGCTTAGCACCACCTACTAGGCCAGGCGTCCCCCCATTACTAGTTCTGCCACACGTCTCTAGACTGGTTTTTTCAGGAATCAACTCCAAAATAGATTCTCTAGTCCCGTTAAGATTTTCACAAACTTCGTCCACGTCTGTACGGCACGATCCGTCTTCTACGACATCTTCATTGAAAGCATTCTCCTCGATATCGACATCTGTTTTCTTGTCTGTACAATCTTCGTCGGTGTGTACGGCGCTTTCACTTCCACTGTCGTCGTGAAATTCGCCACTGCTCGTTCCACCAACGGCGTTTCTCGTCAAATTCCAGGCAGCCTTCTCGCTGTACAAGAACGCGCGATGTTTCTCCGCCGACAGCAACTCGCTGACGAAGTCCTGGTCATCTTGGGTCGAGCAGGACTCGCTGCTGCTGCGGCACCGGCGCCGCGCCTCCTTCAGCTCGTGCTTCTGCTCGCGCTTTCTCATCCGCCTGCGCTTGTTCTTCAGTGCCTGATGCATCTGGCTCACGCTCTGATTGACGACGAACATCGCCTCGTCGATCTGCTCGCTGAAGGACACGGACTTCTTGAAGCACGGCCGGAAGCGGACCGGACCGTCTTCGAACCCCTCGGACTCCGTGTCGCTGCACGTCGCGGCGCCAACGAGACGGTCGAGACTGTACGACCACGGACTAAGAAGATCGTCGCTTGACTCAGACATCGACCGCTGCTTCAGAATCCCGTGCAGTTTTGGAGTCCTCCTCTCGTGTATGACTACGATTTCGCCAGGAACAACGTCTTCCAGTTCTTTCTCTTCAGCCTTCAGAAATAAATCCGAACAAAACAAATACTAATGAAATGATAGAAAGAGCAAATCACTGTCACTCATTCATCTATTGAACAGAACAACAAATATTATGAAAAACAATAATATAACAATAATAGGGTGAAGAGTGGTTCAGTAGGATCTGCCCTGTGTGATAACCACCATGTTCCACCCATCCATTCATTCACATTATGGTCTTGCTGTGTAATCTCATTCTTTGTTTTCTTGTCTTCTAGTAGGCTTGTTCCTGTATTCTTCTTCTTGTCTTTGTATCAACAAATAACAAATCTTTGCAACGTCTAAGATGGCCAAATTCGGGGATAGATCTGTCACGAGGGGGAACCCTATACTTTGAAACTCTCTCCTGGAGGAAAAACTAGGGAGACCCCCACCCACGACCGATTTGAAATGAAACTCAAGACGCATCTTTTCAGCACATCCTACCAGTTCTAGTAAAGTGCTCTTGACTATGGCCTTTGCCACACACATAGCACTATATAAATTGACACTTTAATAATAATAATAATAATAATAATAATAATAATAATATAACAACATAAATGCCTCATTCAGTTACTGTACTCACTACTTCTACAATCAATACTTTATCTACAGTCAAATAGCTGTACAAGACCACAGAGATGTAGCAAGTACACAATGCTTCAAGTACAAGTACAAGTACAAGTACCTGGCCTCCGAGTACAAGTACAAGTACAAGTACTTGCATTCCAAAAACTCCGAGTACAAGTACAAGTACAAGTACCTGGCCTCCAGTACAAGTACAAGTACAAGTACCTGGCCTCCGAGTACAGTACAAGTACAAGTACCTGGCCTCCAGTACAAGTACAAGTACAAGTACCTGGCCTCCAAGTACTAGTACAACATTTTTTGACAATGACATTTTTTCGCTGACATTTTGTCCCCATGACATTTTCTACATGACATTTTGTCCGTGACATTTTGTCCTCGGACAGTTTGTCCGGCCACGAATAAAATTGACACTATATTAGCATCTAAATATCATCACAGTTGCACTTAAAAAAGAGATGATAGTCTTGCATCGGTCATATTAACCCACCTATGCGGTCTCGCGATCAAGGCAGCTTGGCTAAATACGTGTTTAATTGGTGCGCCAGAAGCAAGCACACTAAGGTCTCTAATTAATGGCTGCATTATACAGCCTGTTGAACTCCTTTCTATTAACTTCACTGTTCCAAAATACGATGGTATCAGTGGCTTCATCATAAATTTCGTTGAGTTCCAGGTACTTGGCCATCTGTGAAGATGTGCTTGTCATTAGCCTAAAGGAACAGCATTACTGGTACCATTGAAGTACATGTAGCCAGAGATGTAGCAAGTACACAATGCTTCAAGTACAAGTACAAGTACAAGTACCTGGCCTCCGAGTACAAGTACAAGTACAAGTACTTGCATTCCTAAAACTCCGAGTACAAGTACAAGTACAAGTACCTGGCCTCCGAGTACAAGTACAAGTACAAGTACTAAAAATTTGTACTCGAGTACAACTCAAGTACAAGTACAAGTACCAAGTACTACATCTCTGCAAGACCAATCTAGTTAGTATCCTATAGTACTTAGGTTTCTTTTAATAGCATTTACACTAGCAACCCTTACTAATTTCTCTTAAATAAAGATTAAAGCGATAAAGGGGAAAAGCTAGAGTATGTAACATAGTATCTTTTTAAGATTGAAAGTTTTAAACAGAGGCACATTCAATGAAACCTAAAGCTAGTCAAGGCACTGGATAAGAAATAAAGATCAATACAAGAAAATCTTGAAATTCAAAGAACAGTAAAACTCATTTAACTCATCACTACAAGACTGTTCAAACTGCATGAAAATAAACAGAAAAGACATTACATGGAATCAAACAGCACAAGCATTGGCTGACGGTGCACAATAAATTGTGTGACATCAATAGCAGCAGACATTAAAAGATGTGCCATTAGCTGGGTTTAACTGTATAAACGAAGAAAAGGTCTTTGAAAACAAAACTGCCTTTGTATCCTTCGTAATCTTCTCATCTTCACAAACATTTCCCGGAGGTGAAGCAGAGACCATATCCAAAGCATCCAGGTGTCTTTTTAAGCCGTCTACGCTCGCAAAATCTCTCACCTGCAAATCAAAATTGTAAAAACAAATTACTCTATTTTAAGACAAACTAGAGCCATATTATAAAATTACAAATGCAAAACAGATCCAAAGAAAACTGAACTCCTGGATAAAGCATCATGGTCTCTTGGGCACCGGCTACTAAGGCCAGTTACTAAGGCCAGTTACTAAGGCCAGATACTAAGGCCAGTTACTAAGGTCAGTTCTTTGCTTTGAACCCTTGTTCACCCAACAACCACAGTAAACCTAATCTCACTTTGAATGACACTCAAATTCATTTCCAATCTTAAAGAAAATTCATCACGACTTATAACCAGAAATATTCACCAATGCAGGCTGCCAACAACAATAACATAACCTTACATCAAGATGCTGAAAGCTGGTTCCAATGAAGTAAGCATGCCACGTTACTTTTGACTTTTCTGCCTTCGCAATCGTCAAAACAACGTTCGTTTCAGAAACATCGAGGCGACACCCGTCTTCCACAAACCGACATTTGTTGCCAAACTTCAGGCAACACTGATAATGTAACAAGGGTGATTCATTTTCCACTGATGTTACCATCCTCAGGAGAATTTCTTGGGAAGATCTGACAATCAGAGATGCATCTTTGCCATTCACTTTTCTAACATCGAATATGAAAGTTACAGAAACCTTATCCTGGAAGCTTTCATAGGCAGGAAGGACGTAGCCTGAATCTTCAACCTTGGTGTAGGACAGATTGTCATTGTCTTCCATTGCCTTTAACACAGCATCTGAAACATCAACAGAGTTCTCCAAAATTCTCTCAGCAGAAGACATATTTTTTAGATTGACATCAGGACCACTGTTTTCTTCTGTATATTCAATGAATTTCTCATCTGAAAAACATCCATTCATCAAAGACTTGTCAAGTTCACCGGCTTCTATTTCATTACCTGTCATCTTTGAACTTTTACCGTCTCGGAGACAAGTAGTGTAACTGTTGTCGGTTTCTTCTTCAAAACAGATCATATCCTTGCAAGACTCGTTGCTGAAGAATTCATTCAGCTCATTTCCACAGTTTTCAACCGAGACCTGTGCCAGCTTTTCCACAAAGGAAACGTTCGTTACTGCACCCTTGTAGGTCATGTCTGGAAAAGCCAGATGCTTTTTGTCAAGTCGCACGTTGAACTGCTTCGAGACGCCCTCGACGGCCAAATCGTTGACGGCCTTCCTGAACGAATCGCTCGCCTCGACCATCCGCAGGGTGCTCGGATTGACGACGAAATCGTACACCCTGCACTTATCCGGGCGCTTCCCCGCCGGGTCCTCCTTGGGACCCGCGAGCCCGTGGGGCACCGTCCACAGATTCTTCAGGTCCCTGTAGAAGGGGCGCCCGATTCCCTCGTTCCCACAGACGTTTATGAACGCCCTGCTGCTGCGTTTCAGCACGTCCGTCCTGATGACATACCCGGGGGTTCGCTGGGCCCCAGGGTCCTCCGTGGACGCAGGGTCACAGCTCCCCTTCGACAGATCCGCTTCGTGTCCCATCGTCGGCCGTTGGTTCTCCTGGTCTTCGTCCGCTTGGATCACCGTCCGTCGACCGATGTCTTCGTCCCTAAAGTCAACTAAATTTTCTCAAAATTCACGTAAAATCTAAAAATTTCCTTCAATTTTATTTAAAGACCATAGACGTTGGAATTATACCGCGTCCATAAACTGAAACGTCATTGAAAGCATGGCGCACATTACTTTTAAGAGATATTCGAATGGGTTTATACTAGTTCGTATGAATTTTGTTAAATGAAATATTATATTTCAAGTATTACCCATTCATTTACTTTCTATTCTAAATTGTATAAGTCGCATTGCTGATTTTATATGAGTTTCTTGCATTTAAATATTGCGTTTTCTAAAGTCGGTCACTAGATGTCTTTACTGGATGACTATTTTTAGGATATGACGAAATCTTGCACTTTCTTTCACTAGTGCATTCGATAAGTGTACGTGTACAATTTCCATTGAGTAAAAGGTGGCAGTCAGGGACACTACGTAAAAATTATATAAATCCACTCCTTAGAATTTCTGCCCCAAAGAAGGTTTTGTTGTTTAATATGCACAGCGAAATGCATGGCAATCTCAGTAACTGTGTGTAAACCATAGCCCTTATATGGTGTAAACCAAAACCATCTACCTCTGGAACAATGTTATGTATCCGTTTGGGACACCACAGGCTGATACTCAGCGGAGTCAGCGCAAACTGATTTCATGAAAGCACGTAAAAATTATTATTATTACCTTTGTTATAATCTATGGTTTGACTAAAGACCGTATGATATTGATCGATCGACCATCTCGGTGTGATCGACCCTGGCCAATGTTTCCATGGATGTTTCTACAATGGCGTTCGTTTCAGTAGATTACAAAGTATTTGGATTGGTTCAAGGTATTATTAGCAGCGTCTTGTCACTTAGGAATTTTTAATTAGATAGAGCAAATTTGTATATTCGTCAAATAATAATAATTCTTAAGCTTATTTTACCTATCCTCCATGATAGTAGTAGTAGTAGTAGTAATAGTAGTAGTAGTAGTAGTAGTAGTAGTAGTAGTAGTAGTAGTGGTGGTGGTGGTGGTGGTGGTAATAACGACAAGTCGACAACAATAATGCACATTCCTAACTCTGTTTCTAATACCCTTAGACATCAATCGATGCAATTCAAATTCTAGCCATAATCATAAGGTCAGTCCAGGTATCAATCAGTGGGAGACAGCAAGACAGTAGTTCTCACACAGGGCAGACCATACTGAATCGCTATAAACCCTGTTATTGTTATTACTGTTGTTGTAATCTGGACCATTATTTAAGTCTGTGAGACGGGCTGCACCAATAAATCAATGTTTTTTCAGATTGATAGATTCAGATTGATTTGACAATGATTTGACAATGTGCCATGAATGATGGAGCCTTATATAAGTAATAGTAGTGCCTTCATTGGGCTTTGATATGAATTAGAATTGTTGGGTCTGTTATAATGCAATGTATGAATATAGTTTAGTTTTTGCTAATTAAAATTCTGCTCAGAGCTGTTTAAATCTAAAAATTGGATGTTTAAATAGAATTAGATTATTCTAGAGAAATTGTTCTTGAATGTGTTCTGATGATTTTATTGATCATATAAGAAATGCTCTGTTTGTTTTACATTGCAGGTGTTTTCTTTCGTAAGGCGAGTTCTCTCAAAATGATCTGTGCGTATTCAACTGGAATAAACCCATTTGAACTATTAGTCTATTCCCTATAGGTTTTGCTATTAACCCCTTAACCATGTATTTAACTGTAATTCAATGTAAAATGGACGGATATATCCGGGATCCCCAGTTAAGGGGTTAAAAGATAGACACAAACTAACAGGTCAGATGAGACTTAAATTATTTAAATTAATCTTAGTTACCCGTATGTCAACACCTATTCAAGTTCTACATAATGATCAGGATTCTGTCTATTGAGACGGTCCTTCATTTATTCTAATTGAGAATTTCAATGGTTAATTAATGTGTAAGAAACCTTAGAAATTTTTCAAATTGTTCTTTTTTTCAGTTCACAAGAGAAGCTGCCATTAAATATGGTCTTGTGGGGTGGGTTCGTAATGAACGGGACGAAACAGTGACCGGTGTGGTCCAAGGACCAGCAGACAAAGTCTCCATGATGTATGTATGATGTGGTAACATCATCATAGCTAAATAATGGTGCCGCTTGTTAATGGCATATTTTACTGTATATTAGCCATTGACTGTCTCTAATTTACTGAAAATATTGTCACAATAGGCAAAGAAATTGTTTTAAATAAAAGCTACACTGATACATTGTTAGATATAATTGGTTATTAATGTGCTTCAGAAATTATTACAAAATTGATATACTGGTAATCATAATGCATTCTAAAGAAGTGTGTTATGAAATTGCTAGGTTTTATCCTAGTTTAAGACATTCACTTCTGCTGATCTTCTGATATGTATACTTTTGATAGGAAAATGTGGCTGGAAAAAGAAGGCAGTCCACATTGTAAGATTACAAAATGTGAATTTTCAAATGAGAGAAGGATTGAGAGACTTGATTTTACAAAATTCACAATCCAGAAGTAAGAGAGTTCACATCAAGGCATGCCTTGGGGTGTTTTTCCAGTTCATGGACCATAGTGTGTTCCCATTCACAAAGCTTTGCTAGAAGTTACATTGCTAGATTAACCATTGTGTTTTGAGAAGTTAACTGCTTGCATTGTTCATTGTTAGATACACACTAACTGGTTTTACTGTCTAGGTCAGTTTCTCTTACACTAAGACATTCCAACTGCAATATTTCAATGGATAAAATGTACAGTAGAACCTCGTTATATCGAAGTTCAAGGGACCGTGATAAATACTTTGATATATCCGAGGTTCGATATATCCGATTCCTGTATCATTAACACTGTTTTGGCGGGACCGGCGCTCAAACTTTGATATAAACGTGATTTCGATATAAGCAAGTTCGATATAACGAGGTTCTACTGTAGTACAATTTCAGATTTGTACATTGTGTGTTTATTTATTGCTTTGAGTAAACTGTAACAGTGTAGTTGCACAGTGTTGATATCGTTTGTTTTTAATTAGACATTGTGTGCATTCTGAAGCATTTACAATGCACCATTTCTCAAAATACTTCCAGTTTGAAACACTAGTTGCTCTTCAGCCATGTGTGTGTTTACCAGCATGTGTGGAAGGTGTCCATTGAACTTTAAGGAGCCGGTTTAGGAGAGTTAAGCTGCATTATTAAACCTTTACTAAACATTACACTTTATTTTCAGTCTGATTTTAAACTAATACTGGCACTTGAAGCAGTGTTTATTCTAGGCCTTCTCTGGGGGGAATTCCCCCCCCCCCGTTTTAAAATTCCCCCAAAATTTTAAATATTTTTGCTGGGGATGGAAATCCCCCCCCCAAAAGTGTGGAGACTCAGACCTTGTTCCCCCCAAACATTTCAAAATCCCCCCCCCCAATGTCATGGTAGCTAGAATAAACACTGCACATGAAGCTTGACACCACTAAACTGGCTGACTTGTGTGAAATGACCTGGCATCAACACAGGTGGTACAAGTGTTTCTTTACCTGCACATACTGTACTTCACAAGTTGCCTTGCATGTCACAATCAAAAGATAACTTTATGATATATTTACAAACCCTTACAAAAACCTAGAGCCTAAATGTGCTACAGTTGAGCCTACCTATATGCATGTTGTATTGGTGCATAATTCATTTACGTGCATGGCTGGTACCAATCGTGTATAGTGCACAACCTGGTTCATTTGTTGCTCCTCATTCCTGTAGTTATTGGCACTAGATGTTTTTCAGTGTGTGGCCCAAAGCTCTGGAATGTATTACCAACATCACTTCGTATAACCAGCACATCTTTTAAACATAGCCTTAAGACGTACCTGTTTGGCTCATTCCCCTTTGATTATTCCCCTGCTGATATGAATGACCTTTCCTACTTGACCTGGCTCTAATTTGGATTGGATACAGCGTACCATTGCCCGATACCTATTCATTATTATAGGAGTGCCATAGAAGTTGATTGTTGAAGTACATTTTGGTTAAGATATGCATTAACTTCATCAATAATTTGTGGTTAAAGAGAATATTTGTTAACTAAAATTTCAAATAACTACACAATATAAGACAACACAGCAAGAGCTGAAACACATCTTGTTGCCAATGCAACAGGGATATTTTTACACCCCTAACACCCCCTGATTTGAGGTCGACCCCCCATTTGGTAATCGACAATGGTATGCATACAAAATGCATACTAATTAGCTCAGAACACCCCCCCAAATGGAGGACACCCCCAACTTTTATTCCTGGATGACCTTTTTGGCTTGTCAGCCTTTTTTGGGCAGAGACTTAAAAATTCCGACACCCCCACAAATTCAAAATCCTAGAAATAACACTGCAATGCAATTTCTTTAAGCACATTTTGTTTACAGATATTTGTTCACTTTTTGTTGGTAAATCAATGTGTAAGTTTAGAAAATGTCACACCAGTTTCCTCATAACAACTGAAACATTTCCGATGCCACAAAGTCTATATACACAGAATAGAGCTTCTGTTCCAAAGTTCAAACATCGACTGCTTTTACTTGTCGTTTGATCGCACGAGTACAGCATGCATATTGCTGGTTGCCATTGTACTCAACATCTTGGAACATCTGTGATCAGCCTTCAGTAGACATGTACCATACCATAAATAAATCTGAAGTTAACATCAAGGACATTACATCTAGCAAACACAGCATTGCAATGCAATGGTATCAACAGTTTTTATATTAATTATTTTACAAGTTACATTTACTTCATGAAATCACAATCTCAGAAATAATTAATTGTTAAAAAATTGCATTAATTTACACTAGAAGCTAGTAATAAGCATTAATAAATATATTTACATGTAAAAACTTGGACCAGTATGAGCCTACACTTACTTGTTCCAAAACTGTACCCCAATTGTGTCATTCATTGTATTTCTGGTACATCCTATATTTCCCTTAAATTTGTGCAATACCAATTAATTTACTAAATGCAATGTGGTGATTAAATTCTCTGTGCAGAAAATTTGTAATTTCTTCCCCATTCCATTTTTGTAAAATTTCATTCAGATAGAACTCGTGGTGACGGTATCAATTTAACCCTTTGCGGTAGCAGCACGGACAAGTTAATCTGAATGAGATTATAAGCAAACCAAATGGTTTGAAAAATCAAACTTCTATTAAGGTCATGACAAGCACAAAAATGGTATTTCCGTTTTTTTCTCTTTCAGCTGAATAGCTTCAAAAGCTCGAGTGAAGAGTGCTACGGCTTCTTGAAAAATGGAATACCAGTGATTGCTTCAACATGTGTGCTTTGCTTTGATGCCCATTTCATCACTGCAGTTGTGCTTTAGAAGTTCTGTACTGGTCGTGGCATGTAGTTCTCACCCAACTTAACCCATTGACCACCACAGCCAATGTAACATATAATAAGCACAAATTGTAATCATTTTCATGTTTGCATATTTTTAAAACAGAAAATGTTAAAACTTTTTGTCTGCTTTAAAATTTAGGGATAAACTCGAAAGGATACGTCCAAAATAAGATATATGTCTGTAACAACAGAGTCAAGGAAAAATTGTTTCACAGTTATGTAAAGTTATTGTACAGTAATATCTATAATATTAAATTAACAGCAGTCTAATTCTACAGGAAATCAGCCAAGGCTTAGATGCTTACGGTGGACATTGCACAAAAATATTTTGCAATAGTTTGTGAATCTTGGGTTCAGACAATCATTCAAAACATCAGTAGCTCTGATATGCGGATCATAGATGGAAATGGGTCATTCTACATGACCTCTGTGACCCTTTGACCCATTATTTATTAATTTAGTGTAAAACTTTCTCAGGAGAGGTCAATCGAAATGTGTCATTGGATATTTATCCAAAGAAAATTCATCTCCAGCTGTGTTCATTATGTACCCAGTAAATGCAGGAAAAGTCTAAGCAGTCATCTTTTAAATAAGTAAAATTTAAACTTTTTAGAATGCAATTTGAAAATACTGACTGTACTATTACACTTGAATAAATGTACGGAAACATATAAGAAAGGATACAAAGAGTCCACCCATGATGTTATTTGTGAACAAGCTAAGACGCACTCGAAAGTACTTTTGCCAATGAGTTCCTGCCTTCACCAACAACATGAACTATAAACAGACAAAAATAACTCGTATAATTAATCATAAGTACAGTACAATGTGTATGACCAGGGAAGCAATAGACAGACAGATGTGGAAGGAACTCGTTCAGACCCATCGCCCAACCCAATAGGGAATGACAGAAGGAATGAAAGAAGACAATATGTACGCCAAATGAGGTGCCTAAAATTCCATACAAGACACAAAATTAAAACTCCAACAAAGCAAAACCAAGTATAAGACATCTCTCTTTGAATTAACTTCTGTTCACTGCAAACAGTTTAAAACAGTTTTGCCATACAGAAATATTCTGCAAATCAGAAATAATACCTAATATTTATAACTCTGCAAATATTTATAGCTTTGCAAACTTAATCTGACAACGTGAGATTCACACACTGTTATACTAATATTAATCATTTTAACTAACCGACATAAGAAAAGCCACAAGAAAGTAGAAGATGAACCCATAAAGGCCTGTGAGTCCGAGAATTCCAGCGGTTGAACCGGACAGTGCAGATATCGACGTGCGACAGTATTCCAGCAAAGAAGCATTATGTCTCATGGCAATCTCGCTGAAAGGCAGAGGCTCTGGAAATACAAATCATACAGTCTACTATTCTTATTTCCGCTAAAGTGGACAATGTAATTTTTACCATTACAGAAGGCGTGGTTAGTGTTGGGGCCGGCGTCCCCACCGAAAGTACAGGTCTAGTACAGCACCCCCAGTCTTGTGGTGCCTTGACGTTTCAAGTCTTCAAAATTATTTAGATTATATATTATATTATATATTATATATTTACTCGTAAAATTAACGAAAACCTACAAGAAAATCTCGAAAATCGAACGGATATGCTCCTCACCGATCCAAAGACGACCAAAGCACGGCATATGAACGCTCTAAATGAGTCCGTTTCGCCGAACAAACACACGAACAAGCGAACCTTACAATACAAACGTTGGCTGGTTGGGACCGGCCAAATAATTTTGAAAACTTGAAACGTTAAGGCACCACAAGGCTGGGGGCGCTATACTAGACCTGTACTTTCGGCGGGGACGCCAGTCCCAACGCTTACCCATGGCGTAACATAAATCGCATCATAGCCATCAGGCACTGCCGAGCAAACGCATCAACGAATATTTAGTTTGAAAATGAAATATCTATTCATCACTACTAAAAGAAAACACGTCAACTAAGATAATTTAATTCCAAAATAAAATGAAAACCTTTCTTCACTTTTCTCGATCGATTATAAGCAGGGACGGCCGCCATTGTTAAATCCTCAACGCATAGAGATCATATTAGACTTTGGGTGGCATTTTTGATTTTTCCGATTCCCCGATGCCCTAGAATAGGACTTCTTCTCAGGTGTCGTCCTCTGTCAGACGGTTGACACTTGACAGTCATTTTCCTCCAATTCTCTCTATCTCCTGCTGCTCTTTTTAGGGCTACATAGTTCTTTATGTTTATCCAGTCATTTGGACACAAAAGCATATTTGGAAATGCTAATCAAATAGTACACCATAGCAAAATCCTCGCTTCTAGTTGGTTCATTTGATCACGTGAAGCTTAACTAGGTCGCCTCTGTTAATAGAATCAGATACATTTCCCCGTCAGTGGCGGCTCCACAGGGGGGCCGGGGGCGTGTCCCCTACCCCTACTGAGTGTCTGGCCCCCAGTGGCCCTCCTGTGGGGACCCAATGCTTAATACTACATGCCTAACAACAAATGGTTGGCCCCTCATGATTAGAAGTTGCCACCCCAACGCCCCCACTTGCCAAATCCTGGAGCCGCCACTGTTCCCTGTCAGTCTATTCTAAAAGTTGGCGTTACGAGTTTTCAAACTAGTTTTAAATAATATTTCGCCGGTTTTAACTTACAAAAAAGCAGCATTGGAGAAGGTATATGCAAAGGCAGGCCTGAAGAGAGGGGATGCAGCCGGAACATTGGTCCGAGGCCCATGGAGCTCACAGGGACCCGGGTCCGGTGGTTAATGCCATAAAAAGACTGTGTTCTCTGGAATATCATCTGCTGTCTGATAGCTTATTCTGCAGTCACTGTCATAAAAGTTAAAAACCAAATAGGCCTATAGGGCCTATACGGATCACGACTGAACACAGAGGCTGATATTCGCATGTGTTTGTCAAACATACTGTACCACCATGTTTGGAGAAACTCTGCGATACGAAACAGGCACGGAACACCTTTCAGACTGGCCAAAGGTTTTTCTCAGTTTTAATTGCTGTCTTAATTAATAATTAGGGGAAAGTGTCCTATTTTGGGCACCTTAACGTTATTTAGCCTCTAATTTGTTATATTTGAATGATGTTTTGATAAATCAATGTTCTATAACGTTAGGGGACCCTAGTGGCTGCTCTAGGATTTGGCAAGTGGGGGGCCGTTGGGGTGGCAACTTCTAATCACGAGGGGCCAACCATTTGTTGTTTAATGTATGTAGCATTAAGTATAGGGTCCCAACTGGGGGGCCACTGGCGGGGCCAGGCACTCAATAGGGGGCACGGGCCCCTCTGGCTCCCCCGGTGGAGCCGCCACTGGGGGACCCTTCCCTACTTGATGTTACTATTTTTATTTTTTACGGTATCTAATTGCTTTTTATCAGTGAATGAAGCAGTACACTCGACTAGATTAAAATGTAATCATTTTCTCTTTTGTGCGCTTGCTTTGCGGCCCTTGTGCGCGCAGCTTCCAGGGAACACTGACCCCTAATGTCCTACCCCAGTGTTTATTCTAAGCCTTCTCGGGGGGATTCCCCCCAAGTTTTAACCCCACCCCCCAATTTTTTTATATGTTGGCTGGAGATGGAAATTTCCCCAAAGTGTGAAGACTCAGACCTTGCCCGGGGCGTCTATCCTATGGGGGGAATGACGCACGTTGCGTCATCGAAATTTCTGGGGGCGGGACATTTTTGTTTTCACTTACATTTTCTATAACTCAAATGCATCAGCCAGAGCCATTGACATAGAAAAAATGTTTCTAATGCGTAGCAATTGCTGCCTATTTCAGTAGAGGGTGCTAGCCCTCTGGACCACCCAACTCAAAGATTTAGTTGCTCCTCCCAATAAATCAAAAGTTATTGGCCTATAAACGAATACGTTCTAGCCTATATGTTTTGCCCATGCGGCTATAGGCAAAAATAGCCATTGACATAGAAGATTTCAGGCCTAATTCTAATACTAATTTTATCCTCCTAAAGTTGACCAGGATGCGTGAATTTGCTTCTAAAATTTCAAGAAATTGTTGGGGGTTACACCCCCGAACCCACTTGGTGGGAGGGGTACAACCCCATCCCTTCTCCCTCCCCCGTTCGGCCTTCGGTCTCGAGCGGTATGATATAATATGCCAGCCATTGGGGGGATTTTGCGTCATTGCCGTTGGGGGGGATAGACGCCCCTGACCTTGCCCCCCTAAACATTTCAAAATTCCCCCAATGTCAAGGTGGCTAGAATAAACACTGGTCCAACCCCGTCCTTCCGTAAAAGTACCAGATCGGTTTTACGCAAATCTCGCGACCTGAGTGAGGCGAGCATGCGTGTCTGCTCGTGGCTACACCAATGCGGTAGGCGTAGTGCAATGTAAACCACCTATTTTATATAATAATAATAATAATAATAACAAGGTTTAAAGTGGTTCAGTAGGGACTGCCCTGTGTGAGAACCACTGTTGCTCCCGTCCAATCTAATATCCTAAACTACTGAGGTTTATTTTGAACTCGTTTACAGTTGCAGCCGTTACTATCCCCTCATCCAGTTCATTCCATCTGTCCACCACTCTTGCACTAAAAAAATGCTGTTTATGTCTCCCAACCCGTTTCTTGAACAGTTTCATGCTGTGTCCTCTGGTTCGATCATACTGCTTCATTGTAAAAAATCTTTCCTTTGGCATTTCCACTTTGTTTGTTAGTATTTTGTATGTCTCGATCAAATCCCCCTCTCTCTTCTTTTTTCCAGGGTTGTTAATCCACAGTGATTTAGCCTTTCCTCATAGGTTAGTTTGTGATATCCCTTGATCATCTTTGTTGCTCTGTGTTGCACTCTTTCTAAGGTCTCTATGTCTTTCTTCAGGAATGGACACCATGCTTGAACACAATACTCTAAATGTGGACGTACCAATGTCTTGTAAAGTCTTATTATTACATCCTTCTCTCTGCTCACTATCGTTCTTTTGATCATAACTAGAATTTTGTTGGCCTTATTAGCTGCCTCTGCACATTGCCTAGATGGCTTTAAGCTGTTATGCATGATGACCCCTAGATCTTTCTCCTCGTTTGTCACTTTTAGTCCCTTCCCACATAACTTAAACTCATGATCTGTTCCCTTCTTCCCAATGTGCATCACCGAGCATTTATCTGTATTAAAAAGCATTTGCCAATCTGCCGACCACTGGGATAGTCTATTAAGGTCTTGTTGTAAAATTTTTGCTTCTGCTTCACTGTCACTCTGTCCACACAGTTTTGTGTCATCAGCGAATTTTGAAATTTTTGACATTATATCATCATCGATGTCGTTGATGTATATTAAAAACAATAGAGGTCCCAACACTGAACCTTGTGGCACCCCACTTATGACCTCAGCCCAATCTGAATACTTGCCTCTTATACCTACCTTCTGTCTTCTGCTCTGAAGCCAGTTTTTTATCCATCCAAGAACTGGCGCTCTCGGCAGCTTGACTCATACAAATTAGCTTTTACTGCAGTGGATTTTCTCATCCTCCGTCCCTCTTCGTTGCGTCCTGTGTAAATAGTTCGTGCAATAGATTCAATCATCCATTGACTTTCGAATAGAACAACGCCGCGCATTAATAAGCAACAATATATTTAATGTAATGTGGAAGTTAATGCACAACCTTCAGAAAAATCACGTGACATAAAATATATATATTATATATATATAGGAGTTCTCAGTTGACTCTCTTACTTGTTGACGAAGAGAAAAGCACTTATGAACACGAAATGAGATAAGCTTCTCAGAGAGACAAAAACTATTCGAGTCTATTGTTTCCATGTTCGATCTCACCCGACCGACAGCATTGCAATAGTAGTAGGCCCTACAGTTTAAAAGTAGACAATAGAAGGCCTAACAATAGGCCTATATGTTTCCTATCAACCGATTCTTAGACGCGTGTAAAAAGATTTCATTTAAAATTCTTTATACTGTAACGTCTCAATGTAATTGTTTAAAAGAAAATATGGCTTATGCAAATCTTCCAAATATTCTGCCTCACACGCAGGCACACACAAACACGCAGACAATGTTAGCAATTAAAGTATTGTCCTGAATCCTGATAAGTGACATTTTTTGTAATATTATTTCAATTTAATCAATAAATTAATTTACAGCGACGAATAAGACGCAGTCATCTGTATAACAACCAAACTGCGTTTTGCAAAACAGCCCGGCATTGGCGATCCACTTAAGATCAGTCAAATCGATTTGCCTCGTCACTTGCAGCGAATCAATGGGTCGGGTCAAGCATGTCGGATGACCCGGTGCCCTTTGACCTAGAGGTCCGATCGGTGATTTTCAGCAGGCGCTCTGCTAATCGAATTCGCCGGAAGTAATGTAAATCAAAGAGAGATCGATTAAGTTTTAGGAAAATAATCATCACGAATTTCACCAACCGACCGTTTGAAATCACTTCGAGTGAATAATTATTGCAGCCAGGGGCGTAGCCAGGAATTTTATTTGTGGGGTATAATGTGATGTGGGGGGTAAAATCTTTAAAAATCTTTAAAAACACATTAAAACTTTAAGGTAGACTTATTTTGGGAGTATATATACTGATATACCCCGTCGCTACGCCCCTGATTGCAGCCTTTAATAATATGCCTATAGACTTTCAAAGTTAGATAAGGTATTAAGGGAAAAACTTAACTATTACAGAGAAACGAATGACTGATCTGGGCAGAGGAAGACAGTCGGAGAAGAAGAAAAAGAAAACCACAGGAATACAAATATTATTGAGAACGAGCATTTATATAGCGACAATCTCTACCATTACAAAACGACAGTGCGAAAAATCGTAATTCAACCTTTCTACAACGCAATCATGTCACCTGAAGAAACCGTGGTCAGGGCCGGGGCCAGACACCCCCGCACTTTGCGGGGGAAGGAGGGGGGTCAGGCGGTCACAGGGGTCCATCCAAAGGTATTTTTAAAAATTGCAGCTACATCCCCCCACATACTCCGTCCTTGGAAGCCCAAATGTTTATTCCACCGCGGGGCCCAGCACAGGGGTTAGCCCCAACCCAGACCGTGTCGTTTGTATTTGTGGCCAGATAGGCGCACCTCGTCCTTATTAAAATATAGGCCAGTAGACCTCATCAGAGCCTAACAGAAGCAGGCAAAGACAACGAGCTATAATAGAAAGAAAACGAACATCGGAGTAAGAAATAGTAAGAAATCTACTCTTCAAACAATTCAAATTGGAAATTGGACCTCTTCTTATGCCGCGTCTATATAAGTGAGAATTCTTCTCTATGTTCGCTAAAACAATAACACTCGATTGAAAAAGTCTCTTCTATATTAGATTTTATTAAAAAAACTAAATCTGACTTAACTATAACACGTCTAAACGGCCAGCGCAGAGATCTTCAGAAGCCACAGCTTTAGAAAAAATAACTCCTGTCAGAAATTACCACAGCGGCGTGCCGTGACGCCAACACGGGCGTAGCCAGCCAGTGGCGGCTCCGGGATTTGGCAAGTGGGGAGGGGGCGTTGGAGTGGTAACTTCTAAGCATGGGGCCAATATAGTTTTTTTATTAACATGGACTAGTCTAGATGTTTAGAATGAGTGCACTGGGGGAGGGGCGCATGCAGTCAATAGGGGCACGAGCCCCCAACCCCACACACCCCACCCCACCCCGGGACATACTGTGTTGCCGCCTGTCTGTAACAGACGAGCAGAAACAAAGGCGTCACCAGTACTTTCTCGATGACTGACGCCCGCTTTCCGAACCCTGGATCGGTTTTTACAAATTTTACTTTTCAAGCCCCCTGAGGACGAATTTTCCCTTCAATTGTGGAGAGTCGTGGCCCCCTCCTCAACGGCATCATCCCTGGCTACGCCACCGACGGAAAGAGATAACAACGACTATAAAGAGACCGCGGATAATTCCCCGGTCTCGTTTCTTCTTATTTCTAATAAATACTGTTTGAAAGACGAAAAAGTTAATTAAACCAACGAGAAAAAAGCCGTGAATGATTTTTACAAGAAATTCCCACAATAAGGTTCGCTCTCTCTGACTTGCACCAGTGTTGCCACGGAAGTATTTTTGAACGCCCCAATTAATTCCCACCCCACCCCACAATGGAAGAAAATCTTTACTAAACCGAAATCCCCCGCCCCCCAACTCAGATTATCCACGAAATTTCTGTCTACGTTTTCTGGACTAATTCCCAAACGGACAATTCCTGTAGTGACAATTAAACAGTACATCTTAATAAAATATAGCTCCGGCATCCCGTAGGTCAGTCTAGCTACGCCTGAAATTTAGTAGATCTGTTGCAGAATCAAGAAAGGCAACAGCGGCAACACCGTAGCACACGTGACACAACAAGATGCGTGGTGCCACCCAGCGACAAGTTCTATCAAAATGAAACTCCTTTAGTTGCGTCACGCAGAGTGTTTGACATGCGGCGTCACTCATTTATAGCACCTATTGGCCAGGTACAGTTACGTGACTAGAACCGATAGTCGGGTGGCTATACCGGTAGTCACAACTTTAAAATAGATTATAGGTCTTTCCACGTTTTTCTCGATTGTTTAACCGATGATATTATCGGTTCGTAAAAATCGCATCGTTTCCTGAGTTAGAAATTAATGTTAATTAAGTCGTCGGATTATAAATAACTGGCACGTGGTTCACGGCGCCTGACAGCCGAAGACCGAAACATCTTCCTTCAAAATACATGTTTAAAAAACTAAGATCGTGGTCCGAATGCCATAAACAGGTGGCATCACAATCGGTAGAGACATCGACTAAATATAATTTTAGAAAATCTGTTGTAAAAAGAACGCTAAATAGCTGTCCCATTCATTCAGATCAGAGGCGTCAATCTGTAGTAAAAGGTGTGAGGGTCCACCTGTTGATGCGCCTAACACTAGCCCTTTTAGCATAATACGCATTACTTATTAATGTTCCAAAGTACCATTTGCTGATAATATCTACGTGTATTAATTATCTATCCAGCTCAACAATTTATTAAATAATCGTACAACGGTATACGATATAGATTTATTCAGATTTATGTGAGGGTCCAATGCCTCGTGGACCCCCACAACCAAATTTTGTGAGGGTCCTGGGGTCCGGACCCCAGGGCCCTCACGGGATTGACGCCTATGATTCAGAGGCGTCGCTAGAGTTGGCATCACCCGGTGCGACGGTAAAGCCACGGTGTCACCCCCCCCCCCCACCCCAATAAAAACAATTACACCCGTGGATCTCTTTGAGATCTCCCGTACCCCAGCTCAAATGGAATCGCTGAGCCTAACCCTATTTAATCTACAAACGCCAAACGTCTTGGTGTCACCCCTCTTGTGATGTTGTAATTGGCGCCACCCACTGCGGTCTCGCACCCATCTCCCCACGACGTATAATACCCCCTAGCGACGCCACTGCACTCTGCACTACTAAACAGTGCAACGATTTTTTCATATTTCCCATCGCATTACATAAGTGCAATTTGAAATCTCCACAGTATTTGAATATTGTATTAATCGACTTAGTTTCAGAGAACCAAGCCATTTCAACCGCCTACGTTTCAAGATACAGTAGAACTTCGTTATGACGTACTCGGCGGGTCCGTAAAATTCACGTCGTTATAACATTCGAGGTACGTTCTGTCCGATACCATCCAATACGATAGCACACCACACGAGACCGTACATTAATTGCGGTACGTAACAACCAAATATATACTTCATAATGACCGAGACCGTAATAACGAAGTTCTACTGTAGTCCACGTGTGCATCTCGGCGTTTTACCGGATTTTCGTCTGCTGCTTCAAAGGCGTTCGAAGCCGCGGTTGTCGTCGTCGTCGTCGTCGTCATGGAAACCGCGATTTCTCCGGCCCGAGCAGGTGGTTGCAGACGGCGACAAAGTGAACGATGGCGCCGACGATGACGAAGCTGTGCCAGATGGCGTGTGCGAACGGAATGAGACCGTCGCACTTGAAGAAGACAACGCCCGCCATGTAGACGCTGCCTCCGATGGCCAACTCCTGCAGCCCAGAAGGGTCCTTCTACAACGAACGACGCGTTCACACAGAAATACAGCCACCACCACCACCACCACCACCACCATCATCATCATCATCATCATAGTCATCATCATCATCATCATCATCATCATCATCATCATCATCATCATCATCATCATAGTCATCATCATCATCATCATCTTCATCATCATCATCATAGTCATCATCATCATCGTCGACTTCATCATCATCTCAGAGGCGTAGCGTCCCAATGGCTACTATGGCTTTAGCCATGGGCGGCACACATGATGGGGGCGGCAAATTTTGCAAGCGACCTTTTTTTTGCTTGTCGGGTTGTCGAGGAGTTTTGGCGAAGGGGCGGCAAAGTTTTGAAGGGGCGGCAAATTTAGCGGCGAAGACCTTTTTGCCTGTCTTTTAGAAGAGTCTAATTGGTCTAAAATACTGAATTCCTAATTTATGTAGCGCTTTAGATGTTAATGTGTTAGTTATCATCGTAAAGCACCAGGCAGACCGCAGGCCTATTGATGTCCATTGTTAGTACCCGAGGATCGAACCCGGGCCCACGGGTCAACGTCAAACCAAAGTCCGACTGTAGACGAAAGTGAAATGATGATGATGATGATGATGATGATGATGACGACATTTAATCTAAGAAGATAATATAACGATGAAAAATTGAAAATGTCAATTTGCGCATTCGGTTCCTATGGCAACCGATGCCAAGAGCTTTGAGATAACACACGTTATGAGAATAACCGTAATCGACTGTAAATATAATAGAACTGAAAATTAGAGATAATTATTCGAGACAATCGTTGTTCCTACCATTTCGAGTACGATAAGAGATGGAAGGATGCCTATCAGCATGTACAGAAGCGTTTCCAGCCATTTGTATCTTCAAAAGACATTTCGTCAAAATTGAACAGAATCCATAACAAACTACAGAGCGTTCTCTCCTCGCATGCGTCGCATACGAACACTTTTTTTAATCAACAGATCTTAGTGTATGTATTACAACGATTATATGAAATTCATCACAGACGGTTGGCCGGTTGAACAGTCAGAGGATGGAACGACGGGTGACTGGGTGGGTGACTAGGTGGGTGACTGGGTGGGTGACTGGGTGGGTGACTGGGTGTGAATGACTGGTTTTTTTTTCTAATCAAAATCAATGTCTTAAATGAAGTGTCCGTCAGATCGAGAAAGAAATGAACGCCGAATTTTTCCACACAGCTTTCTACATCGAATAAGGAGAGAGAGAGAGAGAGAGCGCATAGAATCAGTGGCGGTTCCAAGAACTCTTGGTGAGGGGGGATGTAATGAATTTCTAGGAAGATCCCGCCAATTGTCAAAGGAATTACATGTAAACGGTTTAGAAGAAATCTGTAGATTTGATTTATAAAATATAAGATTCAAAATTGACAATGTATAAAAGCCATTTTAGTCTGGCTGTACAAAGTCTCAGTGCAAAATCGAGTTTTCTATTGCTGGGAGCGAATTTGTCGATGACATTGTCTATGGATATATGTCCATCTCTTTGTGGATATACACCAATCATCTTCCATTGAAGACGCATTTTTGGTGGGTCGGTGGGGTGACGCATCCCCAGACATCCCCAACGTGGAACCGCCCCTGCGTAGAATACACTGTAATGAGTACTTGGCCATACTGACTGTTCGTGGTAGGTGTACTGGTAGATTATACCGAGTAGCGAAGCCAACCATACGATGAACAGCACCGTCATACTCGATCGATTGAAGTCTTTCAATGCTAACCTGCATGACAGGGATCAAAATCGCGACTATTTGAAAATGCCTCCAGTATTTTCGTTGATTTTATAATTCTACATAATGTATAGCTACAGTAAAACTTCGTTATAACGTAGGCAACGGGTCTGTAAAATATAGAGCGTTACATATCCGAGGTGCGTTGTATCCAATACGATAGCGCATCACACCGTACATTGCGGTACTTTATAACCGAGTATGCGTCATGACCGAGTCCGTTATAACGAAGTTCTACTGTAGTTGGCTATGGATGCACGGGTTGTCGTTTACCAAGGCGTATAGGACGCAGCGATGAATAGGTAGATAACAGCTCGATCTCCAATGTGAAACAGGTTCTGGAGTTCTCTGTTAAAACAACCAAAGCAAACGATTAGATACAACGGTACTATAGACACAGGGTCTGTTACTGTACTAACGCATCCGCGGTACTTGCTACTTGTGGTATGCAAGTATATGGTCGACGTTTATTCTCACATGCAAGGACCCACTGGGTCTAAGCTATACAAGTACCACGTACCGAGTTATGGGCCTGCGTGTACGGTATGTGAGTGAATCCAGAACTCTCTGTGTAGGTTTAATCTTGTGTCGATGAAATGCTGCGATTTGTTATTTAGAATTTGTTAGTCTTAATTTTCTGACCACCCTTTGGCACGGGCGCCAGCTAACCTAGGCACGCCCCTGAAATGATGACGTCATTGACGACGATCCCTTGGATACGCCCATGGAAATATATGCTCCGCGTATTTGAAAACGTTGCCAAGCTTTTTCCTGTCATCATTGGTGTTGATGGAAAAAACAATGTTTTTGTTTTGGTGGGATTAGTTGGGTAGGCTTAAGCCTACCCTAGCCTTTAATAAAATCCGCCTATGCTCGGGGGTGGGTTGAGCACCCAAGTCTATGGTCAGAAAGTCCCCCCATCGTCGTCGTCGTCGTCGTCGTTTACCTGAACTTTCCGCTGTAGGCGAGCGAATGGAAGGCGGTGGAGACGGTGAAGAGGAAGAAGAGGGAGGAGCCGTAGATGAGGGCGGTTATCAACTGGACTTCGTTGACCGACAGAAGGGTCATCCAGTACAGACCGCCGATACTCGGAAGTATCCAAAGCTATGCAGATTGCAGAATATCAGTATCATCGGTCAATGCAGGTACACGACGCCTTAAAACCAGTGGCGGCTACACATGGGGGGCCCTTGTTGAAAACCTGGGCCCTGGTCACCAGTACCCAATCCCAGTTGGGACAACTATACTTACTTTAACAATCTACATACCTACATACATACAAATAGTTAAATAGTTGGGTCCCATGATTAGCAAGTGTCACCATAACGCGCCCCCTACTTGCCAAATCTTGGAGCCACCAATGCTCAAAACTCAAAGTAAAAGTCAGCTACAAAAATAGAGAGAAACAGAGAAGGGCAAAGAATGAGAGAGAGAGAGAGAGAGAGAGAGAGAGAGAGAGCTGGACGAATGGATATATATATATATATATATACTAGAAAGATGCTCGCTTCGCTCGCTTCGCTCGCAGTGCAGGATAATACTAATCCAATACCTATACCTAATACCCAATCATTGAATTCATGCTGAACAACATTTCAATGATCGCCACCTAGCCAAGCTCTGCGCCACGTAATAATTAGGCCTATGTACGTTAAAATCACGCAACTGTGGCCAATTGTGACGCTGTACACGTATTTTTTGTGTACGTTAAAATGTACGTTAAAATTGCGCAACTACCTCAGGCTGCGAACAATTGTTACCAATAGCAACGTCGTCGCACGCCCACCCCTCTGACGCTGCAATGACTCGACTAAACCGTGTTAAACTACGAACAATTGTTACCAATAGCAACGTCGTCTTCGAACATCGTCCACCAACGCATCGCGCGACGTAAGGACTAAACCGTCTACCAATAGTCAACGCTCGCCAACCAACGCATCGCGACGTAAGGACTAAACCGTCTAAACCGTCTACCAATAGTCAACCAATCAGAACGCTTGAAGGTAACAGACAGAGAGACATACAGATAAGGATCTTAATATTATAGATATATATATATATATAGTTGAAATTTTCATGCGCTACATTTTAATCAGCTAGTTTTAATTGATTGATTAATTGATTGACACGTTTGGCATATGCAATCATTGGCCATTGTTGAAATACAGTAGAACCAAAACTAAGACGCATGTATTAATGTACTGCGGCCAATTTACAGGTCGTGTGAAATGTAATAGTTTATATTAGTGTTTAACAGGTAAAAGATATTTCTCGCAATTTTTCAAACCACGAGACCTAATCCTCGCATCGCCTGTCAATACGAGTGACACCAATCTCAACTCCCACCATCACCCCACCCCATCCCCAACCAGTGACACCGTCCCTAGTGACGTCACTTTGACGTAACGAGCATTTTCTTGGTGGTCACAAAATTCTTGGGAGAGGGGAGGAGTTTTAAGGTTTTTAACATTTTTACTTTTTAAAAGTAAGTAAGTAAGTTATGCAAGTGATATTTTTCGGTGAGTGCAAAATGTTCAGAGAATTGGAAATGGACAGAACATGATAAGATAGGCATTAAGAAGAAGAAGAAGAAGACGATCTGAATGGAAAAGGGGTACGTGTCTCGGCCAATAAACACGTTCATCAGGTAATTGTCATGTCATCCGACTATCGTCACGCATCGTTGCAACAACGAATTCAGCAGCAGCAGCAGCAACAACAACAACAAAACAATAGCAGACAGTTGCATTAGTAATGAGAGCATGCAATGGTCTGTAGACGTCGTCGTCGTCGTCGTCGTCGGTTGATCGCTGGTTGGCTGGCTGTGTTATCGTCTGGACAATCGACGGGTCTCTTCCGCCGCCGATGAACACAGAACTGTCGCTGCTATAAACGGAGACAATTAGTACGCTAATTCGGTCCGCCTGTCCGGGTGTTTGTCCGTGTAGGAGAAAAATAGGCCCAGTTGCTTAGGAATTTTTTCCATTTTTTAGTTCTATTTTCATGTAACAGGGACAGAGAGAGAGAGAGAGAGAGAGAGAGAGAGGAGAGAGAGAGAGAGAGAGAGAGGCAGGGAGAGGGAGAGGGAGAGGGATAGGAAGAGAGAGGGATCGGGAGAAAGGTGTTGCATATTAGGCATATCTCTTGGTGGTTCGATTTGAAAACGTTTACGAAATCACTTGTAACAGTAAACTGATCCGTCATAATAGTCTTAGCAGTGGCGTAGCCAGGGGGATCTGGGGGTTAAAACCCCCTTGGCTGCCGAAAACAGAATTTTAAAAATGAGTTTCTATGCATTTTTCAATTTGGAACGCCATGTTGGGGGTCAAACTCCCCTGGCTTCTTTTGCTTGTCATCACCTGGAAGAGAAAGATAGAAGAAGGAAAGATGCGGAGATGACTTTTTTGCTTGCCAGGGTTTTTTCGAAGTTGGTCACGGTCAAAACCAAAAACCAAACCCCCCCCTTCAGGAAATCCTGGCTACGCCACTGAGTCTTAGTCTTGGTCGTCGTTTTCAGTTTTATCAAATCCCTGATTAGACTTCGAATCGTCGGGATGCATAGAAGATCAACGCGCATTCCATCTCGTTTGGCAAATAAAATGCAATCCGCGATCGGGGCATGTGGCGTTCGTCACTCATTGCCAGGTGAAAAGTATCGACTGCCTCATGATGCGAGGTGTCACTCAGAGGCAGAGCATGATATATGGCGGAATAGTTTTCTCCTCTTTGTCTGGTTAGAAACTGAAAGCAACGCAGGTGATGAAGCGAGCGAGGTGCTCGGATAGGACGTTATAATGATATACAAAAAGCACAGAATAGACGCGGAAAAACTGGGCAGGGGCTACCCTTACCCCGCCTTCGCCAAAATAACAGTCCCCGGAGCGTTTTAATAAATCCAGATTTTTCTCTAACACAGCGAACTTTAAGAGCAATTAAAACTAGCATTTTTATTTTCCCATTTCGTTTTTAGACCCTCTAATCTTAGGAAAATTAGGGCAAATGGCCACCGCCTCTCGGAGAATTTCCATTCCATTGAGAATATTACGATGTACAGTGTATGCTGCTGGGTTGAGGATATGGAACTTAATCACAGCATTTGTCCACTCCGCTGAGACTCTTAAGACATTTCGATCCAAAATCAAAATCTACATGTTCTCTATTGTCTATCCTGTTCTCTATTGCCTACCTTGTTCTCTACTGCCTATCCGCCATAACCGAAACCGGAAGATCATAAAGGTTTACTGATGCCAAGTGCATCGCTAATACGGCGCTATATCAGTCCAACAACAACAACAGTAACAACAACAACAGCAGCAGCAATACTACTACTACTACTACTACTACTACTACTACTACTACTACTACTACTACTAATAATAATAATAATTATTATTATTATTATTATTATTATTATTATTATTATTATTATTATTATTATTGTTATTGTTATTATTATTATTGGCGTGTAATCGTTTTGACTCACGCCGTGAGTTATGACGTTTGCGAGATGTTCCACTTCGGTTGGAATGTACGCTTGATGAGGTTGTGCACGACTGTTCATGAACCTGAAAAACGGAAGTAGGTGGCTTGGTGACGTCATAGGAGCAGTGTCCTCACTCGACGCCAGATGGCCTGCGACGTTTTCCTAGAGCTCTGATTTTCTTGTGAACTCAAATTGTAGCTTAAGAACTTGTTATCCTAACGGCATCTATGCTCCTCGTGTTAGAATCAGTTGCTTGAATCATTGTAATCGTCGTCGTCATCATCAGCGCCGATATTAATATCGTTGATACTAATGATTACATATTCGTCGTCGTCGTAGTCGTCATCATTGCAATTGCCAATGGCAACAACAACAACAGCATCATCATCTTCTTTCATCTTCTCTCAGAATAATTCGAACCTCGATTTTATCGTCCAAATGTTATTCGAACCGGAGTCGCTGTCAGCTGCAGGACTATCTCCCAATCCACTGTGCAGTGTTCGTCCATCCATCCTCTGCTGCTGCTGCTGCTGCTGATGCTGCTGATGCCATGTAAGCATCGGCTTCTGGAGCCGGCTAATCGAGAACGAGGTTGAGCGGTCGAGAACGAGGCTGAGAGACAGTCGACGACAAAACAGACCGCATCAGAAACAACAACAACATCATCATCATCATCGTGGTCGTAGTCGTTGTTATCATTGTCGTCGTCGTCGTCTTCCTGTAGTCATCATCCGGGGAGCGATGATGCTGGGCGCGCAGGCGGCAGCGTCTGCCATGCTCCGGTGGATGGCGCAGCCGACTATAGGAGAAATTCCATCCTTCACATCGTCGTCGTCACTGGCAACCGATTCTGACGTCACCGACGCTAAAAATAGACGAGGAAGAGGAGGAGGAGGAGGAGGATGAGGAGAGAAATGCAGTCGGAGACGCGGACAGAGGCAGAGAGGACAGTCACACACACACACACACACGTGCAGAAATTATAAGCGAAAAGAATAGATAATGTGATGCACGAATACTCTTCGAATTCGACCGGCGAATGGATGCTGCTGCTGCTGCTGCTGCTGCTGCTGCTGCTGCTGCTGCGTTCAGCATCCGAAGGACGGAGCACCAGGCTCCATCTCGGCGGAGGCGCAGTCGATGGACGAGGCAGAGAGGACCCCGGTCGGCCGGTTGCGCCATCCGAGGGACGAAGAAAGAGAGAGAGAGAGAGAGAGAGAGAGAGAGAGAGAGAGAGAGAGAGAGAGAGAGAGAGAGAGAGAGAGAGAGAGAGAGGCAAAGTCCCTCCTTCCTTCCTTCCCTCCTTCCTTCATTCCTTCCTTCTTTCCTTCCTTCCAGACGGACGCAGACGGAGGAGGAGGAGGAGGATGGAAGCGCGGGTAGGAGGGAGGAGGAGCCGGTGATGCGCAGCCATTCATTGATCAACGTCGACTGGGTCCGAGACAAGAGCCGATCGCATCGGACGCGGTAATAATCTCTAACGAGCGCCGTTCGAAAGAGTCGAACGCTGAAAGTGCGACGACGTCGATGCTACTCCACTCGGTGCAGTTTGCCCTCTGGCGGACACAACGGCCGCTAACCAAGGACGGCGACGGAGCGGACAAAGACACGGAATGCAAAAACAAACGACATAATCGGGTTTTCAGGTGACACAGAGGCTGAGACCGCAGATCCTTTTCATCTCCGACCATAACTCGGAATTGCTGATTAATCCAAATGGATTACTGACTGATTATTCGAATCTTATTAACACTACTAATCATTATTATCTCTTATTTTAAATTTTGCGCTACATCAAGCAACTATTTGATATTATAAATAATAATAATAATAATAATAATAATAATAATAATAATAATAATAATAATAATAATAATAATAATAATAAACAATGACAAGGTTTGAAGTGGTTCAGTAGGGTCTGCCTTTTATATAGCCCAAGCCTTTAGGAGACAAACCGAGCCATGCCCCCCCCCCCACAGCAGTTCACTGGTGCGCCATTGCTTCGATGGGTGGACAATTGAAGACCTGATGCTATCCTGAAAGAGGATTTGACTCTTTACATTGGAAGTTAGACTTTGATACACGCGACCCTTTGTAAACGACACCAAATCAAGAGCGAAGACTGCGTTACGAAGTGAAGCATAATATAATCTATCACTTTACTAGACTATTTCTATGCTGTTTCTACTGTATATATCAGCTCTTTCGCTTTTATTAGTGGCATCTGTCGCTTTTTTGCATTTAGCGAAACTTTTAATCTACAAAACACCGCTGTGTGTGTGTGTGTGGGGGGGGGGGTTAGTGTGTATGTCCGCCTATGTGTTCTCTCTCTCTCTCTCTCTCTCTCTCTCTCTCTCTCTCTCTCTCTCTCTCTCTCTCTCTCTAAACCAATCGGTTGCGCGTACGCTAAGAATGCACACAGCAGAGGTGCTTTTCGATCAACGTTTTTTTCTGAACAGAACGCAAAAGTGCCAGAAGCACTTGAAGTTCCAAGTGAAATATTTATTACACACAGGCACCCGATAATGCTTCCTCTATGCCCAGCCGTGTGCATGCCTGTCTGCCTGCTTGTCTGTCTAGCTATCCGTCTGTCTTCCATCTTTTGTCTGTCGGTCTTCATCTGTATGTCTGAAAGCCTGTCTGTCTGCTTGTCTCGCTGGATGTCCGTGTCTGTCAGTCTGTCTGTCTGTGTGTGTGTGTACATGTATGATCAAGATGATTTGACGCAGTAACTGTTCAAGCTCTTGACGTCTTCAACAGATCGCCAAACCACAGAGAGATACTCAGCCACTTAACGAATGGCGCAAAGGAAAAGTGCCGAGAGCTTTTAGCTGAGGCGGCGGGGGAAGAGGGGAAAGGGGAGAGAGGATGAAGGGATGAAGGAAAGAGGAAAGGGGAGAGGGAGAGGGGTTGCCCATCGCCGTCTCCACTGTGCAAGTACAGGTGCCTGGAAACGCAGATCACTGATAGAGAGAGAGCGAGAGAGAGAGAGAGAGAGAGAGAGAGAGAGAGAGAGAAGGAGAGAGAAGCACTCTCACAATTACTACTACTACTACTACTACTACTACTACTACTACTACTACTACTACTACTACTACTACTACTACTACTCATGGGCGTAAAACACGGGGGGACGGCGGGGGACGGTCCCCCCGAATAATTAGCTGGCGGGGGACAGAGTATCAATTATCTCCCCCAATGTTTTGGCCTATATGGTAAAAAATTCAATCCTACCCCATGATGTTGATGCCAGAATTACGCCAAATCCACATTCTCTCATTTCGGATGACCTTTTTTTTGCTTGTCAGGGTATTTAGAGAGGGAAAAATATAAAAATATCAGGATGACCTTCTTTTTTGGCTTGTCAAGACGTATTTCATGGGCGATTTTAAGTCCCCACCATAATATGCAATATCCCCCCAAAATGGGGGGGATATTTATATTTCTGGGGGGTCAACTTTTTAAAAATTATTCTATCCCCCCCAATGTTGACGCCAGGTTTACGCCCCTGCTACTACTACTACTAATAATAATAATAATAATAATAATAATAATAATAATAATAATAATAATAATAATACCACGACTACTAGGGAGCAAGAGGAGGAGGAACAAAATTCTTGTTCGGGCTCTTTTGCGATGGTAAGTCTGAGGGTAAGCAGGCAGGGATGAGGTGAGATTGTTTGGTTAAAGATATTACTCAGATGGAAGCATTTTATCGGCACATATCTCAATCCGTTACCCTCTTCTGACCTTTCGACCTCGCAGGTCAATCGTAAATCTAGGTCGTGCTAAAAATGCACAGATGAGTCGAATAATAGTTATGCGGATATTTTAGGCCTATAGAGTGCCATATTTCAATGAACGTCCCTTGATAACTTGCGTCATTATTTATATAATAACTGTTTGCCCGTTAAACACGACGGGATGGCTAGGCTAGGTTGTCCCCCTCCGAATGTTAGAAATTCAGCTTAAAGTTTCGTATAATTGTGAAAGATTGTCTAGTAATTTTGGCCGTCAATCATGACGGGAAAGATAAGCTTGGTTTCAAATAATGGGTAACGAGTTTAGTCAATGAAATTCTTGCCGATATATATATATATATATATGATATTTTTGTTAATTATATCTTGTTTTGTAAATTTATTGGTTCTTGACCGGAACATTGTTTGATTCTTGTTTTGATGTTTCTTGGGTTTCTTGATCTTGATAATATCATATGTAGTTGGTCATTGGAAAAGACTGGCTGACCTTAAAACATTCCCACTGTCATGTTTGATCTTAAGGAAGTCAGGAAAGGTGGAAGAGATTAGAATGAGAACGCGGCTATACAAAGACGCACACACACACACACACACACACACAAATAGACTTTGGGAATTATATATATAATAATATTTTGAAAGTTTATTGAAAAAATTCGAATAAGCGAGGAAATCTACTAAATTAACAGGACTAGCAAATTAATTAACCCCTTAACCGTGTATTTAACTGTAACTCAATGTAAAATGGACAGATATATCCGGGATCCCCAGTTAAGGGGTTAATAAATCAACAAGACCGTCTTTACATAGGGTAGAATGGCGTTTGGTGAAACTTTCCTAAGGTTTCTTATTTCAAGGGAATTTTATTCGACTTTCCTTGTAATATGCTAACTGATGATCCAATTTTCGCTGTAATTTATATAGCGCCGTTAAGTTCATGCTTTTTATGATTGCGATTAAGAGATGAACGAGCACGTAACGCCTTCAAAATGATCGGATTAAAGTCAGTTCTATTCACAGGGTCACTCATTCAATGATTCAAACCGGAAGAAGGCGGCGAAAGCCGGAAGAACGCCGCCGCCGCGCATGCGCTGTTCGGCTTCCGGTTCGCCCCCCTATCATTTGCGTCAGCGGCGAGCGTCCATTTGGCAAACACGTCATGTATAGCCTTGTGACGACGACGACGGCGTCATGTCTCGCGGTCACTCATTTGACCAGACAATTGGAGTAGGAGTGGAATAATTCAGATGTGGCTTTTCCTTCACTGAAATCGTCGAAAGTCGCCGAAATTTTCGATCGAATCGACGCTAAAAGAAGACGAATTCGTGTCTTTTAAATCTGTCTAAACGAATGGCGATGTCTGGTGGATAATAATGATTGTAATTGAGTTTCAATTGAACAGTGAGTATTATAACAAAACTAACTTTTTGTTGTATTTTGATGCAATATTTGCCACTAGGGCCTACCGTCGTTTTTAGCCATTTCGTCACTGCGTACTATACATAAAGGCCTAGTGCATCGTGAATAAATTGGGATGAAATTGAGAGGTGTCCCATTTCGATCGCTGTAGAGCAAAATTGAGACGGGCTATATTGACTATTTTGGTAGGATTTGAGGCAATGAAGATGGGGACACAAGAAAATGCGGGTTTGGTCAGAAAATTTATTCAATACGCTGAAATACATCGGAGCTTCCTTCGCGCTATAAGCAGGTCTGTTACTAATTGGACAAATATATAATCTATATATTTAGTTAAATGGATGTTCCGTTTTTCTTCATCCGAACTCCTGATGTGTGACTCAGCGAAAAAGTAAGTAAGTAAGTAAGTGCATAGTCACATTCTTGAAGCAGTTTTTTAACCGCAAGTTGCGCGGTCGACACCTTCCACCTGTTCGAACTGCGATGATCAGTCGCAGAGGAGACAGAAGAGTGGGGGGAGGTGTGCGTGTGTGTGGGTGGGGGTGGGGAGTGGAGTAAGCATCTCAATCCCAATCTATTTCAAATGCATCCTTGTATTTTCTTGGGATTCTAATCTTCCAGGTGAACTGGTTTTTTGAACAGCACCGTTGGTTGGCAAAAAAAATGAAATCGTTCCATCTTTTATCTGTCGCTGTCTCTTTAGCGTTTTGCAGTTCGAAAAGCATTACCGGCCCTTCCTCTGTACATCTGGTTAAGTCTCGTTGCCTGGCAGCGGGCGCCATGGTAACCGAAGGGGATGTAATATTGCACGGTTTCTTCGTTGTTATGACTACCGTTGCTTTGGTTAACCGGTCAGTCGTCAGGAGCGCTCTGGGAAGTATGTGGTGGATAGAGGAGCGACTAACGACGGTGATTCTGGTTTTGATCACTAGGTGGAGTTCACTCGCCAGAAATTCGTTAGCGACAGACGGCTGGTTTGACGAAGGCTTTGACTTCTATGGCGTTGTTAAAATTTCATGAGCCAATTTGAGTCGAGAGACGCTCCAAACACACTCATTTCTGTCATCATTAAGACTGGATTTTCCTTCGACAAGTCCCCGGAAATGGATTTTCCTATGAGAAAATAGGGGGCTTTTTCGATGACATTATCCGCTGTTGCTCCTTCAATCTGTTTTCATTTCTCCTCTTGTCTCTGTTTGTCTTTGTATCTGTCTCTGTATGCGCCTATCTTCTTCCCCGTCTGATTGTCTTCTCCTCCTCTGGCGCCCCATACCTGACCTTTTCATCAGCAATGTTCCTGGATGTAGACGCCGCACACAGGGGGCGTAGCCAGGAATTTGATGTGGGTGGTATAATGTGATTTGGGGGATATAAATCTTTATAAACTTTCAAAATCTTAAAAAACACATTAAAAATTTTAAGGTTGTGTGGTTTTGGGGGGGTGTATATATATATACCGATATACTCCCCAGTCGCTACGCCCCTGGCCGCACAATGATCCGATGAGTTGTTTTATGCAGCGCTGCAGAGAAAGGCTAGACGCCGGCAGCAGGGCCATCTGTCCACCGGAGCCGCTAATAACCAAGACGTCGTCGACCACCACGAAGGCCGAAGATCTAACATGGATTATGGTATAAAAGTAGATGGCGCTGCATTAATTAAAGGTAATAGGACGTGAAAGCAGCATTGCTCGCTCGCATTTAGGAATGGACGGAGGAAAGGAAGACGGATTCTTCCCCTGTTTTCAAATGGGGGGAGGGGGTGGTTGTCGTCGGTTGGCTTTTACTTTTATACAATGTGGAAATGTTTGTGTAAATAGATACATACGGAGGGATAAAAGGGAACTTCGAAATAATTATTTAATCTTCTTGTCTACTGTATAGATACCGCTGTGTTTCTGAAATAAAACTAAGAAGAAGAAGAAGAAGAAGAAGAAGAAGATGATGATGATGATGATGATGATGATTATGATGATGATGATGATGACTTGGGCCGAATATATATGTTGATACGCCCCCACCTATTCTGGTATCCTGGCTGCGCCACTGCAGAGGAGAGTCTTAGGAAGGGAATAGAGAGTAATATGAGATTGTTTTGAGATAACGGAGATGAGAGATATTACACTGTATTATTAAAGATTCAATTTTTAAAAATTCGCTTGGACTGATTGCTTTGCTTGCATTATGCATTAAACTCACTTTTATGTATATTTCGAAAATCTAACCAGACGAGATGGAAATTTGAAATTTCCTCAATTGCAAAACTGTGCATAATTTTGAGAATATTATTCCTTTTAGGCACCTGCCGTGAATTAATGGTGCGCTATTTAATTAAAGTACCGGTTACTGTTGCAGAAAAGCCAAATTGAAATAATAATAACAACAACAACATTAATAATAATAATAATAATAATAATAATAATAATAATAATAATAATAATAATAATAATAATAATAATAATAATAATAATAATAATAATAATAATAATAATAATAATAATAATAAAGCCTATCAACAATACAAGTATATTGCAAATAGTGACGCTAATGTCTTGTTCTCTTTTTGGTGATAGGGCAAAATTGAAGCGAATTAACAGGACAAGAACAGTCAAGGGGTGGTACAAGATGCAGTTGGCGAAAGACAGACGAGACCCTCGAGCAGTGGTGAGACACTCGAAGAACTCAATGATGATGATTTAATTTTTTAAAAATCGAGACGACTTGGACAACGTTCGAAGGACAGAAGCAGCATGAAGTACAGGATATCGAACGCTCTAGAAGTGTTCGCCAATCAGACGACGATGCACGGAATTCCCAAGGTCATCGTCTCAAGGTCGATTGCGGCGCGGGTCTTTTGGTCGATCGTCTGCATCGGCGCCGGGGCAATGTTCTGCACACAGGTGGCCGAGCTACTGCGCCGCTACTTCTCCTACCCCCGCAAGGTGACCGTCGAGATGGTCACCATCCCGGTCCTCTTTCCCGCCATTTCGCTCTGCAACATGCGCAACCTGGACTTCTACTACCTGAACCTGCTGAACCGGAAGTTCATCGAGAGTCACGGTGACCCCATCTACCACATCAACCGGACGGAAAACAACGAATTCGTCCGGGAGTACATGAGGTTCGCCGCCAGGTACAGACGTCTGTACCAGGACGAACTCGTACAGCGCCTCTACTCGAAGGAGTTCCAGGAGGTGTTCTCGCGGACGACCCTCTCCGCCAACATCCCCGAGGAGCTGATCTCCGTCGCTGCCATCCAGTTGGAGCATTTCGTCGTCAGCTGCTATTTCGGCGGAAATCCGTGCAATTTCAACCGGGATTTCTCGCGCTTCTTCGATCCGTACTACTTCAACTGCTTCACGTACAGGGCACCGTCGTACAGTCGTACTTTCTCCTCCTCCTCCTCCTCCTCCTCCTCCTCCTATTCCTCCTCCTCCTCCTATTCCTCCGAGGAGATAGCGTCCCAGCAGCAGTCGCTGTCCGAGGGAATCGAGAACGGATGGTCGTCGATCCTGCTGACCGGAAGTGGAATGCTCGACCGGAACGAAGAGCTGCTGGTGCTTCCGGGACTGTTGGAATCGCGGAGTCCGGCGTCCGCGAGCGACGGGGTCCGCGTCGTCATCCACCCGCCCGACTCGGAGCCGTTCCCTCTGACCGAGGGCTACGACATCCCTCCCGGATTCTCCGTCTCGCTCGGGATACGCCCTCGACGCAACGTCCGCCTCGGATCTCCCTACGGAAACTGCACCGAGACCAGCAGCGGCGTAAGTAGTAGTAGTAGTAGTAGTAGTAGTAGTAGTAGTAGTAGTAGTAGTAGTAGTAGTAGTGACGTCACCAGAGGTTATCGGACGATGTACTGCATGAAGCTGTGCCTCCAACGTCACGTGATCTCCGTCTGCAACTGCTACGACGCGTCACTCCCGCGTCCCGTCGACGTGACTGACGTCACGCCGTGTCGTCGCGACGATCTGTTGCCCGACAGTTGCATGTTCGTTGCGACGGAACGGTGTCTCTTCGCCCTCCTCGAGCTGAACCAGCGCATCCAGTGCGCCAGGAAGACGCGCGATCACGTGACGCGCAACGTCACCCTGATCGCCGACTGCGCATGTCATCCGCCGTGCGATGAGGTCCTCTATGACGTCAGCTACAGCCTCTCTAAGTGGCCGGCGTTCGGCTACGAGGGCGACTCCGCCTACATAGACATCTTCTACGTCGTCAACTTCACGAAGCGCTTCGAAGCCACGCCCAAGTACGATGACGTCATCGAGTATTTCGATGACGTCAACCGATCGGAGACGATCAAAGACTTTGCCCGGCTGAACGTCTACGTGGCCGACGGAAACGTCGTCGTGTCGAAGGAGTCGCCCGACTACGAGCCCAACCAGCTGGTGTCGGACATCGGCGGTCAGCTGGGCCTCTGGGTCGGCATCTCCGTCATCACCATCACCGAGGTCCTGGAACTCGCCTGCATCCTCTGTCGCGTCATCTTCACCCATCCGAACACGACGAATCCCGCTGAGTCAGCGCTTTCGAGATCGTCGACCGGTGACGTCATCTTTCGAGGAGTAGGAGGAGGAGGAGGGGTGTCGAAACCGGACTCGCTGAGAGGGATCAAGGTCAAGATGGGACAGAACATCAGGTACGAGATGGAGCCGCTTAGCAGGCTGCAGACAAGGACCGCGAACGAGGCTGGCGTTAGTGTGACAGCGGTGGAGAAAGACAGGAGCGTTGTGGTATCACGTGGTGTCACCAGAAACCGTTCCGGAAGGCGGAGTTTCGACTGGATAAGTTCCCATTCGCGGTCGATAGCCGGCTGACTTGAGGTCAAACGTCAGAAACTTCGCCATCTGGTGTCAAAAGAGGGAATTGGCGAGTCACGTGCTAGCTTTCAAAAATCGACAGCGATAATTCCGTGCTCTTATCTCTAGAAAATTCATACAGTGGAACCTCGTTATAGCGCACCTAATATTATTGGTCTGTGAATTTAGAACGTTAATTCCAAGGTACGCTATACAAGACAGCATCTAATCACGCAAGACGATTCCTGTCAGATTAATTATCATCACTACTACTACGTCATCCTTTGATCACATATTTCATTGCGACGTCATGGAAACATTGACCTAATCACCATCACCACCACCACCACCACCACCACCACCACCACTACTACTACTACTACTACTACTACTACTACATATTACTATTACTACTACTACTATTACTACTACTACTACATATTACTATTGCTGTTATTATTAGGTAATTTAGATGAGAGTGGGAAATTGAGCTTTATAATGAATAATTTCATCTTAAAATAGCCATTGCTATTTCTGTATTAATCGGATACTCATAGTATTTTTATATCTACAAAATTAAATCATATCGACTAAGAATTCGTCGTCTTTTCCTGGGAAAAAATTTAATCAACCAATTGTGAGATACAGGCTTTTACGACGACGACGACGGCGGCGGCGGCGGCAGCGGAGGGGGCTTCTCCCCATCCCCCATCCCCCATCCGCCCTTATTATGTTGCAATGCGGGTGCGGGTGTCTCTTCTGAGTGGCAGATAATAGCCACTTACGAATGCAGGTCGTTCGCGCGCTGATTAAATCACGTGACTGTTTATGCTGGAATTTGGAAGTGTATTCCATTCCGGTCATTCCTCCTTCGCCTCACACTCCAACCATCCATCCATCCAACCATCCACCCATCCATCCATCCGTCTATACCATGGCTAGAAAATGTGGGTTTAAAAACCTAGGTTTGTAAAAAAATAACTTAAAAACCTGAAAAAAGAAAATTTTAGTTTCCCAGGCTTTTGTTTTTTATGCCGAAAACTGAAGCTACTCATCTTTAACCCCTTAACCGTGTATTTAACTGTAACTCAATGTAAAATGGACGGATAAATCCGGGATCCCCAGTTAAGGTGTTAATGGTTTGAAAGTGTTTTAATTAACTCTCTGCAGACAGAAGAACACATATTTGACAACAATAGAGAGAAGGGTTTATGACTGTTGACGCGCAAAGCATTAAAACATAAAACCTAAAAACTTCATTTTTATTTATAAAAATATAGGTTTTTCCAGCCCTTATCTATACATGCATAGATACTGTACATCCATCAATCCATCCATCTACCTGTCATCGTATATATACAGTACACACACACACACACACACACACACACACACACACATATATATATATATATATATATATATATATATATATATATTATGCGATATATCCGGTTTCTTGTTGTTGCCGTTCGTTATGATACTGTAGCTCTGTGGTCTATAATCAGAAAACTCAGTGAGAAAGATTCTTCAGAATAATCTGACACACACAATTGTCATCACAGTCGTCGTCATCCTCGTCGTCGTCGTCATCATAATCATCATTATCATTCTAGGGCGGGTCTTCTTCTGTGTTGACCCAGTTGCATGCAAAGTGTTCTTCTGGCGCTTTAAATTGCAGAATCGCTGGAACGAAAGAATTGTCTGATGACACCCCATCTCCGCCTCCCTCTCCCTTCTCCATCAAGCGGAATATTCCCCCACACTACCCCCCCAACCTCCACCCTGTTTTCCTCTTCGATGGCGGTCCTCCTGAGATGCCAAAGCAATACAACCTCTCTCTCTCTCTCTCTCTCTCTCTCTCTCTCTCTCTCTCTCTCTCTCTCTCTCTCTCTCTCTCTCTCTCTCTCTCTCTCTCTCTCTCTCTGCCGCGTTGTCCGGTTGATTGTCCGGTTGCGTTCGCCTGCGGGCGTTTTATTAATGACGGAGTCCGATCTCAGATCTTACTCGGTACTTATCGTACTCGGTACTTATCGTACTCGGTACTTGAGGCATGCTAGAGTTGCCTCTCCTCCTTCTCCTCTTCTTCCTTCTCCTTCTCCACTTTGAGGCTGATAAGTCTTGTGTTTCGTCGAAATTATTTCACTCGATTGAGGAATTTGTAAATCAACCCCGTAAGATTTTCTTGGCGGCCGACGGGGGATCTTATCGCAAATAAAACTAACGGAAAAACACATTTGTGGCGGCTGGGGAAAAGGAGTGGGGGAATTCTCCCCCCTCCTCCCCGCCGCATAAATAGTAAAGTTCACTTCACAAATGCAAAGCGCTTTGCTTTCGGTCAGACATTTCCCCTTTTCCTTTGAAACATTGATTCGATTTGCCTGCCACTTACTTATTCAGTATCAAACAGGCAATCTTGAACTCGGTCGATGTGTGGATAGCAAGGTTTTGCCTTATATTTTGATTTAAAAAAATAGTGCTAACGATATGATTTAGTTCCATATAACGTCCTGACATCTTCTAGCGCATTTTGTCGTAGACAGTCGGCATACCTAAGATGTGACAGGTAAAGGTACTTGTGGGGTGCCAAAAACTCTGTGCTCTTGCTCTACTCAAAGTATAAAGAGAAGAAACTGAGAAAACTTACTTTGAACTTTGAACACATCATAGACCCGTTTGTATTTTAAGAAAAGTAATTTTAATCTTGTGTCAATAAAATGTCATGACTTGCCACTTAAAGGTTTGTCAACCTGCGAATTCCATTTTCTGACCCCCCTGTCATGGGCACCAAATACCCTTGGTACCACTTCCCTGCGTAAACCTGGCTACAAGCTTCGTCCAAAGTTCTTTTACTGACTGATTTGTGGTAAAGTCAGGCTCTGAGCCTCTGCTGTGAGAACCACACATGCAGACTATAAGTCTAGATGCCATCAAAGACATTATATCGACATCATTGCATGAGATGTTATAGAGGGATAGAGATTATCCACAGAGAACATCTTGAACTTGAATATAATTGCGCTACATAAATTTGAGTCCCGGATGACTTTGAGCCAAGACGCTCCCATCCGTTGACGACAAATAAGATTCGTCGAAAGAGTCATTTAATTCTAAACCAGCCCATTGGACGAAACTGAATGAAGCGCGCGATGATTTTACAATAAACAAGGCGCTATATAAAAAATAAAAAAGCAACCACTCAATTCAATCACAGTTCTAGTGTACTCCGATGACGTCACTTCCGGTGACGAAATTCCTTTCATTGGTCGTTGTTCGTTCCAAGCGCTCCTTACTATTTGGATTTTGGATCTTATCCTGAAATTCTACGCCACGGATTTCTAAATATGGATTGAAACTGATTTTCCTGGCGAAGTCAGACGTCGTGAGAAAAAATTCCGCCTCAATGTCGATTTCGAAATCTACGGCGTAGACGCTCTGAACGAGGGGAGGGGCGGGGCGAGGAGGGGAGGTCCAGATAAGGAGAGTGTTTCAAAAGAACAACCGATCGAATTCAAACATCAACTGTCTGTAGGCCTATGGGTCAAAAACTGCCTCTGTCTGTTTCTTGTATTAAGTCAGACTCCTTCGTCTAACGACCACGTGATGATAAGCGGTATCTGCGGAGAGGGCAGATTAGATGGGACGCCGTTGCTTTTTGGTCTGAAAATGAGACCGCGAGAGAAATTATTCCTCGCCAGAGGGCACAGTTCAGCGTCACTCGAACCTTTTTGGAGTGCTGTCCGTTTGATATTATTGGGAGTTTTTAACCATGCACCAGCAGCAGCGGCAGCACCGAACGTACAACCCTCCCACCACCCCCAACACCCCACCCCCACACGTGCACAGAGAAACGCACATTGGAGATAGAGTCTGCATCGACACGCGACTTTAAAATCTCATCGAATTCTAATTCTATACGACGTTGTAAAAGACATCTTAAAGGCCTTTAAAAGCGCCTTGGTCCTTCTCCTTGTCCTCATCGCTTTCAACCAGCACTATTTGCTATTTCTCGTTATCAATATACAGCGACTTTTAGTCTATATTATAGACGTTGAATTAAAGTCTAGGAGAGATTTCTCCAACGGTATACAAGTGGTGGAAAAAAGTTCCTCAGAAAACAGAAATTTCTTGCAAAGTCATGACGTCAATCCTAAGTTTCGTAATTTCGTCACAGCGGCCACTGCTTAGTAGCACTGTAATGCTAACTAAGTAGTACTGTAATGCTTAGTAGCACTGTAATGCTAACTAAGTTGCATTGCTCGTAGCTAGTGACTAACCAAATGAGGTCATGTGAACCCGCTTCAAAGTGTTTTTGTGAGATCCCTTAGAACCAGAACCATAGGATACTAGATTGGAAGGCTACAACAGTCATTCCCACCCACACTTTGCAAACCCTACTGAACCACTTTAAACCTTATTATTATTATTATTATTATTATTATTATTATTATTATTGGTTATTATTATTATTATTATTAGTAGTAGTAGTAGTAGTAGTAGTAGTAGTAGTAGTAGTAGTAGTAGTAGTAGTAGTAGTAGTAGTAGTTGTAGTAGTAGTAGTAGTAGTAGTAGTAGTAGTAGTAGTAGTAGTAGTAGTAGTAGTAGTAGTAGTAGTAGTAGTAGTAGTAGTAGTAGTAGTAGTAGTAGTAGTAGGGGGAGGGGGTCTGAAACTGTGGCATTTGATAAACGGTGAATGAGATTGTTGCTGAGTGGATCAGATAAACACCCAAAGAGACTGCGTCAGAGTTATTTCTTTGTTGGAGCTGATGAAGCATCGAAGCAGCCTCTGAAACATCAAAGACACCCCGATCGTCGGAGACTGCATGGCGTTTCATGTATTAATTGAACAGAGAGAGAGAGAGAGAGAGAGAGAGAGAGAGAGAGAGAGAGAGAGAGAGAGAGAGAGACTTCATCTGGACAGAATCCACTTCCATTCACTTCATGACGTATCCTCTTCCATTTCTGTGTTTACACGACTCAAGTGTATCGGCAGATCTTTTCAAACCATACATGCATACATATGTTTATATGCATATGTATATGTGCATATATATATATATATATATATATATATATATATATATATACACACCGCCATACTCACAATTTTCAGAGCTAAATAAATACCTTGCAGTATCAGTGCCTGCCATGTACATGGCATAAACATAGCGGTTGCGTTGTATATCTCGCGTCCTGTATAAGCGGTTGAACTGTTACGTCAAGTATACGTACTTCGGTACTTCGGTACTTCGGTACTTCGGTACTGAGACCCTCTCATTCGGGTTTCTCAGTAGGCCTAACACTTGACGGTTAAGTCGATGGTTGGAAGTAAGTTTGTAGTTTCTTTTTTTCTTGTAGCGCCACTTATCAGCACAGCGGCGGTTCTTGCGGACGGCGTCTGGAATTCGTTGGCAGTTCTGTCTGGCACGACGAGAACCGAGAGAGAGAGAGAGAGAGAGAGAGAGAGAGAGAGAGAGAGAGAGAGAGAGAGAGAGAGAGGAAGAGAGAGAGAGCAGAGAGAGATACACCGGTTGAAGGAGGAGGAGGAGGAGGAGGAGGCATGAGCAGGGTCTTTGACGTCGTCTGTCGTAACGGCGGTTGACTGCTTCTTTTGTACGGAACGGGTTGTAACAGAATGGAGCGTCGACGCTTGTTTTTCGTCCAATTCGAAGCCGCTGTCCGACAAAACTTCCGCTTTTCACGAATCCGGAATTAATTCGAGAAAAGTTCGGCGGAATTGTCCGAGGAACTTAGTACGGTAATTGGCCGTTGAAAGAAGATGAAGACGCGGATAGATTCGAGGATCGTGTGTAGTAATCGGGACTGTAGCATTGCTGCGCTTTCCTATTTCTTCCTTTGGAGCGTCACCGTTTCCTTGTTTCATCCAGGTGACACGACCAAACTTTTCGTTTACATTAAATTTAAAATATACAGTTAATCATCTCATTGCGCTATATTCTTTAGAACCACATGTATAGGCGCCCATTGTCATGATCTTCGCTCAGTTTCAACTTAGGGGCTGTCCATTAATTATGGCAACAATTTTTGGGCAATTTTTGACCCCATCCCTCCTCTTCAACAACTGCCAACTTTCAGTGACCCCCTATAATTATGTCAACAACTCTTGGCCCCCCTTTACTAAGACCAGCGATGGGTCCATCTAAAAAGTTTAGAAGGTTATTATTTTTGCAGCGATGACACCTTTTCCCTTTCTTTTGTTAATCAAATGTCATAAGGTGGTGATGATGACCTTGTTTTTTGCTTGTCAGGTTTTTTTCCGTTGTAATAAATAGTATTCCATGAAATTTCCTATTTTTAATCATTTGTAAAAAATGAAATTGTTGTCATCAACTTCTCTTGACCCCCTCCCCCTGTCAACAACTGTCAAACTTTTTCAAACTCCCTCCCCTAATTTGTTGACCTAATTAATGGACAGCCCCTTATTGCAATGAAAATTATGATATAAAAGATGGGTTTAGGTCTATACCTTATGCAAAATTTAATAGCAGCACGATGTCTGGTATGCTAAAGTTATAGGTGTAAGCGTCTATTAGGCTTTTAAGCTCGAGTCCCCTTCCCCCAACTTTTTGAGAGACTACCATAGGGAAGGGGAATGCATAATGGTTGGGCCCCCGAGTTTTCATCCAAGTTTACGCCAATGATTAATAAAGTACAGGGTTGCGCAAAAAACCGGACTAGTCACATTTAGGTTTGCATTTAATATAGTCCGGATTTTGCGCCACCCTGTACTTGTGACGACGGAGATTTTAAGCCGTTATGCCTCTTCTTCTTCTTCTTCTTCTTCTTCTTCTTCTTCTTCTTCTTCTTCTTCTTCTTCTTATACACCATGCCTCTAGGTCAATGTATGCAAATTGTAAGAATACCAGAAGAGCTGGTTATGCGTTTTACGGCCATTGGCGTAGGAAAGAATTGCTTGACGCGTTTCTATTTTCTATTCCTGTCAGGTGCGTTCGGATCGACCACTGACGATGTCAGACCAACAGCAGCAGCAACAACAACAACAACATACGAGCAACCGCGGACAAGACCAGCACTTCTGATCAACTGGAGGTCGTCAGATCGGGCGACAGCAAAGACCAAAGACGTATCCGAAGTAGACCGCGAGTCCGCCACCTTCGCTAGAGCGCTCACTGATGATACGGCTAGCAGGGAACCAGACAACAGTACCAGAGACACAGAGCACGCTGGTTCCACAGTGGAACTCTCAGTCGAAGCGCAAGGTACGACGAGATTGTCACGTGATAGTCACGTGACATCCGATTCGGTTGTTCACCAAGGCAACGTTGTCGATTCTGAAACAACAGGTTTGACAATCGAGACAACGGTTAGCCATCAAAACGGTCTAAGGAGAGCAACGAAGACAACAGATGCAACAGCAGACGTTGCCAAGGAGACAACGAGAATCGATGACGACGACGGAGAAGCAATGCACTCGACTACAACTGCTAGCGACTATGCTATTGCTAATAGCAGCTCAGTTAGGCCTATGATGTCTGCCTATAGTAGAGAGACTGTTACAATAGCTATTACTACTCATACTGATTTTATCTCAACACTAACTCCCACCTCTAGCATCAATGCTCCCAGTACCACTGTCGGCGTACCAGCCGAACCTGCTGCCACAACTGCTACTAAAACCGCTACTGTTGCTGCTACAACTAGGCCTACTACCGTTCTATCCGAAGTTGGTCTTACAGAAGGCGACTCCGTGACAACAGAGACAACAGCGGTAGAAAATCAACTGCTCACCGAGACCGAGGAACAGAATCGAACAACAGCAGTTGCAACAGCCGTTCTGCCCAGAGACAACGAGATCTTTTCAAGCATTCCTCGTTCACGAAAGACAACGGCGTTCGTTTCCCGTGCAACGGAGACAACGCCGTCTCTACTTCGCGGTTGCACGAATTCCACGGACAACGACCGAGCAACGGTTCCAGATTCCGGTTCAAACAGAACCTGGAAAACAACGACGACGCAACTTAGAGTGACAACGAAAAGCAACGACACTGCAAGTACTGTTGCAAGTACTGTTGCAAGTACCGAAGCAAGTACCGCTGCTGTGCTGATTCCAATTCTTACTTCCAGCTTTTCTTGTCTCGTTTTCGTGCTGTTGTTTATGAGAACAATGGCGTAAGCCAGGGTGCCATAATATATGACAAGTCATCACTTACCTGTGCACGGAAGTAACTTAATCGCAGAGTATTTTGAGCAATACCAGAGTTAAACCGAATAGACCCTTCAGCTGTGAAACGGTTTTGCAAACAGTATAGAACGACTTTTCTTACCGCTGTCCCTATAAAAATTGCCTCATCGCTTATCGCATTTAAACGACAAATCGCAAGACCAGTCTAGGCCCGAAGTCCCCCTCCCCTCCATTTGTCCCTCGCGGCTGTGCTAATAGATGTAGCGCTGCTAAAATAGTTACCATTCATATAATAGCTACTATTCTATAATATCTACTATTCACGCATATATTTCTCTAATAGTCTAATTATTTAGGAGTCAAATACGATTTTAGTGATAAACGTTTTTATAACTATAGAAAAGCTAAAATAAATAAATTATAATTGATTGATGGATGGATGAAATCCGATGAATTTTTGACTTGCCTGATTGATTGATTGATTGATTGATTGATTGATTGATTGATTGATTCAGTGATTGATTGACAATTGATTCGTGATTTTACAGCTGCAATGTGTTTTAACGGAATATTCGGGAAATTCTTCAAATCTTAGAAGACAGAACAATTTTTCCGCGCGATTCGTCTTTTCCGCCTCCTAGCGAGTGTTTAGCGAATCTTCTTGTATATTCGCAGGACAATGAACAAACGGGGGCGTTGTCAAGGGATACTCGGGGATGAACAGGCGCTGCTTTTTATGCTTTTTATGTTACGCTTTTATGGCTTTTTAAAAGTTGAAAGTCAATTAGAGAGAAAGAGAGTGAGAGAGAGAGAGAGAGAGAGAGAGAGAGAGAGAGAGAGAGAGAGAGAGAGAGAGAGAGAGAGAGAGAGAGAGAGAGAGAGAGAGAGAGAGCAGTTTCACGACAGATTCATTTGCATTTAATCTCGAAAATTCCATGGCTCGTTGGTCCTTGAAATCGAAAATAATAAATCGTGAAAAACGAGAAGATAGAAAGCTAAAAGTATTTTTAAAATTTTCGCTAAAATATGTCGGCCTGGCGAAAAGTTCCTGGCTGCGCCCATGAAACTCAATATCGCTGAACGATAGAGACGTTGTCTTGAGTGTGAGTGAAACTTTATTCTGATCTTAGGCCGTATAAGTTTTTTGTATTAGTATTATCATCTATTATGCCATGATGATGATGATGATAACTTACAGCATACTGACCATCGCCATGATCATACCAGAGACCAGTCTTTACAAGAGGATTTCATTTCAAAGATGATGCAAGTAAGTAAAATCTTGCGTATCTTGTCATTAGCGTAGCCATGGGGTAGGCACGGGGGAAGGCAAGACTTCCCCATTTGGTCTCTTAATCTTCAGCATCCTTCGCAAAACCACATTTCTGTGGCTTCCAATTTCTTCTGCATGGCCTTGGTCCTTGGATATAGTCCATGTCTCTGCTCCATACAAGAAGAGGACTGACCAAACGTGGCTTCTGAGCACCCTTAAATCGTGTCTCGCAAGAAATGCGCCTATTTGTGAGACTGTGAGTGTCGTTTTGAGTTCCCAGAATGCTGCCTTGGCCAATCCTCTTCTTGCTGTTATGTCTCTCGCACATTTCCCATCACTGGCTATCATATATTGCCTAAGTATTTGAACTGTGACCCATTGTTTGATTTCATGGCCATTTAGTCTTATTCTGCATTATGTATTTCTTTGTTCTTGGCAATCACCACGCAGGAAAGTCTTTTATAATATTAATCTTTAAGCCTTTCCTTTTGCTTTCTATTGCAAATTTATTTAGAAGTTTTCGCAGTTTTTCCTCTGAGTAAGCTATTAAAAGCGGCATCGTCTACAAACCTAAGCTTATATATTATTTACGTTTCTTCCTCCGCGTTTGACGTCGTCTAGCTCTTTGATTTGATTTTATGACTTCCTCTCTATAATAAGTTGAAAAAGTCTGGCAACATTTCACCCCCCCCCGTCTTGCCCCTTTCCGTATCTTAATCCATTTTCCTACGGTTCAGTTTATTTCCCCGCTAATCTAATGTTACCCGAAATTCGACTCAAACTGGGCCACAGTTTATGCGAGGATCTTGTCCCCCCCCCACATCAGCTTCAGTTTTGCGCCAAAAGAGAGACCACAGTATGTGCTCATTCACCTTGCGCTGTTGTTACACTGCGAATTTTCTTCCCATCGACTATTATGAAATGCCGGGGCCTATATATGACGTCAAACGCGATATTATTAAGAGGAACAGGAATCTCTATACATACTGTTTGTTGCCTATAAGGGTGCGGTCTCTACGCAGTCCAACATCGTTTATCACAGCATCTGACCTGTGTTAGGGCGGAGTAGCAGAGCAACGAATGCTACCAACTGCTACCAGCTGCTATTCGAAAGATATAGCAGTCAGTCACGCCCTTAAATATGCCTAATAAAATCACTGATGATATAGTATCATGATCAATAAAAAATAAAAGCAAGAAATTTTTATACTCGATAAGACGAATAAACTAGAGAGAGAAAACAACTTAGGTTCACAAAAGAGGGGACTTTTATCAGTCGAGAAAAAAATACCGAAGCCGAATAAAGAAGCTGTTTACCGCTTTGTTAGCCTAATTGTGATTTAGCGACTCTGATAGCCAATTTAATTGACAAAAATTTATACCAGATCCCTAAGTTTTAAAAAAAGCTGAGTAGAAACTTCACGACCAGGTTCCAAAGATAACCAACCGAGGGAACAACCCGCCGAAGACGACGACCTACGACCTTTGACCTCCTCCGACCTTTGAGTCTTTGACCCAACCGCCTGCACAGTGTCGCAGCCGCTGTTCTGTGTCAGACTTCAAGGGGCGTGACTGGAATCATCAAAGGTTCGAAGCCGAACCCCGCTCATTCCAGAAATGGGCGCTGTTTAGTTTTAAAAGACGTCGTCTAGCTAAAACTCTCCAGCCGTTGGAACGGCTGAGGTCAATGGGTCATATAGGTCGAAGGGGTCGCCAATACTTAATGGGTCATCTGGAGTGACCCATTTCCATTTCCGCCCTGGAGGCAGTGTTTATCCAGACTCCATGCCTTGGGGGGGGGGGGTTGGCTGGAGGGGACGAGACGCACTTCAATGAAAAGATGTGCGTCACTACTGGGATTTATAATAATAATAATAATAATAATAATAATAACAATAATAATAATAATAATAATAATAATAATAATGTGATTTTAAGTGGTTTAGGAGACTAAGTAAGCCTGTGTGAAAACCACTGATTTTTGAGAGGGATTTCTTGTGGGGAGGGTTTGGGGCGGGCTCCCCCTAACAGGCCTGGATAAAACACTGGCACTGAAAGACCCTCAAGACTCGCGCAGGATGGATGTCTACTCGCTCGGCCAATGCGCAGGGCCCAGGATGCTGAGCCTATTTACGAAGCCGATAAGGTTAACCTGTGTGTACTTCTTTCTGTCAGTGACAAAACGTTGGGCTTTAATTTTAAAAAGCAACTGAAACTCAAACTAAACATCTTCGATTGGAGGCAAATAGTTTGAGTACAAATATACAGGATCTGTGTGTACTTACTCTGTGTAATACTCGAGAGTACCACACAGAGTAGTATCTGTAGTATCTGGTACCTGTACCAAATACGTCACGCCTACCTACTCTGCAACATTACATATACGTGTTGCCGCAGTGTTGTTCGCGTTCGATGCAACACACCGTTGCAAGCAGATCCAACGTTGCATCAATGCAAGAGGATCAGACTAAGAAGACTGGTTTGGATCAACTCCTCGTTCATACATCAGCACCAGCATCCAAGCGTAGAGAGAGAGAGAGAGAGAGAGAGAGAGAGAGAGAGAGAGAGAGAGAGAGAGAGAGAGAGAGAGAGAGAGAGAGAGAGGGAGAGAGAGAGAGAGGGGAGAGAGAGAGAGAGGGAGAGAGAGAGAGAGAGAGAGAGAGAGAGAGAGAGAGAGAGAGAGGGGAGAGAGAGAGAGGGGAGAGAGAGAGAGAGGGAGAGAGAGAGAGTGAGAGAGAGAGACGTACACAGAAGCATCGAAAGTAGGAGAAAACGCCACGCATAATTAGATGCCGTGCAAGTAGGTAAGTAAGTAGGTAGTCTTGGTAGAAAGTTGCGGCTCTGTGTTCCACCGCTAGGGCTTTATGTGCCGAGATGCTTTTATTAGACAGGCCCTAAGGCAGGCAGGCAGGCAGGCAGGCAGGCAGGCAGGCAGGCAGGCAGGCAGGCAGGCAGGCAGGCAGGCAGGCAGGCAGGCAGGCAGGCAGGCAGGCAGGCAGGCAGGCAGGCAGGCAGGCAGGCAGGCAGGCAGGCAGGCAGGCAGGCAGGCAGGCAGGCAGGCAGACAGGCAGGCAGGCAGACAGGCAGGCAGGCAGGCAGGCAGGCAGCGGAATTATCCTTGTATTTGTGTGGCTACGTGCTTGCGTATGTCTGCAGAGGTCGTGTGCTAGGGTGCCTGCCAGCCTCGCTGTTACCAACTACTGCAAAAGTTCCACTGCATAGACCGCTTGCTCTTAGCCGCCAGAGTTGTTTGGATTCTAACTCTGAATCTCGCAGTATTCTCGATCGATAGAGGTAAGCGTATTTTTCGATAACGCCTTTTTCGAAACTTTGCATCGGAGCCTATTCCCAGAACTGTTGTTGTTGTTGTTGTTGTTGTTGCAAGGTATCCACTTAAATAAGTTTGTACGCAAGTAAGTAAGTCGAGCTGCTATAGCGTCAACGCTTTCGAGTGAGTGGCGCCACAGAAGCTCGATTTGCTTACTTACTGACAAGAGGAAGATTTTATTAAGAACCCAGAAACGAATAGAGACCCGATGTATCTCTGATCTCTGCGACAAAACTGCTCTTAGTTCTTGAGGCATCACAGACACGGGTAGAGTTATAAGTAGAGTAGAGTCGAGTAGAGAGGAATGAGTAGAGTAGAGAAGTGGAGGGACGTGAGAAAAGATAGGAGACCGTTTTCGTAATGGTCATCAGTATAAGTGAAACTCGTCCAAGAGCTTAGAATTTTCCGCCAGCAAAACGAGGAAACCGAGATAGGCAGTGTTTTATACAGGCCTGTTAGGAGGGAAGACCCCCAAATCTCAAAATCCCCTCCCCTTCCCCGAAAAAAATCGCAGCACTAAATTTTTTGCATTGAATTGTGCCTCTTCTCCTCCAGTCAAGTCAATCCCCCCTCCAAGGCCTGGAGTCTGGATAAAACACTGCGAGTTAGGAAAACTGTTCCTCAATGTTATCCTCTTCACAGCCTTAATTAATTAATTAATTAATTATCGTTGTTAATTCAGGGCTCTGACGAAGTAATTTCATTATCCTAAAAATTAATATTCTCTGCGATCATCAAAACACTAATAATTAATTAATTATCCGCAATCTGGTCGCATGGTCTTTCAGAAAACGTTTCTTTTATTTATTATCTCTTTAGTTTCCTTAGCTGCGAATTATAGTTATTTAAGAATTAATCATAGACAATTGCAATCATAGACAATTTCTAATAGAGATTTCATGCTGCGCATTATGAGTCAGTGCGGGTGGCATAGCGTAGATTACATCTACATTGTGATCAAAGTGTACTGGGTATCGCCTATTGCAGTGGCGGCTCCACCGGGGGAGCCAGGGGGGCCCGTGTCCTCCTATTGAGTGTCTGGCCCCCCAGTGGCCCCCAGTTGGGACCCTATACTTAATGCTACATACATTAAACAACAAATGGTTGGCCCTCCCATGATTAGAAGTTGCCACCCTAACGGCCCCCCCACTTGCCAAATCCTAGAGCCGCCACTGGCCTATTGCCATTTTTGCATTGCCACTTTAAGCCTCTGGTAAGCGTGGGCCACGCCTATCGACCTCTGACCTCTTGTCTTAGGGTCATGCACTCGTAGATGTGTAGGCTGAAAGAACCTTATCTGGTTCTGCGGTTAGAAATTAGAATTCATCAGTGTCACGTGATGTGAGAGGCACGCTTCGAAGACGTCAGAGGCAACAGCTGACAACAACAGCTGACCTTGGGCGGGGTCAGAGCGGGAGCGGGGGGCGTCATTCCGGTTGCCGGGGGCAACGGTCCCACCTGGGCGTGTCATCCCAGAAGTTGTCACTACGCCACTACGCCAGTCAATGAACCTGGGTGTTTTCCGATCTATTTCGACAGCAGTCGCAGTTGCGCCTTTGGTGTGTCTGTGTGTGTGTGTGTATACGATCCTTTCCACTGCTTCCTGCGCGTTTTGTCATTCAGCAGTGGCGGTTCCGCGTGGGGGATGAGTGGGGATGCATTCCCACCCCCACCGGATTTTAGGAGTTACTTTTTCTGCTTGTAAAAACCTATTTTTGGGTAAAAGTCTAGTAAAACTAACTGGGGATGACCTTTTTTGCTTGTCAGCCTATTTTTTGGCTAAAAGCGTGATAAAATTAGAGATAAAATTCCCTTTTCAGTCTTTCTCTGCAAAGTTTATTGATTTCTTGTCTTCTATTTTCATCCTCCCCACCAACTTTCTATGAATTCATTCATCCCCCACCAAGAAATCCTGGAACCGCCACTGTCATTGAGCATCAGTCAGTCAACTGCAGATAGCATTTCAATTGTTCGAACAATGAATGATCTCCTAAACTCCCTAAGCTCTAATACGAATGCTTTGCGTGCTATTGTAGAGTGATACCCAGACCCGTCTTTACGTGTTAAAAATCGGGCACAATGCCCGGGGCCCCGCACATCTTAGAGGGCCCCGCGCAAAAACGCGATGAATTTTTTGTTTGTTTTTTTGCCTGTCAGCATCTGATCTTCACAGCAGGGGCCCGCAGGCCCCCAGGTGCCCGGGGCCTCACACCAATATGAGACGGGCCTGGTGATACCCATGGATATGCAATGTAACCTAGCATTTGTATAGCGCCTTAATTTACACTCAGATGCGATGTATAAGCATTGTATATTATAGCCTCGAAATCATTTCTCTTTCAATAGAGTTTCCGCTCAGAGGGAATTTTTTTTAAAGGTATTCTTGAACTGTATTCCTTATGAATTTCCTAGCGTTGGTTTGTTGAAGTTGCTTCTGCAATGTATTTTGTCTCGGTGACTGTTATCGCAACAGCATTTTAGACATGTTTGGGATTTGTTTTCCAGCAGTCTTGATGATGCCTGTGCTCTTGAGGAAGCTCAAAGGCTGTTATGTTGTAATAATGCAAAGGCTGTGAGTGTACGGAATCCGGTGGAGAACACTTCGCTTTAACCCCTTAAACAACAATTAAGTAAAATTCGTATGTGCCAGCTTCACCTCTTTATAGCACCGTATATACGAACTTTTCAACCAATCAGCGCCTTTGCAGATGAGAAAATTTAAACGATAGGAAGGTGAATAAATTACGCTGAAAAATTCGAATCCTCTTCGCGTATGAAATGTCCCCTTTGGGCTTCCGTACGAACGAAAAACCAATGCTAACCAACAGTCTTGTCAGAGTTTTCGATGCAGACCCGCTGTGCTGTTTGCTAACTGCGGTCTGCCTGGACACCTCCCCTCCGATCGGATGGGGAGCGAGATTCCTCCTGTAGCTGGTCAGACTCCCCCAGCCCCACCCCACCCCACCCCACGCCGACCCCTTGGAGCCTGAGAATCTGCCTGGAGATGGCTTCGGACCGAGGTTCAACTTTGAATGTGACGCCAGATGGATGTAATGTGGTAATGGCTAAAAAAATAACATAGTTTATACGCCTCTCTGCCTATCTGAATGTCTCTTTGTCTCCCTCTGTCTCTGTCTGTCTTTCTGTCTGTCTGTCTCTGTCTCTGTCTCTGTCTCTCTCTGTCTCTCTGTCTCTCTGTCTCTGTCTCTGTCTCTCTGTCTCTCTGTCTCTCTGTCTCTCTGTCTCTCTGTCTCTCTGTCTCTCTCTCTCTCTCTCTCTCTCTCTCTCTCTCTCTCTCTCTCTCTCTCTCTCTCTCTCTCTCTCTCCTTCGAGCAGATGCTGAACTTGGGAAATGAGTTACCAGGCGATGGGCGTCAGCTTTTTGAAAGAGCGATGTCGCTCGCAATCTGATAATCTAGCGCTGTGCAAGTGAGTACGCGCGTGCAATGCATTCTCTGACGCTTTTTCTTTCAAGATCTGTTTCCACTTTAGTTTAGGCAACAAAGTTAGCAAAGTAAATTGTTGTGTTAATTTTCGAAAAAGTGGACCAAACTTGCTGAATGAATTTGAAAGCTCTTACCGATGATGATGGTGGTGATGATGATGATGATGATGATGATGATGATGACACGAGAACGATTAGCATTCTGGCATTTCGTGTGTGTGTGTGTGTGTGTGTGTGTGTGTGTGTGTGTGTGCATATGCCGATTGTCTTTGGGTCTAATTTTTGCAAACAATGCATACACTGTTGCAGCTGCATTGCATGTATATATTAGCCGGCGGTCGCTTGTTATTCCTTTTGAGATGAAACGTTGTGTTCTGTGGTTCTATCCGACTGCATTAAATTTTGGCTTCAAAATTAAAAGTCTATGTTGCCCGAGGCCCACCGATTGTGTGTCACGTTCTCTTAGAAGCGGTGCTTACTTACTTACTTACAGTCTTGCATCACAGACTGCGAAAGCAACTGATCAGTTCAGATACAGGGCAAGTAACTAATTGGACTGAAAACTCCGTGGTATAATTTATATAGCGCCACTTGAGAGACGCTTTTTCGGGATGGCGAAAAACGCTCTAATCTGAAGCAGAAGCGAAAATGTTGCTTTGAAGAGAGATTGCTCTCTGAAAATAAACAGCCTTGATCTCCAGACAGACGGACAAACAGACATACATACATACAGACAGACTGACAGACAGACAGACATTATTTTAACGAAAAACCAGAAACTACGCCGACGACGGCAAAAAATAAAGGCGTTATTACAAATATTTCAAATATAGGCTACTGCTTTTGCTGAAATTAAAAGAAATTAATTTTTAAGTCGTATCTCAAATAAATTGGAGGCAAAAAGTGACTGAAATGTCCTTTTAAAAGACTGTCTGTAATCGTAAACAGCGTGGTAAGATTTAGTAAATCGAACAGCATGTCTGGCTGCGTGGGTTGGGGTGGGGACGGGCCAACCCCCTCCCCCGACGAATTCCGACAAGGGCAGCAGTTTTTAGCGCTTCTGAGTGGTTCTTCAGAGCAGGTGCCGTGCAAATATTCTGTTTTAACTTTGCACTCTGAATTTTGTTCAAAACATTTCTGTTCTTTGGTCATTGGCTGCGCTGTGTCACGTGGTGTCTTCTTTGCAGCTTATTGGTTGATTCGCTGACCACGTGACCTGATCGCAATTGTCCCGAGATGTCGCACACGACGACCACCGTTGTGACGAAGCAGGTGACGTCAAGCGGAGGTGGGCAGACGGTCGTCACCACCGGAAATCGCGAATGGCATTCTGGGATCGGCGCATGCGCAGACGACGGAAAATCATGTGAGTTGGCGGGAAAACGTCTACTTCTGCAATAATTAATGCTCTAAAGAGTCTAAATCTTACACGTTTTATTGAATTAATCTATCATCCCAAATAGGATAAAATTAAGATCTCCACGAAGAACCTAGCTTACTAGAATTGCGACATGTTTGCCAAAATTAATTTTGAATATCCTATATTTTCTAAAAGAAATTCAGATAGAATGATATTAAAATCATCGGTTTAATAGAACATCAAACGATTCTATATTCCAAGGTCACAACAATATAACAGATAACTCCTTAGAGAGAGAGAGAGATATAGGCTAACTTTTGAAATCGTGGCGCGCTTTGATGACGTCGACGTGACGTCAGAGTTTGCCGTCGTGTGTCGTCTGTTGACAGGTGCCCTGGGATTCTTCTGCCCGCTGTGCTATGCCTGTCTGGTCTCGCAGCGAATCGGGGAGCACGGATGCGCTCCGTGCTTTGCTGGCATCCACCCTCTACGCCTTAAGACGAGACTGATGCTGGGGATCAAGGTACGCACACACACACACAGACACACACACACATATATATATATATATATACACACACTGTAGTACAGGGTGGCGAAAAAAACAGGACTATGTTAAATGCAAACCTAAATGTGACTAGTCCGATTTTTTGTGCCACCGTGTATATATCAAAATCTTCTCTTGTTACCTATTTCGGATGAAATGTCTACTAAAGATTAGAAACATTTCCTTGATTTCATTTGCTCCTGTAATCGTCGGTGGTCAAAATGGTCGAGCATCCGCCTATGAGTTGTAACTTAGCATGTTCTTGTTGTATTCAATGTCCTACATCTACGCGGTCTAAAAGTTCCTCTGAATGTTAAGGCAGTAGACGTGTGTGTGATGGTGGCTGGTTTGTTGAGTTATCTCTCGAGTTTATTTGTCGAGAGAGAGAGAGAGAGAGAGAGAGAGAGAGAGAGAGAGAGAGAGAGAGAGAGAGAGAGAGAGAGAGAGAGAGAGAGAGAGAGAGAGAGAGAGAGAGAGAGAGAGAGAGAGAGAGAGAGAGAGCTTCTAATGCAGAAGCTCCTGCTGTTTCACAGAATTTCCCGCTCGTACTGTTTACGGTGAATTTAGAAGTCCTTGGGTGAAGCCAAATCGATAACAACAGCTCTTTTATTATTGACGATGTTTTTAACTAAAATCTTATTCTTATCTCTGCGAGATGAGATTTCGGGTCGAGTCTTGCGTCACGTGATTTCCTCATCTCTGCTGCTGCTGCTGCTGCTGCTGCTGCTGCTTCTGCTGTTTGCCTTCGCACTGATTGACCCGTTGCGAAAGTCGTACTTTGGACTACATCGCATGACCTTGATAACCCCGCCCGCGGCGTAAGACGTGATGGCAAGTGCGTAACCGGGCGGGGTCTCTGGTGAAAGCGATTCGTACCAGGCTCAGTACCACCCTCGGCGTCTGGCATCGGGTTTCATCGTCTGGACAGCATCGCCGTTTCCGCAGATGGCGCTGCTGCTCTTGCGAATAACTCCAATCGCACTCCTGATGCCTTTGAAACAACGGATCTGGAAAAGTTCTTTCGGAGGAAATGAATTGCACGCGGTCCAGCCACTATTGTGGACAGGGCTCTTATAGAACTACTACGCTAAGATATCTGGTTCATTATGGGCCTGCAAGAGGTTTTATAGACATCTAAAACAAGTTTTATAATTAATTCGCTCTGTGAAAGAAGCCTATTGAAGGCCTGTTGAATAGAAGGAATATTATTATTATAGGCCCTAGATATGTAAAAATCTAATCAATTTGAAGAAATTCTCCGACAAAATCCACATTTTCCTCTTGTTCCATCTTCATTGCTTTAGCCTTTGCAAGAATAATCAATAATATCGTTATCAATTTCGATCTACAGGGTTCGAAATAGAGCACACCCAGCCATTTCATACAACACACTAACACCATTGACTGTACGAGAACGAGGGACATTAACTAAATGAAGACCTGGCGAATATCTAACGGAATGCCTAGTAAGGAGATCGAGGGAAGAGCCGCGCATTTCTCTGTGCCCTTCAATTGACAACCTCACCATTAAGGTGGTAACTGCATTTAACTCCTTATTCCACCCACCCAATCATTCAAATATCTGACATGATGCTTGTATCGATTTCCAAAGCTCAGTACTTGTTGACAGTGGTCAAATGATCAGAACGTATCTGTAGGAGTCTTGGAAATACAATGAAATACAATGTGCGTTGTAGCCTATCCAATGACTGAACTTTAGTAATTGTAGTGTGTTGATTTCAAAATGCGTAATATGCATAAGTTTCTTGAAGATCTGTTGGTTGGGAGGGAGATATGCAGTTGACTGGCAGTGGGGGTGGGGGGGCGGAGCGAGGGAGGGTTGGGCATCATAATCATCGGCTGCTGAGGCGGACAGATGTAAATCACTTTGCCAGAAGGAGTACATACGAGTTAATTATCTTTATTCTTACCTTCAGCTGCTATCTCGAATGCTTGGTTTCTCACCTTCTGCACGTAACTCCTTATAGTGTGTGTGTGAGAGAGAGAGAGAGAGAGAGAGAGAGAGAGAGAGAGAGAGAGAGACTGAGAGGGAGACAGAAGGAGGGACAGAGATACACAGACAGACACTGATTGTTTTAATAAGCCGTATTTATTGGAACAAACGAATGATTATCGCTAAGCCCGAAGCTTTCGGATTTAACGTGGTTGCCTTTGAAATTTCATTGAGACCTCGAACGCGGGTCGCACTCTCCTCCTCCTCCTCCTCCTCCTCATTTTCCTCCCCTCCTGCTCCTCCGCCACCGTCATTATGCTGTCGAAAGCGAAATTGTGAAGCGGCAGAATTATTTTTGCAGTTGAACTTAATAGCAAGAGGAGCCCTGGGCCGATGAGAGAGGGAAACGGAAGGTAGGTAGGTAGTCTTAGCATATCCTGCCCTTCTCCCATCTCTCTCTCTCTCTCTCTCTCTCTCTCTCTCTCTCATCCCCTCTTCCGTTTCCCTCTCTTATCCAGATGATCCAGTGAGGATGCTTCGCCAGCTATTCGCCGAGGGGTGTTCTGGCGATCCTCCTCCTCTTCCTCCTCTTCCTCTTCTTCCTCCTCTTCCTCCGCTGGCTCGGCTCCATGCAGTGAACGCCGGCTTATTGTTAGCAACTGCTCTAAAAATACTCCTTCCTACTCTGCTGCTGCTGCTGCTGCTGGATATGCTGCACTCGTCGAGTTGCACAGGTAGAGGAGGAGGAGGAGGAGAAGGAGAGGGTGGAGATGGGTCGACTAGGAACTGGGGAGTGGGCGATCCTCGCAAAACAAACTTTTTTCTTCCTCGTTTTATTTGTTTTTTCAGCAGCTCTTGCTCTGTGTCCTTGTCTCTGTCTGTCTCTACCTGTCTGTCTGTCTGTCTCGTTCTATGCATCGCCCGTATTCCCTGATTCCGTGTCTCTCCGTTCGGCTTTCCGTCTCTCTCTCTTTCTCAATGGTTCTGTTGGTTCTCACTGAATACTTCTGCCTGTTCTTTTGCGTGTCGTTGTACATCTCGTTCCGTACGTCTGTAATAATTCGTAATTCGACGGTGTCGCTGTAATCGTAACGATTACTGCAGATATTACATATTACATGATTAGATGTAATTTATCACGACTCTGCAGCCTTTCATCTTCTTCATAGTCCTCGATTTTTTCGAAATGTTAAAGCGGTAATCGTATCTGACAGCTTTTATAGCGCACATAATTTCTAAAATGACGTCTGTTGGTTGGCAGACTAACCTCAGTTATTTCTCCTGAATATTATGTCTCTGCGACGACTGTTGAGGCGCGTGCGGGATTTCTGGCTAACGGCAACTGATTTAGTTCCTCTTTTCGTCGCTAGTTTGCGGTGGCAGCAGCAGCGATACATTTATTGAACAGCATTAGCTATATTTCAGAGATGTCCATGGGTCCAGTGTTTAATCTAGACTCCTGGAATCCGGGGGGGGGGTGGAACTGAAAAAGCCGGGGGGCATTCTGCTAGGGGCTGCTGTTAGTCCATGTAGTATTCCAAAATTTCCGGAGGGAATTTGAAATTTCCGGGGGGGAAAGGGCAATTCCCCCCGGAAACGGCCTAGATTAAACACTGCATGGGTCCATTTCCTAGAACCCAACCCATCAAATCTCCAACCCAACCCATGCCGGCAATAGGGTTACTGGACCCAACCCAACCCACCGTAATACATGACAATTTCCTAAACCATGACATTTTCTGACCCAACCCAACCCTTGAGTTTACCCAGGTACATCTAAAGCGTATACACATCTAAAGCTTATACACTGTATATATATATATATATATATATATATATATATATATATATATATATATATATATATATATATAGAAGTCCCTGGTTTACCCAACCCATGGCCGTCTCTGAGGTGTTTGCGTTAATGTATGGAATCTGTTCTGATTCTGTTCTCTTCTTCTTCTTTTCAGGGAACTGTCTGCAAAGACTGCTGCGCCTCCACCTTCTGCGGTCCGTGCGTCCTCTGCCAGATGGGGCGGGAGCTCGATGCTGCAGGGTGGCCGAAGTAAAGACCCCTTCGGACCTACCCTCATACTCCCCCCTCTCTCTCTCCCTCTCTCTCGGCCGATTATTTCAATCGCCGCGTTTTGTGGTCAAGAGAAAAGAGGAGAGTGGAGGAGGAGGAGGAGGAGAAGAGGACGGCGAAGGAGATTTTGCGCTCTTTATTATTATTATTTTTCATAGTAAAACGTTTGTACTGAATGAACCTTGACGCTTTTGCTTTGACGACCGTAACGACCTTCTGTGTTTTTCTCTCTCTCACTGTTTCTTCTTCGTATTAGTTGCGACTGGTTTTGTAGAGGCGTGGAAACATGGCGGCTGATTCTTTTCAATTATTGTTGGCACTAGAGAATGCTAAACAACAGCCCCCCATTCCCCCCAAAATTCTCATTCAATTATGTTTGGAGGATCCATCGTATTTCAGAAGTTTTAGGAAAATTACTTTCACATTTGGGCCACCGTAGAAGAGAAGATTCGATAGCGGCGTCAGTGGAATCGGCAGCGACAGAGAGGATTAGGGAGGAGGATTAGGGAGGAGGATTAGGGAGGAGGATTAGGGAGGAGGATTAGGGAGGAAGATTAGGGAGGAGGATTTGGCGCGGAGAGTGACGCATCCTCAACACACGTAACTTGTCGTTTTTGAAAGATGAATTCGTGAAACAGACCAAAATATGTCGTCGACCTCGCTCACCTTTTCTTTCTCAGCACATTCTTTTGACGATCGCTACCTCTGTGCGCTGTCTGCGAACACTCCTGCTGTTGCTGCCAAGACAACGCCCCATCGTAAAACAACCCCCCCCCCCGTTCTAAGCATCAGTCGCCCTTTCCACAGCCTCTGCAGTGCTTCCATCCCTCCTCCTCCTCAGAGCAGATTCTTAGACTAGTGACGCTGTTATGATGATGATGATGATGATGATGATGATGATGATGATGATGATGATGATGATGATGATGATGATGATGATGCAAGCGGGAGCATTGGACGATGGAGGTGTGACGCGAACTCCGGGACGTCTTTTTTGCGTAGCTTTGAACCTGCGATTGTCCTCCTTGCTGTGTGCTTGGTTTTACAGATAAGTTTTGTTGTTGTTGTAATATTTCTGCGGATTTGTGCTTTGTTTTGGACATGCGTTGTTGATAGCAGTTGTAGCGATAGCACTGTAGCAGTTCCAGCGCTGGAGATGGCAGAATTCTTGACCGCTATGACTTAGGACCTACTATTAGCAGTAACAGTGTTAGGAGTCGGGCATTGTCTTAGCATTGCTGTGTTCATGGGCGCCATCAGCACATTTGGGCAAGAGGGGATTATTTGCCCCCACCCCCTGGAAAATGCAACTGCCAATATTTCACATTGGAATTTGAAAACCTTGCTAAAATATTAACCGTGACCATTGTGCTAAAATGTGTTTAGCCCTCGTGGAAAAATTTATGTGGCATAACCGTGACCATTGTGTTTTGCCACCCCCCTCCTGGAAAAATTTCTGCGGGCACCCATGGCTGTGTTTAGGTTGAGACTTTTTGTAGCGCTTTGATATTTGTGCGTAGAGCTATATAAATGTACTCTATATGCGTCTTTTGTGAAAACTGCAACCAGTTGAAGATGCATTGCATGTTAATAGACTAAACGTTTTTTGATACTTTGTTATTGGTAGAATCCGTTACTCCGTCTAATCAAATTTCAACTTCAAACTTACGTAATGTGCTGAATATTAGGCCTACTCTTCAATTTCTGGTTGATTGATATCATAATTATTATATTGTCGCCGTTATCATCATCGACAGCAGCAGCTTCTAAGCTCATCAGAAGAGAAACTTTGATTCGCAGATTATTTGTAAAACGTGCAAATCTAGACATCGTGATCGCAGGGAAGAACAAGATGACTTGTTCTTTGAAATTTTGATCTGTGCGTAGAGATGACGCTAAACAGCTTGCACTTTATACACCGGCTCTTGGGGTTTTTTCTCTCTCTCTAAAACTTATCAACAATGGGCTGTACTAGACCGACGAACGACACGCATCAGAGGATTTCCTACAGAATTTTTCTGCCAAACGATTGATTTGACCCTTCAAGGTCAATGCACACAGCTCGATTAGCAAATACTGAATTTGCAAATTGCAATGGATGAAATTAATACAATGCGTAGTAGCAAAAGTATTAATTTCTGCCAGAGGGAAGCGCCTCTCTTAGAGCGCTAAGTAATACTGAAGACAAATTATAATACATTTTTCAACCATCTGAAATAGTAAGAAAGTTGCTGATGTTTTCTTATAGATTATCATTTGTTATAATTTTTCTGTCGATTTTAACACTCCTGTGAATACTGTATTCAACGCAGTTCTTTGATGCTGTTCTTGTTCTCCGTTCTTGCGAAGACAGCAAATGGCGGCCCAGAAGCGACGATGACGTATTTCGGATTTCCTCGTCTGCTTCTGACGTCATAGCTTCGTAAAACTCGAAGAGAACAGGTGTTCTTTGCATATTAATGGCGAATCAGATTCTCTTCTACTCGGTTGGTCGGTTACTGGGAAAGCCCTAATGTCGGGTTCCAAGACTCGAATAATATTCGTCATCTTGGAACTTGATCTTAAGTGGGGAATTTTCCACAGTTTAAACTAACGACGCACTGGCAGCTAAAAATCTAATATAATTTTACAGTTCTGTTGTTAAAGTTTATATACCCGCGCATTGTTTAATGAGAAATGGATTGGAAATTCTAGTGTTTATACTACTGTACAAACGGGGCTTGCTTTACCAGTTGTCAACTTTCTCATTGAGTTATTTGAATAACTTGTCGAAATTGTCTTTGGTTTCCGCTGCAGAACTTTATCGTCCTGCAAATCGATATGATTTTTTATGTCCCGTACTGTAACGTCATTTCTGATTGTACTTCAGTCGAATGTTGAACACTTTGCCCCATGTCCTGCGCAGTCCATGCGCTGGAGCGCGCCAGCTCTTCCCACTTGGGTTCGATTCTGTGCAACTGAGATGGTGCATACCCTAGACCTACTACAGCGGTCTGCATACCGCTTTCTACTGATGACCAGATTACATTACTGCATAATCACAGCGCCATATAAATAAAATATTTTTACATTACTGTGCGTATTCGTTTCTAAACCGTTTACGTCTGAGCTTTGATCCCAAATGATGGCCGCCTAACCGACGCAAAGGCCCGGTCTTGTCTACTGATGCTTGTATAGTCTCTTTTTATAGCGCTGTCTGATATGTTCTATAGTGGCTGTTTGCTTGAAGTGTATAGGCCTGCACTGCTGCGTCCCATCTCGGTCTGCTGTAAGATAATAATAATAATAATAATAAGAAGAAGAAGCAGATTCACGAGAAGCGCAGTTATTTAAGCGCTGCTCTTCTGAAATATTGTTTGCAGTTTCTAGATACACTGTCTAATAAATAAATAAAATGTTAGAAACAAGCGATGTGCTTGGTTTCATGTACTGTTGTCTTTTCACGGGCGGGAAATGAACGTTTGAAACTCTCGGAAGAGTCGTCAAAAATTTTGTGAAATGGCTGGGGACTTTGAAAGTTTGTCTAAAATAGTTGTCGATTTTTCGAAGCAGAGGGAGTGGGGAGGGGGCTGCTCCTAAGACAAGACTTTCGACCTTTAGTGGGGAAGGGGGCGGAACAACCAAATACATTCAATCTCAAACGGGGTTTGGTCTCGATTAGAGGGGAGGGGTCGAACCCAATGAAAATCCAAGCACCGAACCCTATAACTGCAGTGGCGTCAGAAGAGTAAAGAACGGTTCTATAAGATACAGCCTATCCCATCCCAACAGATAAACGGCAGGACCTTCAATCGTCGACAGTCATTGGCGCCAGTGTGTAGAATGAACTGGGTAGGAGGTGCCCTATTTGAGAAGGCCAATATTGATGAGGCCTATTCCTTGCGGCATTTGAAGCAGTGAAGGTGGAGAAGAAAAGAAAAGGCAGTTTTCGTCGGAGAATTCCTTCAATTCGCTGATATTTTTACATATCCACGTCGACTGTTTAATAGACCATCCATTGACTTCTGTGTCACAGCGAATTAATTATAAATTGTGTCTATGTTGCCTTTATATAAGTAACCTGTGTCCTTACTAGCGAAGTGACATTTTGTGCAGAGCACCTGGTTAAACTTATTTGTGGTTATATACAGCGCATAAAAAATCAACTTGGCGCTGGTTTCTAGTCGCCGACAAACTCTTAATTATGCACACAAGGCGAATAGCGACATCTAGCGAATGAAGTACTTAGTTCGAATCAATGAATTATTGCTTACTAGGAAAGTAATAATTCATTGTTTCGAATACACCTTCGCAGGCAACATTCGTGGCGCCACCTATCGCATTGACTGGGACACGAAGAGAATATAAAATTGGGACAAAGTCTGGAAGAAGGTAGCCATCTGCTTCAAAACTAAGTTGACCAGTAGTAGCTTGTTGTGTTTTGCATTCATAAAAATCCTGAATTTAGACTTCCGATGAATTTGAGATTTTTTTCGCGGGTACTTTAACGATGACGTCTATCGCAGGTGATCCAGGTAGCTCGAATCTTGCGAAATTAATTCTTGTATTTATGAAAAATAATGATTTTTAGATAAACTCAGGCCGCCTTCCCCGTGGCTATATCTGTGGTATGTTGCATTATAGAGTAGGCATGACGGGGATGTCCTCTTACATGCCCTCTTACTTGTCTGTGTGCTTATCGGTGTCAGCTTGAATCCTGTCAGTTGTATCGGTTCACACGCGGATTACCGGGCTTATTTACATGGCTCCAGTATCACACACCGTTGATATCATATCAGGGATTTTATATATATATATATATATATATATATATATATACGCATGCGTTTGCGTTGGCAGACGGCGACACCTAGCGATATATTGCGCAGTTGGAATCAATCTTTATTATTTTAGATCAATAATTTTTCATTTGATGGTTTCGAGGAATCATTTGTAAACAAATCTACTCAAAATGGCGACGAATTTATTAAGTTGAATATTTGTTATTGTTGTTGTTCCTATCGAGGCCATTGTTGTTGTTGCTGCTGCTGCTGTCGTCATCAATGGCGTAACCAACGGGGGAGATGTGGGGGGCCCGGCCTTCTTTTCGGATCGGGACCGGTCGTGAGATACGCCAAAACCGGTGAGTTGGGTGTTAGGGGAGGAGGGAGTCGTGGGTAGTGTCAGATCTAGGAAAACGCATTATATAATAGTTTAAAGCTTTTGAGACTACCACCTTTTTGCTAGTGAAGAGTTTTTGGCGAGAAAATGTAGAAGTGCCCACTCCCATTCCGGAATCCTGGCTACGCCACTGGTCGTCTCGTTGTTGGTCTTTCTGATTGTATTACGTTAAAGACGCTAACGGAAGAGATGTGAGTATGGATGATGCAGTATACAGTATATAATCTGTCGCTTCAGAAATGCGCCTTTGATGTTCAAATGGCATTTCCGTCCTGCAAAATGATGAAGGTTTTGAAGTCGAAAATATGCTACGAAAGCGCACAACCACACCCACCACTGAAAGCGATCTTAATTTCATTTTAAAAATAAATCACTTACATGTAAATACAGGCATATTACATCATCTCTATAGTGGTTTTCACTCCGAGCAGACCATACTAAACAACAGTTACACTGCATTATTAGGCCCATAAGGGAAATCAGAGTTCAAATTTTCTCATTTAATGTGTCTATATTGGCAATTATAATAATGGTGGCTATACATTGTATATAGATTCCCTTTTTTCCTCGCCAAGTGTCAAAATGTGGCGTGGTGATGACTTTTTTGCTTGTCAGGCTTTTTTCCATTGTAGTAAGTAGTATTCCATGAAATTTTCTATTTTTTGATTATTTGTAAAAAGTGAAATTGTTGACGTCAACTTCTCCGTCAAGAACTGTCGAACTTTTTCAAACTCCGTCCTCTTATTTTGTTGACGTAATTAATGGACAGCCCCTTAGGATAAAGGTTAGAGTTAGGATTAGGATTATATATGGTTAGGATTACGGGTGCGTGATCTGTCTTCTAAACAGAGGTTCTGTCGACAGATGGAAGTTCCGGAAGTTGGATGAGTTCGATGATGCAGCAGTCGAGGAAAAGGCCAAGCCACATGACGAGGCCAACGACCAGGCAGAGTGAAGGCCAGAGGACGGCGTGCAAGGCCTGCAGGCCCGTCGTCCGTTCCAGGATCACCGTCCCCGTTCCGTTGTCGGCGACGGTCGCTGCGGAGGGGTCGACGAAGCACCGGTAGGTCTTCCCGACCTCCCCCCACTGACCCTGGAATCGCTTCGATTCCTTGATGCTCCAGTCTTCGTCGCTACACTCATGCAAAGTGCACTGTAACAACGAAGAAGTAGATGATGATGATGAAGAAGAAGAAAATGATGATGATGAAGAAGAAGAAAATGATGATGATGAAGAAGAAGATGATGATGATGATGATGATGATGATGATGAAGATGAAGAAGAAGGTGATGATGATGATGAGTAGGAGGAGGAGGAATACAAATGCCACATTACATTACGTTACGTTACATTAGAAGAGCGGACCGCAGTTCTTCGGCTGTTCTTTAGATAAAATCGTCTGCATTAGCGGGCGTTCTGTTGCAACGATTACTGCACGCGGTGCGATTGGTCCCTTCTCTCATTCTTCTTGACCACTTAAACCATCGCATCGTCACGAGATTCACACGTTCTGCTCTCTTCCTTCTTCCGTTTCCTTATTTTTCCTCCTCTGTTCCTCCTGCTCCTCCTCCTCCTGCTCCTCCTCTTCCTCGTTCTACGCAGAGACAAAGCTGATTGATGAGCGAGTTAATTTCATTCCAAGTCCAAGTGCAGTTAACCTGTCTGAAGGAGAGAGAGAGATATAGAGAGAGATAGATAGATAGAGAGAGAGAGAGAGAGAGAGAGAGAAAGAAAGAAAGAAAGAGAGAGAGAGAGAGAGAGAGAGAGAGAGAGAGAGAAAGAGAGAGAATGATAGAAAGAAGAGAGAGAGGGATGGAGGGAGAGAGGGACGGAGGGAGAAAGAGAGGATTGAGAAAGAGAATGATAGAGAGAATGAGAAAGAGAAAGGTAAGGAGGAGGGAGGATGGAGGAGGGAGGGAGGACGAGAGCTAATCGCCAAGGAAAATGCTGAGGCAAATGTCTTGAAGAAGGAGAACTCGAAAGAAGAACATCATTCGTTTTCGTTTAGACGCTCAACTGAAGTGGAGAGAAGCGCTGTTGTTGTTGTTGTTGTTGTTGTTGTCAAATTGCGTTCATTTGCATGACTGCTCACTGAGCAGTGCTCATTGCATTGCTCACACACACAAATGACGCATGTTTCGCTGTTTAGCTCCCTTGACTGCGGTGGAACAGTGGGCCACTGGGAATTGTAGCAATGGACATTACTTTGAAGCTGGATGTGTTGGACCTACGTGCATCAGGGACACAGGGAAAATTCATAAATGACAGGTTTCCTCGATAAGCAATGCAATTTTCTTAGCAATTTGTCGCCACTTCCACCAATATTTACACAGTCTTTCTAAAAATCTATTCTCTTTCAAATGTCTGCAAAGTCGATCGAGAGACGAACCGTCTTAAGAAGATAACTGGTTCCTTGAATCACCGATTCTATAGACTACTAAAATATTTTGAAATCTGTTCCCTTTTTGACATTAGCCTATGGAAGGACAACTGCTAAAGCAGGTGTATAACTATGCAAAAATTCAGCGGTGTGTTGAAGCGAATTAAAACTATATTTTCTTGTGTCCCCATCTTAAATGCGTCAAATCGTTGTAGAATTGTTAATATATTCTGTCTCAATTTTATTCTAGAGAGTTCGAAATGCCACAAAAAATGGTGAACCATTTGAAACCACACTGTCCACCATCATTGTCGTCGTCATCATCATCTTTATCCTTCACTGTCATTATTTGTATTATCGTCGTCATCATCATCTTTATCCTTCACTGTCATTATTTGTATTATCGTCGTCATCATCAACAGCAGACAACCGCAACATAGGCTTAAAGGTTAGCCAAAATTTTTGTACAGAATTGCGTAAGAAATTTCCTCACGCATTTATAACCAAGCCATTGCCCTTGGAGAATACGAGGACAGCTGCTGTGCTGACCGCCTGACCCCGCCATGGGATTCAAACTGCAGGTGTTTCCCGTCGGTACAAGTGGACAAAATGCCCGACGGCATCTGGAAACAGGAAGCGAACTCTTCACAGTGCATGACGACTCCAGGATTTGGCAGGTGGGGGTTATTTATTTGGCAAGTGGTGATTTGGGGGTTGGGGTGGCAGCTTCTAAGCATGGAGGGCAGCTATTTTTCCTAGTCTAGTTTCTTAGAATGTGTGCACTAGGGTATGGAGGCAACTGGGAGGGGGGCAGGCATTCAATAGGGGCACGGCCCCCCCCCCAGATCACCCATGTGGAACCGCCCCTGAGTCTACAATGTTCTTTTCAGAAGATTAAGATTGAGTTTGATGGAGCGGTTAGTTACAAGTGTGACTGTCGATGGGTTTAATACACGAGAATTTGCGACGGCAAAATTACTCATCTGCGGACATAGCATGCATCATTTATTTCCGCGTGTTTCTGTTTTTCTCTACTCGTTTCTCCCATTTTTTTAAACAGCGGATTGTGTACTGTACAGATGGCGCGAACACAAACATAACGCCCGGTGTAAATACTGTGTCGTGAGATTATATTTGTCGCCAGCGTTTGGCGCAATTTGGAAAAAAGTGATTCCAGCAAATGGAAGCACGGAAGACAACGTCGATTTGCAGTCGACTCTTTCCCTCGTTCCACCATCGACGCCTGGACAGGGGAAATACTCTGCGCCTAAAGGATTATTTGAAAAACTCTCTTCTGGCGAAAAAAACGTCATGCGAGGATATTTTGTCAGAATATCTTCGACGTATCAATTGTAATCGCGGACGAGAAAATATCTGGAGAGAGAGAATTATCATCGACGCATGCGTCGAAATATGCTCGGAAATGTCCGCGTCGTAGTTTGTGACACGCCCCTTTGTCGATAATACACTGAAGCTGTACAATGCCACACAATGGCGCATCAACATCTGCCAAACACGGTGGTCTTGGTCACGGGGTGGGTGGGTGGGTGGGTGGGAGAGTGCTAGATGGAATGCCGTCTGCACTCGAACCCTTGACTACAACACAGCTAGCCTTGGGGGAGGAGGTGCGGGGAAATAGCGGCACAAATTCACCCCCCCCACCCCACCAGCAGACTTATTATTACTAAGATATAGTAATTAATATAGCGCCATTTCTAACAGCGAATGGGCTTAACCCCTTAACTGTGTATTTAACTGTAACTCAATGTAAAATGGACGGATATATCCGGGATCCCCAGTTAAGGGGTTAACATTCAAAATGAGAGTCGCAGCAACAGCCATTGTTGTGCGAACGATAATGTGGATAATTGGAAAAGAACATCAGTTGTAATTTAAGGCGCTTCCCAGGGGACGGTGCGACAGTTAAATGATCTATCGGAGCGGAGGGGAGGGGGAGGGAAGGGTGTTGAGTATAACGCCTGCTATTTTCCACAGAAATTAGCATTAGTTGGTCTGCAGAATCTACTCGAGTACTCGATACTTGTTGAGGGCTTTCTGTCATTTTCCACGAAGACGTCAGAACTCAATTATTAATCGGAAAGACGTCATTCGGCAAATCGCCACAAGACAATGGACTCGAGACGCAAGTGCCAAGTGCCTCGCTCAGATGTCTTCAGCTACAACTCAACCAAACCATTAAGGAAAACGCACAGCATCAACAGCAGCAGCAGCAGCAGCAGCTCAATTAAACATGGATGCCACATCGCAAATGTCCATTTCTCCACTGTTGGCCATCGTCACAATAACAGCAGCAACTGAGATCACGTGACGCTGCGGCTGATGTAATCACAGTAGTAGTAGTAGTAGTAGTAGTAGTAGTAGTAGTAGTAGTAGTAGTAGTAGTAGTAGTAGTAGTAGTAGTAGTAGTAGTAGTAGTAGTAGTAGTAGTAGTAGTAGCCACAGTTGTTTTATACTAGTGTTTCGGGAGTTATTTTTGATCGTAAATGCATTAAAACGTGATAATTAAATTTTCCATGAAACCGTGGAAAATCTATTTAAATAATTGAACAGTGAACAGATACAAGGTCGGTCGAAGATTCCGAAGGTCAGATAATTAATTAAGGACACGGATAGCATGAGGTCAAAGTTCAATCAAGGCCAAAATTATTCTTCAGGTTGCCTCAAACATCACATCTCAGATTCAAAGTATACGTCTGACCCAATGCAGGCAGCGATACATGAACTTTGGGCTACTATGCAAAAACTCAGGGCGTTTGACTCAGCCGCCTACCCCACCTCCACCTAAAAGACTTCGACCTCCCAGGGCAAGGGATGGGGCGATCTTGAAGCCCTCGGTACCCCGCAAATCGAACACAGAAAAACACAGAAAAACACAGAAAAACACAGAAAAAGACTTACTCGTATAGGAGTAAACGTGGCTGAAACAGTGGGATAAGAGGGGGAACAGCCCCTATATGTTTCTTCTTCCATTCCCCCGTGGCTATTCTAGTCACGTAGACATTGGGGAGTTTTAAAAAAAATTTTTTTTTGGGGGGGACAGACATTGGGGAGGTCATACTACTTGCCAAAATGTCAAAAAATTGGGGAAAATTTTAACTTGGGGGATTTCCCCAGAGAAGGACTAGAATAAACACTACCCTTCCCTTCCCTAATAGAAGTTTCCGCCTATAGACTGCTTTCACCTGTGCATAGAAGGAATCAGTCCACGACCGATAGAGAAGAAACAGCGTCGAATTCCAGAATCCCTCCTCCAACGTGACGTCATCGTCAGTCGCCGCCGGTGTGACGTCACTGATGACGACGTACACCTGTAGACAGGGAAACCTCAGCGCGCAGAAGTTGCTGTTCTGCACGGCGGCCGCGGCGATGACGTCATCGTCTACGTCGGCGGCGGCCTGTGACGTCATCGTCGTCGTCGTCGACGAACAGCTGCAGCGTTTGCGATTAAATCCGGACTGTGACGTCACTCGGCAGGCGACGGGGAGCCAGTGTCGCGTCTCGCCATACGGCAGTACCACGGTTATCCCGAAGGCGCACAAAAGGACCGTGCCGACGAAGATCAGCAGGGTACTTAGGCAGAAGTACCGGATGTTGCACCTAATCCTCGACATGCGTACTCAGCCACTGCGCTCTTGCTACAGTCGACGCCAAGCGGCTTTGGCGCCACCTACCGACTGAACATGTCTTATATATGTGTGCGTATATATATATATATATATATATATGCATACACATAACGCTAGAGCGAGACACTGATGTAGGTGAGGGGAATTCTCGGCTATGGGAGGAACGAAAGAATATGGACGAGTACTGTAAGGTCATGTTCTAATAAGAATTCATATTTCGGAGGAGGGGGATTGAGGCAAAAACGGGTGTTTTGCTGGCATCGCATGGAAAAGGCGGAATGAAACGAAAGCGGAAAATTGAACGGAAAATCGGTCCTCTCCTCAGCGCCAGATCGAGTGAATGGAAGGGGAGGGGTCGTTGGAGTACCGTCAACGTGGAAGCCAGTACAGAAACTGCGGGCAGCGCAACTGATACAAGGCGACACGAACGTTACCGGTACGGCGTAATGGACGCTACGGTTACGACAATCGCGGAAATGGAAAATCGCATCGCATGCAGGAAGCGCAAACATTAATTCGGCGAACGAACGAAAGTGCAGAGAAGGGTCAGCCGAGTCGATGATTAGAACGCCTCATAGGCAGAAAACGATCAAGAGAGAGAGAGAGAGAGAGAGAGAGAGAGAGAGAGAGCCAGTGACAGAAACACACTGCCAATGGAAGGGAGAGAAGCAGACAGACGCACCGACACACGCACACACACACAGGAATAATGCAAAAGAACGAAAAGACAGTAAGGCCTCAGAGAGAGAGAGAGAGAGAGAGAGAGAGAGAGAGAGAGAGAGAGAGAGAGAGAGAGAGAGAGAGAGAGAGAGAGAGAGAGAGAGAGAGAGAGAGAGAGAGAGAGAGAGAGAGAGAGAGAGAGAGAGAGAGAGAGAGAGAGAGAGAGAGAGAGTTGTTTCTAATTAACGCTTCGATTTTTCCTCATATCCACTACAGAGAATCCAATATATTCATAATTTATTTGTCACTAGAGGGGATTGCGTGCTTATACGCTGTATGTCATTACACCTAATATGCTTGTATGCTTGCTGGCGTCATTTGAAAATTTACCTAACAAAACCATTCATGTTACGGTCAAGTACAGGCCTCGTTACAGACAGTAACGCAAATTAAACTTATTACATCGCCAAAATCTAGCTCGCTCGATCCACCGGAAGTAATAGTAACAATAGAGGGGAAGTATGAAAGTTGTAATGATAAAAGGTAAAACGCGGGTTTGGAAAAAGCAATGACAAGCTATTGCTCTGAGCATTTCACCCCACCCTCCCACCCCAAGAGCTTTGGGACTCTAGACCCCTCTTATCTCTCGATCGATTTTGTAGACGTTTGACAGAGAATAGATTTCTGAAAGACTTTGTATAGCGTCATTTCAAATGGCTCACCATTTTTCGTGGCATTTCGAATGCTCTAGAATAAAATTGAGGTAGAATATATTGACAATTCTAGTACAGTTTAACTCAGCTAAGCTGGGGACATACGAAAATGTGGTTTTAATTTGTTTCATCACTCTTCTGAATTTACATATCAGCCTACTGTAGCACTAGTCCTGCTTTGGACCCCATCACAGCCAGCCAAAGTCGTGGTCAGTATATTGTCTCAGGGCCATATTAAGGCGGGGGCTGAGGGGGCCGAAGCCCCTCGGCCCATCATGAAAATAGGCCCACCGATTTTCGAGATAACCTTTTTCGCTTGTCAGAGATTTTCAGTATAGGCGACGGCCTCTTTTTCTCAGCCCCCCGGCCCACTCGGACCTTAATCCGGCCCTGTATTGTCTGTAATATCGTAATATTTGTAGCACGCAACATGTGGCATGTTGTAATAGGATTCGTACGATGTTACGCTGAGCGAGAAAAGATGCTGGTAATATAATAATTACGCGACAGTTTTCGTAAGACAAATGGCCGCTCAGTCTCTCTGCACTGGCTGGCGCTAGATAAATCGACCGTAATTGAAAACGGCGCGCGCTGGTTCTCCGGTCGGTCGAGACGGTCTCCATGGCAACCGCTGCTCTGGAATTCTCGGTCGGTTTTGTTTCGGCGCCAGATAACTAATCGGATCTTTTTTTAACACTCGGAATTCTAGAGAAATAACACGACAAGTCTTTGCTGTAAAAATGACCTGTTATGTTATTTATATCGACGACTGAAACACTTTATCAATGCAACACACAAGAACGTCTTAGAATAGCAATGAGTAAAAATAAAGACAAGATTGAACTCCGGTTATAAGACAATTAGATCAAAGGGGGCGTAGCCAGCCGAAGCTGATGCCTTCTGACGAATCGAATTCGCCTAAACAACCTTCTCTTGTCTACTTGATTTTCGCGCCAAAATAGCGCACAATAATTATAAAGGGACAATCACTCGGTCGCGTGATTCAGAGAGCAATATGTTTTACCGGTAAAGTCATAACATACACACATATACATGTACAGTTCAAATACAAAAATATCAACGAGTTAAAACTGCTGCTGCAAATATTTAAATATGTATAAGTTCGTAATTAATTAATTAATTAATAGACTACTTAGAATAGAGGAAGATGAAATACAGTAAAACCCCGTTAATCCGCGGACATTCGGTTAATACGAGCGATCTTTCCAGTTTGTCGGAAGTCCGCGATGTTAACTGAGTTTTACTGTACAAAGTCTTTGTGTTAATTGCCACACTCGAGTACGAAGAAGACTACAGTGTACCAATATGTATATATTCCCATTTTTATCTGGGAAGGGGTGAGAGGGGGGTTTCCCCCTGCGGGTTGTGGCGGTTTCATCGACCTCTTTCTAATTTAAAATCAGCCCCAAATCTCTTTAGATTTAGCTTGATTTCCCCCGTCCTCTTTCGGAAGGGGGGGAGGGTGCGGGGGGAAATTTAACTCCGCGATGATAAGTCTATGTTTTCATTCGGAGCTTCTTTCGACGAGAGTTAATCTAATAGGCGCGGCCAACGGAGGGCGCCGGTTACCATACGCTGCACTTCTGCACCGGGTTCATCCTGCTGCCCGCCGGGCAGCTCCAAGCCTTGGCAAAGTCCAGAGAATTCGACACGGAACCGATCACCCTTCGATGCAAAACAACCGAGTTAATTGAAGGCAGACGACATCTTAAAAGCAAGAATTACTACCAATGACGTAGCCAAGGAGGGTCCGCCCCTAATCGGACTGCGACCTGTTGTGTAATAATAATAATAATAATAATAATAATAATAATAATAATAATAATAATAATAATAATAATAATAATATGATTTGCGTAAAACCGTTGACAGATTGGGGTGGAGAAGATAAGTAGTGCATGAGATTGAGGAGAATGCAGGAAAGTCGAAAGTGCTTCACAGGACGATGTTTTTTGCTCGCTAAGACATTTTTATTCAATGTGCCCCCTCTATTCCGGAAGCCTGGCTACGCCACTGATTACTACAAACAGTTATAGATTATTGAGCGAAGGAACGAAATACAGTATAACTTCGTTATAACGTACTCGGTTATAACGTATTCTCGGTTATAGCGCGCCGCAGTGCAGGCTATAGTCCCTTGTGACGCGCTACCGTATTTGATGGTATTGCATATAACGTACCTCGGAAATAACGTACTCGATTGTACAGACCCGCTAAGTACGTTCTAACGAAGCTCTACTGTATGGCTAAGAGCAGCGGGCAGATGAATGAGCTGCATAATTCTAGCAAAATCTCCAAGACACGACTAGATTACGACCGTCTGCTTTGAATGTGCACAAAATACCTTATCTTTCCCGGACTGTGTTTGCTGACTCTGATACTCTGCACGTAACTCTCCGGCCTTGAAGTTCCGCACCAAACCTAACCACACACACGCACACGCACACACACACACACACACACAAAGAAGTCGCAATACAGCTTAAGAATAGAGGACATTTTCACCTGTGATCGGTTCTTTAATCCATTCACGGCCGTTGTAATAATAATAATAATAATAATAATAATAATAATAATAATAATAATAATAATAATAATAATAATAATAATAATAATTCCATGCTGACCAATTTGCCGATTATTATTGTCCACGATTTAAAGGACGAGATATCTCGTCTCTGGCCGACGAGGTAAACCCCAAATATTGATATCTCGTCCCTGCAGGGAACGTGCTAAAGCTGTGGAAACGTTTAATTTCCAAACGGTGTCCACTCACAATCGATCGTCATGACGTATGATGTCACTATATGAATCGGATATTTTATTTATCGGAGAAGAGTCGCTCACGTGATCGTTAGCACAGAGTAGAAGTTAAAATGGTCTGTGCAATGTGTCGGGTTTTTCTGTGCTTTGTTCATGCTGGCGGCGATAGACAGTGAGGCTATCGTAGCTGCCGAAGACCAAGAGGGGGAGGGGGTACCTATTATATAGATACCTGACAAAGCAGCTGCACCACACGGAGGCTCAAACACGTATAATCGATTGGTCATAGGAACTGACGGAGAAAAAGTTTCTTTGCATGAAACTAAATGGTCATTATTTGAATAAAATATCAGGAGGTGATTTAAAGATTTCCCATAAATCAACTCTTTTATAGCGCCATAATCACAAAGCGAGGGACAGAGGTCGTCAGGCTGAATTACGGTAGAATCAGGTGGCGTCTAAAAGACTCAGCCCATGACAGGTTCGACTGACGACAGGTAATTCAAAACAGGTGTCTTTCTTTCAGACCGGATCAGTGGAATTATTTCATCTCAGCTCACCTGGGCGAAGTTAAGGAAAAACAGTTGATCGTGGCTCAGGTTTAGTCCGGGCAGTCGAGGCTCCGGGGGATGAGCCTTGGCCCACAATTTGTAACCCTAAGAAAAAACAACGCAACAGGTGTATGTGTCAGTGAAACGTATATATGGCATCTCTGATATCTGGATTAACCTGGTATATCGGGATATATACCATCCAAAATCAGGCTTCCTTAAAATTTTTAATGTCTTTTTTAAGATTTTAAATTTTTTTAAAGATTTATACCCTCCTCCCCAATCACATTATCTCCCCAATCAAATTTCTGGCTACGCCTCTGATAATAGACAGATTCGAACGAGCCACTGATCCAAAACCGAAGAAATTGCAAACAAGTAGACATTTGGCTTACTTTTTTCCTTCCTTCCTTCCTTCCTTTTTAAAATCCTTCCTTCCTTCCTTCCTTACTTATTTTTTAAAGCTTTAACGCTGCAGTCTGCAGTACATACATATTATACAGACTCTCGCGGAAATTACTTTGCTGTTCTTACACGATATGCTTGTTTCAGTCCGCCATTGTCTGCAATGTTTTCGCCTTGTGTTAGACGACCATTGATCTAATAAACAGCATGGAAGGCAGTTCATCAGAGAAGCTTTGGTAGATTATTTGAAAATCCCTCAGCATAATGTCTATTTTAAATGGTCAAAATCTTTTCCGTGTCCGGTTGGTAAAACTGTGGTAAACTGTAGCTATAGATTTAGTAACAGAATAACGCCATAAGATTAAAATTCCCACAGCAGGATATTGTATTTGTATTTGTTAGCGTATCTGGTCCAGATTCGAGATGGTCATGGGTTGGGTCAACTCGTGGGTTCGGTTGGGTCCGAAAATAAGTCTTGGTTTAAGAAATTGTAATGTATTACGGTGGGTTTGGTTGGGTCAAGTAACCCTTTGCCATCATGGGTTGGGTTGGAGATTTGATGATTTGGGTTGGGTTCTATAAAAATATTCCAGATTATTATTTTAGTGTTGCCTGAACGAAACACAGATTTTAAAAATTATCCCTCAACGCATTTGCTTCTTATTCTTAGGCGTCTATTCTTATTCCTCTTCTTATTCTTAGACACAAGAGTTGTGTAACGAACGTTGATCATGACTTCCGGTATTGTATAGTTGCTGTACTGGTCCACAATGCATTGCGCCTTCTCTATGAAGTGCTCGATATCGCTCTCTGTCCACCACTGTTTCAGATTTCCGTTTTTGTCGAACTGTCTGCCTACAGTCGACAAAACGCTTAACAGCCCGATTAATAATAATAATAATAATAATAATAATAATAATAATAATAATAATAATAATAATAATAATAATAATAATAAATTAATTACTAGCACATGAAAAAACGTGCACATTAGGTTGCCAGGACTTTACAAAGCGACAGAGATGTAGCAAATACACAATACTTTTAGTACAAGTACTTGGCCTCCAAGTACAAGTACAAGTACATGCATTCCAAAGACTTCGAGTACAAGTACAAGTACCTGGCGTACAAGTACAAGTACAAGAACTAACAATTTGTACTCGAGTACAAGTACAAGCACCAAATACTAATATCTCTACAAAGCGGGAAACCAGATTACATAGAAAATTTGTCTTGCTAAAACCCTAAAATTCTAATTCGAAAATAGATCTAAAAGGTCTAATTGGTTACGAAATAAGTCTCTGCGCAAACACCTGAGCGCGTCTATTTCTAATTAGCGGGGAATACCAGGAATAAATGTCTCAGATGTCGCGATTGGGAGGGCGGAGAATTCGTTACAGGGTTGTAAATGTAAATGAGTAAAGTAAATTAGGGGCTGTCCATCAATTATGTCAACAATTTTTGACCCCCTCCCCCTTGTCAACAACTGTCAACTTTCGCTTAACCTCCCCCCATAATTACGTCAAAACTGTTGACTCCCCCCCCCAAGATCAATGATAGGTCCCAATAACAAGGTTATTATTTTTTTGCTGTGGTAACCATTTTTTCACTGTTTTGCTCATCCAGTGTCAAAATGTTGTGGTGATGACCTTTTTTGCCATGCTTTTTCCCATTGTAGTAAGTAGTATTCCATGAAATTTCCTATTTTTTGATTATTTGTAAAAAGTGAAATTGTTGACGTCAACTTCTCTTGACCCCCTCCCTCTGTCAACAACTGTCAAACTTTTTTGTTCAAACCCCCCTAAATTGTTGACGTAATTAATGGACAGCCCCTTAATCGTTACCTTTATCGTCAAAGCCGTGAGTTATTTCATGTCCGATAACCATCCCTATGCCTCCAAAATTTAAAGACCTACAAATGGTCAGACCAATAGTTGCAGTATCCAAGACCAAGACTTCATAAAAGCGTAGGTCCATATAGGATATATATATATACTGTATATATATGTGTGTGTGTATATATATATATATATATATATATATATTTGTGTGTATGTGTGTGCGTACGTAGCGAACGACACATTCTGGCCTCATCATCATCTTCACCATCTTTCATGGGCGGATTTTATTAAAGGCTAGGAAGTTATTATAGAAGCTTTGTGCACAATTACCCTAAAATATAAAAGTATATGTTAGAGAGAGAGAGAGAGAGAGAGAGAGAGAGAGAGAGCGAGAGGGAGAGAGAGAGAATCACTTACATTGGATAATTTTCGTGATAAAATGGCGGATGGAAGATTGCTGCAGGAAACACTAAAACAAAATATAAACAATATATATATATATATATATATATATATTCTAATTGTAATGGAACAAGATTTCAAGATAAAAGAGTCTTTGATTTAAGGAAATCTCTCCTGTACAGCTTCAAAATTTCTATCTCTTATAAATTCTTCTTACTTATGAAATTTTTTTGAGCGTTATAGAAGGCGTTCACGACAGCCGGTAGATTTGACCATCTGAAAAGCATACAGTAACATCCTGTACAACGCAACACAACGCAACCGCAGAATTTGTACGGCGCCAGTTAAGCACCGTACTAGAAGAACTGTGTTCCTTGGAGTCGATGAATAAGATTAAGCAGATACTGCTGTACTACTCCTGAAAGCGCTAGAAAAATTCACGAGATTTTACTTACTTACTATCTCTTGGATTTCGCCCGTTCAACCCTGAAAGAAACCATAATGTAACGTTTTTTTCTTTGCAATATTTTAAAATTGACAAATGCAGACGAAGATGCAGAGGAAAATAGCGACGCCATAGGATTGAGTGACGTGGCGCTTCGTCTAGGCAGGAGGTCATCATACTTGACGCGCTCAACAGGTAGGCGCAGTTGCTTGTGGTTGTTGATGATTGTCACGCGCATAATGTTGACGGTATTTTCAAAATACTGCGTCGAATTCGACCTCACCTGAGTAGAAACAAATTCATTGTGATGCAGATTTTCAACGTCGTTGAACTAAGCGACTGTTATGGCGATTATGATATTATAACATCAACAGGGGCGTAGCCAGGAATTTGATTTGGGGGTATAATGTGATTGGGGGTGGTATAAATCTTTAAAAACTTTGAAAATCTTTAAAAAAACAAAAAATTTAAGGTAGCCTGATTTTTGGGGGGATATATATACCGATATACCCCCGTCGCTACGCCCCTGAGCATCAAGAGACATTTCTTGTATATTCATCAGTAACGGTTGGGTGAATAGGTCTAATGTAGGCTAAAGAATTTTTAAATTTCGAGTGAGGCTATACTGTAGTTCCAATATCAACTAATAATTATGTTCAAAGCAATAAATCTATAGAGATCCTTTGCTTACGCCTTCGTAGTCTAGGTTGAGTGCAGTGTCGTTCATGATGTAGTCCGGATATCCGATCTTCTCGTCCATGACTTTCGCCTGGAAAATAAGACCAGCACTATCGATCAGTTGCAGCTGCGTTAGGCTATTTTCTTCTGTTGCTGATCTCCGTATAAAGACTTTCTCGCACTGAATCAGTTATTATAATTATTAATCATAAGCCTTCTATCGTCGGACATATCTGCGGAGGAACTTGCCTTTTCCTGGGCGAACATTCGAGTGCTGCTGTCCATCCACGGAACTTCTCCGAGGATCTCCTTGAACGCCTTCTTTATCTCCTGGATCATTTCGAGAGCCTGGAATTTCGGAAATGTCGGACATTGAAACGCGTGATTTTGAATGAGTCAGTAGCGAAATCAGTCAATTCAAGACATCAGTCTACGACGACGACGACAACGATGATGATAACGACTGAAGATGATTACGACGACCATTAGTGTTTATTCTAGGCCTTCTCTGGGGATTTCCCCCCCCCCAACGTTTGAAATTTCCCACCCCCAAATTTTGACATTTTGGCAAGTAGTATGTCTGTTGCCCCCAAATTTTTAAACTACCCCCCAATGTCTAGGTGGCTAGAATAAACACTGGACGACTTATCGTAATGATGATGGCGATGATGACATGATGATGATGATGATGATGATGATGATGATGATGACAGCGCTTTGAATTGTAGCAAAGCGGAAAACGGAAGTTGCGTAGGAGACTTGCTCTTGTTTTTGCTCTTTCGTCGAAGTGTTTTTCGACGAACATTCTTCCAACGGCCATTCCAAGATTATCGTTGGCGAAGCTTACACAGAAGCGCCATCTGGCCCGCTCCTGCTCAGTTCCCACCAACGCCTTAGTAACGAAGCACAAACACACACACACACACACACACACACACACACGAGTCACAGTTCGACATTTCTCACGCAGGTGATTTACATTTCATTACAGCAAAACCGTCCATAGGTGACAATGCATTGTTTCGTTCGTATACAGTCAAACCTCGCGAATGTCATACACGCGCGGTCACTCGGACGACGCGTTATCATTAAAACACGATCGACTGTCTAACCATTTCACAAGATATTCGGCGCGTCTTTTATTCCGTTGATGTCCCTCGGTTCTTATACTGTATGCTGTACACTGTGTACAGTCATTAGCGATATATAGTGTATAGTATGAAATGGTTGTGTTGTGTCCTATTTCGAACACTGTAGAGCAAAACGGAGACGGCAAGTATTGATTATTCTTGCAGCATTTGAAACGATGAAAATGGGGACAAACGAAAATGTATGGTTTTTGGCGCGGAATTTGTTCTATTCGTTGAAAGTTTTACAAATCTATACACCGACTGTTCAATAGACTTTCCATTGGCAGATATCACATTGTCAGCTAATTATATATTGTGTTTTTGTTGCCTATAACACCTGTTGCGCAATGAACCAACTTAATCAGGGGCGAGTTAAGTAATAGATCCGCACTGACTGACCTTGTTCAATTCCCTCC
>CM030840.1:17954390-17995674 GCA_018105865.1 Metaphire vulgaris
ATCCACAGCGGCTCGTTGTTAATTGCTTTATCGTTTGGCGCAGACCCCGCATTTATGTACTCTGTATGTTTTAAGTGATACGACTTCTGTTTGTTTGTCGGCACTGCTTTCTACGCCTGATAGAGATACAACTGTCCCTCGTAAATCACAGCGCCAGCAGCAGCAGCCGATAGGGGCGCTTTAGTCTGTAGCGGAGGAATTTAGGAATTTTCCTGAATATTTTACCCTGCCTTGAATTTTAAAACTAGATTTGTAACGCTCAACAGTCGATACAGGGAATTAAAAGCAGAGATAAATGAGAAAACATGAAGTGAGAATGAGCAGCGAAATCTAATGCACGAGTGCTTATCTAGTGGCAGTGGTACAAGCAGTGTTTATTCTAGACCTTCTCTGGGGGGAATTCCCCCCCCCCAAGTTTACCCCCCCATGTTTATATGTTGGCTGGGGGATGGAAATCCCCCCAAACTATCGAGTCATAGACCTTGTCCCCCCAAACATTTCAAAATCCCCCCAATGTCAAGGTGGCTAGAATAAACACTTGAGTACAAGTTATTCCCAAACTTTGACTTCCCATTTTTGCACCAAAATAGAAACATTTAACTTGTTCAAATGCGTCCCTCGATTCAGAACGCTAGCTTCGACTAAGATGCGACTAGAAAGTGGAAATTCTCTCTAGGTCAATCCTGGAATATTTGCTGCGAATTCCAGTTGACCTTGACGGAGGTGAAGCCAAGTGCTGACCTTTGAGGATGACCTGAAGCTGGTCGTCCAGCTGACGGAAGGTGCTGTAGGTAGGTCTGTCGTCTGGAATTGCGTTGATTCGGTTCCAGGTGCCACAAGCATATTCAAAGAAGTCATCACAAGGATCAACGGAAGTATCAACTGATTCCATCATTCTGGCGGCTGCAGCAACAGTGAAACAAACAGAATTATAATAACGGCAATACTGAGCTAATAAAAATAGTAGCAGCAGCAGCAGCAGCAGCAGTAGTAGTAGTAGTAGTAGTAGTAGTAGTAGTAGTAGTAGTAATAATAATAATAATAATAATAATAATAATAGTAGTAATAGTAGTAGTAGTAATAGTAGTAGTAGTAGTAGTAGTAGTAGTAGTAGTAATAATAATAATAATAATAATAATAATAATAATAATAATAAGGCTTAATGTGGTTCAGTAGGGTCCGCCGTGGGTGAAAACTACTACTATAAATGCAGTAGTGGCAGATTTAGGATTGAGGAGGAGGAGGAGGAAGAAGAAGAGGAGGAGAATAAGGAGGCGATGACGACGGGAGGGGCATGCCCCAAATAAAAATTAGCTATCATCCTCATAAATATAGAGAAATGACTTACTCCCCAGTGTATACTTGATAATTACGTATTAACAAATCATACTGTTAGACCTACTACAGAGAAAAAAACTTACATTTGCAGAAAGAAAATTTCATCGCCCGTTTCATCTAAAAGCAGTATTAATACTCGCCTATCTTTATGCAGTCTGGAGACAGACAGATTTCGTCTGTCGTCTTTGGGGTTTCTGCTTTGTTCGCTGTAAAAGCAAAGACATTTGGACGTTAACATTGATGATGAACCTGGCGACGACGATTATGGCATATACAGTATATATATATATGTATGTATATATATATATATATATATATATATATATATATATATATGACAGGAACGAGTTTGGTCTTAGACTTAGATGATTTGTTATCTGTCGTTCTAACCGCTAATTTTTAAACGCAGTTGATCTATCCTACTACGGAAGTTGCAATAGTCAAGTTCACAGGTGGTCGTTCGTCGTCTGTCGCAGGACATTATTACCTGAGCTAAAATTCCTTGAGATTCTCGTGAACGCCGATCCGGAAGGAGGCAAAGGGACTCTGAAGGAGGCCGTCTTATGGCGCCGGCGCTTATTGCGCTGGCAGCGGAGGCAGGGACCAGGGGCCGCCCTTCTTCGGGGCCGACGGCGCGCCCCGGCGGATCCGAACCCACGGAAGGCGTCGTTTATTCCTCCTAAGTGGTCAGTAGCCGGCGACGGCGACGGCGGCGGAGCAATCCTCTTCGTCCTGATTGCGACGTCATTCGCCAGATGGCCGCCGTTTTCAGCGTCATCATCATCATCATCATCGCCGCGTTCTACACCTAAAACACATTTCGCGAGGCTGCGCTATAGAAAACCGACTGAGAACGGCCATCTGGCGATTGGCGCCGCAACTACTCACGCGAATTATTATTATTTCAAGTCTCGTCACTCACAACCGTCTGTCTCTCAGTCAGTCTCAGAGCCTATCTCCTAAACGCCTGTCTCGTGGTGCTCTTTCAGATCTCCACACACTCACGGTGCATACCTAAAAAGCAACCGCCTGTCACCTGGCGCATGGGGGGTTGGGGGGTTGGATATATATGAGTGGGGGAGTGGGCGAGACTTAGGCTAAGGTCCTGGACCCCAATTAGTTTATGGTGACGTGTGAATAGATGAGTCTCTAGTGCTATGGAAGCTTTGAGCATCAAGAGTGTTTCGGAAAAGATTACCGGGTCTCGCTAAGTTTCGACTTTGTGAAGTCCGATCTCTTATCTCCGAAGATATCTTATTATTATTATTATTATTATTATTATTATTATTATTATTATTATTATTATTATTATTATTATTATTATTATTGGCTAGACAATTTATATAGCGCAATAAGCATGGCAAAATGGCCACCAAAGACAAGAGCGCTTTTCAATACTACTATGTATAACCGATGGTGAATAGGTGAGTCTTAAGATTGCGTAGAAAAAGTCCGAGTGAGTCAGAGTTTGTAGGTCGCCTAACCTAGTTCGGTAGGAGAGAGCCCTGTCTCGCTTTCAGACGATGAATGATGCACAGAGACACTGCGAACACAATGATAATAACAACGACGACGATGCTGCGATGACTGTGGTGATGACGACGACGATAATGACGACGACGATAATGACGATGACGATAATGACGATGACAACCCCGGCAGCCAAATAATCACCCGCGAACGCACTCAGCGCAGACGACAGACAGTCGGCGTACCTGACAGCATGTCCGAACAGGTGATCGTCACCATGACGACGGCGAGGACCGTTGCGGCAAATGCGATGATGACGACGACGATGAATAGCGATTTCTCGAGAGCAGTTCTTCTGCGCCAACACGATGATGACGACGACGACTTCTTTGATCCCGATCTACAACGACATATAACGCATGTAGGCCTGTGCATGCACTAGGTGGCGACTCCAGGATTTGGCAAGTGGGGGGAGGGGGCGTTGGGGAATAGCGGGACAAATAGTTTTCATAAACCTGGATAATCTAGTTGCTTTTAATGAGTGTTCTAGAGTGTATGGGGCCACTGGGGAAGACACGCATACGATAGGGGCACGGCCCCCGGGTTTTCCTGTGAACCCGTCTTGGAATGCATTCATAAGAATAATGCACTGATTTTCGTGATTTTGCCAATATGATAAAAAAGTAGGAATTATAAGCTAATTGATTCCACCGAACTAGGCCATAGAACCCTGGTTGAACTTGGAGACAGAACGTTGGAGATGGTTCCCAGGCATTTCGTGAAGAGAACCATTCCTACAATTTTCGGTGCTTAAGTTGGCCACGATGCTACAAAATTCTAGTATTTAGACTACACTGTATTGTGTATTACATTGTTAATACATTGCATTACATTGTCAACATTGTTAATATACATTAGGGCCTATATCAAATATTAAGGCCTCGCGGGCCACTTTCTTAGAGCTGACGGGCCACAAGTTCCCACGGGTCATGGATGGGGAGCCTCTAGGGGACCTCTACCCCAGACGATGATTGACGATTTAACGATTTGACAATTGACGATACTTATTATGCATATTACTTATCCAGACCATTTTTTATGCTGCAGGTCTTCAAACCTTTCCTCCATTGCTCGACATCTTGCACAGCCACTGATTGCCCATTGCTAATCGTTGAGACGGAGAGGGTGTCCCTCGGGAGTCAGTCCTTTGGGCGCTTTAGACTCAGGGGCGGTGAGACGGGCATCTCGCAGCCAGCCATTCGGGTCAAATTGCTGCACGCCACTGGGCGCTAAGCTAGCGATTGGTAGATTAGAGGCAGCGCTGAGAGTCTAAGCGAGCGCTCAAACAACGATCACTTTACGAGTCGGACGCCGTCGTCGTCATTTCAAGGATCTTCCGTTCTCCTCCTTCCATCACTTCCTCTAGGCCACACCCTCCCCCCCCACCCCACTATCCTCCCCTCCCTCCCTCCCTCCCTCTCTCCCTCCCTCCTTTCGTTGGCAGTCAGCGTTTTCACGGATTCAGATCGATTGATCTTGGATCTGACGACGACATCAGAAAAGCTTCCATTTAAATCTGGATCCAGGGATCAACAGCCGAAGATCCCGCGATGATTGGAAGCGGAAAATGCTACCACCCCAACGGAGTCGTCCCTCTCTTCGTCTCTCTCTCTCTCTCTCTCTCTTTCTTTCTCTCTCTCTCTCTCTCTCTCTCTCTCTCTCTCTGTTGTCCAGGGTCTTCCCTGGTCTACGGGGATTTCGTGTGATTAACGGCGCGGGGTATTCACGACCGCTTTCGGGGCATATTTGTCGAAGGGAACGAGTTTTGAATCGCGGGGTATTAGATGAAAATGGGTCGAACACCCCCACCTCCCACCTCACCCCCTCCCCACCCATCAACGGCTTCTCGCAGAGTGAATGGCAACGGCGCCAGAAGCAGTTTACGGTTGGTCCTGTCTAATCAACGACAACCAATCATCCATCTAAAATGGCGCTATAGAAGTTCAATTATGATTTTAATAAAAGTGCAGTTTAACTAGCTAATGTCAGAACGTCCGGTTTAAATTAATGTTTCAGCGTAGGTCTAATGGCTAATGGCCAGCTTTCTGAACCCCAGTAGAGGTCGTCTTCAACCATTGGTGTTGAATCCATCAGCACCCCCGTCGACCCCGGATACAAACGATTCCGTGCCTTGTGCGGCGCGACATGGGGGGGGGGGGACAGTGGGTCGCTCAAACTGACCCAAGCGACCAATTGAACCGTCGACCCTTAACCAGTGTAATCCATCGAATATATATTGATGACCTATTTGACCCATTGCCATATCTGAGCAGGAGGAGGTTCTGGGCTGCTCCGATGTCACGTGATTTGTGGTTCACTTTAGTGCTAAAATAATTTCCCAATGGACAGAAAGGAGTCCTGCATATATAAATATATAATTATATATATAGTGTTTAGCGGCACATTTTTGTCATAAATCCTCGGAAATTAAGTACCTGAGAGCATATATATATATATATATATATATATATATATATATATATATATAATAAAACTTATATGCCCCATATATATTATATATATTGGAAAAATTATTGAAATATATATTAGAAAAATTATATGCACTATATATATATATATATATATATATATATATATATATATATATATATATATATATATATATATATACCAGAGCCAAACACAGCGTTTTCACAGCAATGAGTAATAAGAGAAGGAGAAGGAGGGGAAGCCGATGCGCCACCTGCCGACGAAAAAGAGCAACGACCGCGGCGTCGTCGTCTTAAGAGGAGAAATCCGCTTAATGGAGGAGATGAAGACAGGATCTGTGTCGTCCACCTGAACATGCGACGAATGTCAGCGCTAATTAATGTCATTTGCCAAAACACAGACATAAATAGGGAGTCTCTCTCTCTCTCTCTCTCTCTCTCTCTCTCTCTCTCTCTCTCTCTCTCTCTCTCTCTCTCTCTCTCTCTCTCTCTCCGGGAGCTGTGTTGCCGCCGGGTATTATTCTCGAATGCATAGATGCGCCGGTACATTATCTCTCAGCACAGCAAGTAAGTAAGCAAATAAACGACCAAAAGCAAAACGAAGCGCACAACTGTCACGATGCAAAAGAGTATAAATTTCCAAAAAGTTGCCACCCCAACGCCCTCTCCTCCCCCACTTGCCACATCCTCTGGAGCGAGCCGCAACTGAGCTGAGTTCCATCGTAGAATTCTTTGACGCGATGATGATATGCATCAGATACTATATGCAAAGCAAAACCATATTGAAATTCGGAAGTAAAATCTGATATATTCGACGCGAAATCATAAATCAAGAAGACGCTGATCATTCTATGATTGGAACGAAAGGATCTATCAATAATCAAAGGGATTGTTGAAACTGCAGCAGACAGCGATGTCTTTCTTCTGTTGCGATTACCCGTACATTCCGCTGTTTTGCGTCTTAGAGAATGTAGACCTGACAACCGAAGAAATTATTTTGCTCTCTTGGTAAATTCTCGAAAAAACTGTCCTGTTAAAAAATAGCCTGGTAAAAATTAAGAATGCACCCTCTACCCCTCCATCCTGCCAGTGGCGGCTCCACATTGGGGGGGCAGGAGGGCGTGCCCCTATTAAATGCCTGGTGCCCAGTGGTAGGCCTACTCCTGTTGGGATCCTATACTTACTACTACATACCTATCAACAAATGGTAGGCCCTGGTTGGCCCTCCATGCTTAGAAGTTGCCACCACAACGGCGCCCCTACTTGCTAGATCCTGGAGCCGCCACTGCATCCTCCACGATAAGCTTCCGTTGTTAATGGCAATGCACTAGACGTTTTCTTGTTTTGCAGACGATAATAGCATCTTCAAGCGAAGTAGCAGAAGGAAGGAACGAGGGAAGGAAGGAGTTGATTATGCGTGAAATGTGAGTCAGTTGGCAATTAATTCTAGACTTCGACGCGCTTGAAACTTGCAACCGTCTCCAGTATAAGAGCAGAAGGCGTAACACTATAGATGGTCTTTCTGTTTGTTTTTCCAGATGGCGGTTTTTTTGGCGAAATTAATTCTGCAGAAGGCGAACTCAACGACGTACAAAAGTTACCCGGTTTTAAATGCAGCTTCATTTCGCCAAATGTGTCTGTAGATCTATCTCCGAATTTTTTTTTACAGAAAATTATTTTATCTGCGAAGAGTTTTTGTGGTTTAAAATTCAGGACTGCGCCAATCTTTTGTATGATGATGATGAACAACTTGAAGTTAACCCTTTCACTACGACGGTCTAGGTACAGTAAGGGTTAACAATGAAAGAGCTACAGTATATATAGACATTATTATGAGAGAGCAACATCATTGGTTTCGGCTGCCCCTGTGTCGACGAAGCAGCGCGTTCGGATTTCGAAGCTGGAGACTAATGTTCTGCCGGAATTTAAGATGCTCCTTATCTGGCGCTCAGATAAGACTTGCCTCTTATCTACGCGGTCGCTATGGTTTAGAGCGACCGCCGATTGCCAAAAGCACCGCCGAGTTTCTCGAAACATCTGCGTAACCGCATAGCCCCATTTCTTCGACGAATTCGAATATTACAAGGTCAGCCTTAACCCCTTAACTGGGGATCCCGGATATATCCGCCCATTTTTACATTGAGTTACAGTTAAATACACAGTTAAGGGGTTAAAACGAGGACGTGTGACTGTCGTGGGCGCTCCATATTTTCACATAAGCCGCTCGAGATAAGAAGACTTTTACGGCGACAATTTGAGATAAGATCGAGGAAAATGAACCAGACAGTAGGATTTAAAGCGTTTGAGACAAATTGAGATAAGCAATTTGACAATTTGAGATAAGCAAGCAAGTCCCCTAAAATTTGAACCCCCACAAGACCTTGTGATCTATATAGGCGTATCCGTTTAAGGAAGTACAACAGGTGGCGTAGGGCTTTTCAGCACATAATATTCTGTTTGAATAAGATCTGGTTGCACTTACTGTTAACAAAGCACCAGTGGCGTAGCCAGGATTTCAGAATAGGGGAGCACTTGGACATTTTTCGGCCTAAAAATTTTACGAGCTAGAAAGGTCGTCGTCTCAAACGCTTTAAATCCTACTGTCTGGTTCATTTTTTTCGATCTTGTAATACCCCTCCCCCTCCCCCAACTACTCATCGGTTTTGTACAAATCTCACGATCGGTTCCGATCCGAATAGGGGGGTTGGCGGGTCGCCTCGCCCCCACCCCTCCGTGGCTACGCCGACGCAACGCACTCTTGAAGACAACACAAAGTATACGGCTGTCTTACACTGTTTGTGGACCGTTTTAAAACAATCCCCTCTCCAATTTTACGATGAAAAATTCCAACGACAGTTTGAATCAACTTTATTTTGGGAAGGAAAATGTTATTTCCTAAAGGACATCGACCGTTTGATGTCCCGGGCTTTGAACCGCCAACATATTTCAGCTGAAATCTAGTTGACAAAATGACGAAGAGCGAAGACTTGTATAACAGGGCATTTTCAGTGGATGGTCATAAACATTATGGCTGTGGAAAAATCGAATTCGTTCAGTAGAATTGTTGAGTCAAACTGTTGAGCCATGGAACCTGTTTCTTGCGTCGAAACATTGGCGCGGCCACAAGGCGGGTGCCGCGGGTCCTTTTTGGTCTAGACGACCCCATTGTGGAATAAGCGCAAAGCCGATGTAATTTTTTCGTGGGATCATAGGGGTGGAGGGGGGGCGGCGTCGGGGTGATTGTCGGCAGAATCGATATAGGCGTAATTGTATTACAGCTTTTGACTACTCAGTTGATAAATGATTAGTCTTCAAAATATGCACCAAGGCTCAACATCTGAGTCTAATATTTCTTAAAATCTTTTGCGGTTGGGACTCCGCCCCGCACCCCGCTGAAAGAACAACCCCCCCCACTCACAGACACACACACAAGACCCCTATTCGGCCTAAATGGAATGTGAGTGTGAGTCTTTGCGTTCATTAGGGCAGCCACAAGAGGGACAACTGCGCCCAGACCCCCCATTGTGAAAAACTATCTGCCTTGAAAACAATTTTCAGTGGGAGGGGGGTTCCAATGTATTGTCTCAAAAGTCGTAATTGCGGCTTTAGACCCAATGTCACGCTAGTGATGGTGTCTATTACAATAGCCGTAACTCAGATGAACTTCTATAGCGCAAAGAAACGGCTTTTAAATGCATAAAATTAAAAGGCAGATATACAGAAATGAATGTACAGTAGAACTTCGTTAAAACGCACTCAGCGGTTCTGTAAAATTTAGTACGTTATATCCGAGGTATACGCTATATACAATACCATCCAATACGGTAGCGCATCACAAGGAACCGTACATTGCGGTAGCCTACGTTATAGCCGAGTGTACGCTATATAGGCGAGTCCGTTATAACGAAGTCCTACTGTATTAGCAAGACCACCAGCGATCGTGAGGCTCGTTCATTCTGATGAACCATGAACCATTCTCCGATCCTATCATGTTCTGATGCTGCTTATAACGTGTAATCGCTAACCTGTTGTTGTCCATGATTTCAAAGCAGGCGGCTTAGAAGAAGAGTCAGGCTTCAAAGACGCACACCGCCGTCTGTAGAGTTTCTGAAATCGTCAACGGGAACTAGATTCCCTTAGATTCTATAGCGCTGGTCTTTTGACGACGCCGACGGCAAAAGGTGGCAACAGGTGTAGCGATCGACCGCCGTCGTCTCCATTCCCAGCAGCGGGTTATCGAGGAAAGCGGCGAGCAGAGAGCCCCGGCCACCGACTGGGTTTCTTCCTTCCTTCCTTCCTCCTCCTCCTCTTCCAACCGACAGCCTCTTATACTGACCGCCGCCGCCGCCGCCGCCGCCGCCGCCGCCGCCGCCGCCGCTGGCTAATGCGCGTGGAGCACACTTATCGTCTGTCCTTGGCGGGCAGAAGACAGCGGGGAGAAAGCGGAGTGGCGCGGAAAGGGTGGGGGTTGGCTTGGAGGGTGTCGGGCGGTGGGACTGATTCGGCGAACGATGGAATACGCAAAAGCGTTTAATGCAGATGCTGCAACTGACTGCTGCTGCTGCTGTTCTTCGCTCCCAGGGTTTAGAGTCGCTTGAAGGCCCACTCGCTCTCCGTCCATCTGTCTGTCTCTCTCTCCATCTATGTGACTATCTCTTTCCCAGTTACCGTGTCTATCTCTGCTTTTGCTTTTCAATCTATCCCTCCTTCATTGTTGTCTCCCATTGATCATTTTTTCTCATACTCTGCTTGTCTGTCTGTTTGTCTGTCTGTCTGTCTGTCGCTCTCTCTGTGTTTACGAGCGCAAAATGGAGTTAATAAGCTGACGACTGGGAACATCTGATATCTTCTGTTATTGCAATCTCCAACATGACAAGCATTAGTTATTGTGATTAGACCACTAAGCCTTTTGAGCTGGTTTACTTGCACCTGTCAGCGTATAGCCTGTTTTATCTCCAGAATTATCTAAGGATACAGGTGCGATGGAGCGCTTTGAAAGCGTGGACGAAATCTAAATATGCAGAGTAAATATAAATAAATAAATAAATATATATATATATATATCAGCATGACAGTCTCCAATCTATGCACTGTTTTGCGAATGATTCAACTTTGTGCAAAGTTTCCTTTCTGATTCTCCATTGACCTGTGTTCTAGGCAGTGATCTCGCAACGACACCAGCCTAATTCTCTGTTCCTATACTTGAGTTTTATTCTGTCTGTTCTTCAGTTTAGCAACAGTGGCGTAGCCAAGAGGGGTTGGAGGCTAACCCCTCCCCTTGGCTGCCGAAAACAAAATATTTTTAATGAGTTTCTATGCATTTTTAATCGAAATTCCTGGCTACGCCACTGTCTAGCAATGTGGTATTTTTCGAGAAAATGGGAAATTTGCCCGAGGCAAGGTATCAAATTTCGCCCCTCCCCTCCACCCGATAGGCTTTGATAACTGGTTATGACTTTTTTGCTTATCAGGGTTTTCACCACCTTGAGCAGTAAATTAAGAAATGAAGTGCAACTAGCATTGATGACCTGTTTTGCTTGTCATTATAAAACGCCCGTCGACCCCCTCCTACGATGGCGCCAGGGGCAGCTTCCCCCTCCCCCCCATCCCCACCCCTCGACCGCCACCTAGCTACGGCTCTGATTGTCGATGTCTTGAGCGATCTACGGGTACTTTTGGGACTCGTATAATTTTACGTGCGTTCTTATATTCGTGCATTTGTTCGCTAGGTGGCGTTGGTGACGAATTTGTGGTGATGTCACCGCAGTGAGCAATGGGGCCTCGAGAGAGAAGGAAATGGCTTTAGTGAGATCATCAATCGGGGGTGGGATGACCTCTACTGCCCCTCCCGCGAGGAATAAAATAATATCACGGCCTCCAAGGACCGAGTATGTGGTGGATGTAGATGTAAATGCAAAGATAATATTATCCATTGCATACGCCCCCTCTGTTGTCAAAGCATTGATAGTGAAATCCTTGTTGCTGATGTCAGAGAATCTGGTTCCAAAGACTTTCCACAATCTGCCTCAAATGCTCAGGTGTCAGAACACGCAGAAACATCGAAAGTGCTTTATGGGAAACTGTGCTACAATTCGAAATGCTTTCAAATAACGAGTAATTAATTAATCAGTCAAGTAAGTAAGTAGAATCTCGTAAATTTATATAGCGCTTCGGAGAAGTAGTACAGTAGTAGCTGCTTGCTCGTAGTCTATTCACTTAATCTTTCTTGAAATAGCAATAGGCTGCAGGGTGGACTGTCGGCCCGCGGGCAAACTGTGCTTATAATAAGCAATTGAAGACATATTGAGGAGACTTGTAATATATGCCACGGTCTATTCTGATGATAGTAAGTGCGGCAACATCTCGTCGTCGGCATTTTAAGCGATGATTGACAGAGCCACGTCAGAGCGTTATATTTGGCCAATCGATCGTCTTATCCCAGAAGCCATTGCGCGACGGCGCAAGTGTTGAAAAGACCCGCGGAAGGAAACGCGTGCTGGAAAAACGGAAGTCGTCGGCTGTCGTTGCCATTAGCAACTGGTAGACTTTCTCGTCTGCTCTCCCTGCAGTTGTCGTCTGCTCCGTCGTCGTCGTCGTCGTCGTCTGCGCGATTGTCTTCCGAGAGCGTTTGTGATCCAGACAATGGAAAAGCCGAATACCAGTTCCGATGTCCTACGGGAGAAAGCGCGTCGTACACGCAGACAAGCAAACAGACACACGCACATACATTTATTAAAAGTATAGAGACTTAAGTAAGTAAGCAAGCAAAAATCTCGTGGATTCATAGAGCGCTTTCGTAAGTAGTTGCTGCTTATTTCTATATAGGCTCTTAATATACCTTTGAAATAGTTATAGCCTTACTGACCGACTGACCGACTGACTGACTGACTGACTGACTGACTGACTGACTGACTGACAGCCAGTCAGTCAGTAAGACACATAGAACGACACAGAATGAACGCGAGAAAGGGAAACCCAAACGAAACTGACCGGATGATTTATATAGCGCGTCCTTACTGCACTTATTCAAGGCCAATGCTTTTAAGGATCGCTTGTGCTTCAAAATCTGCATTTAACTCGCACACCTGGGTTTTAAATTGTGTAATAAGCAGGCGGATAAAATAACTGACTAAGAGTCTATAAGATGCTGAACAAATACACGGCACAGAGGCAGCCAGTTGCCCCACACAGTCCTCGTGAATTCTGCATCGAGTTCGGTTGAAATATGGCTAGACTTTCAACGCCTTTAGTCACGTTTCCTATCTAGATGTTTATGGGACTGTTTTATTAAAGACGAACACCGTTTTCTCTTTTACGAGCTAGAGAGAGAGAGCTAGAGAGTTAGATGATAATTTTGTATTTTATAAATTTCAAAAGATGCAGCTGCTGTTTTGAAGTCACATTCTCTCGCGCTTATAAATATTTTTATATATTTATTTAATTACTTATATTGCTTATATAAGAAGAATTTCATTGATAGCATAGAGAAAAGACGTTCCAAAATCCTCATTCCCGTAATTGTCCATCTTGCCCCATATTCCCCTATTCTCTGCCATTCACAATCTCATCATTCTCTCTTTCTTTCTCTTTCTCTTTCTTTCTCTTTTTTCTCTGCCTCTCTCTCTCTCTCTCTCTCTCTCTCTCTCTCTCTCTCTCTCTCTCTCTCTCTCTCTCTCTCTCTCTCTCTCTCTCTCTCTCTCTATTTCTTTCTTTTTCTATCTCTGTCTCTTTGTTTCTGTCTGTCTGTCTGTCTGCCTCTGTCTGTCTGTCTCTCTCGCTCTCTCTCTCCTCGATCGATCAATCGATCGAATAGAAAATGACAAATCTGAACATAGTCCTAACTTCCTAAGCCTTCCACCCTCCTTAGTCACAATCCACTCTCTCTGTTCCTGTTGATCGAAAAAGGGGCTTTGGCTTTGTACGCTTACCTGGCGATGCTTTGGAAGGTGAGCCAAGGCCAAGGGTCGGCCGAAGGGGCGTTCGAAAAGACTCCGAACACCCCGAACAGGGCGTATATCTGAACGACGCACATGACCACTTCGGCTGCCGTGGTCAGGTAAGCGACGGTGAAGATCCGCTTGATCAGGTATCCCTGTCGTATCCTGCTCAGCCCGACGGCTCCGAAATGGTCGCCGGGGGTGGGGAGTCTGTAGGGACCGGGATGCACCGGGCTTCCCCCGCACCGCCCCTCGCCGCCGCCGCCGCCGGTGCCACCGGTGCCGCCGCCGGAGGCCTTTGCCGTGTCCTTGTCCTTCGAGTTCAGTCGAAAGAGGCCGAAACGCCGTCGACGGTGCTGTCCTTTACCTTTGTCCTTTCTCGACGTCTTCGGCGAATCCACTTCGGCGTCCGCCATGTATCCGGTGTCCTTGGACGCCTCTGCCGGTCCCGGAATGGGATCTGCGGGAAGTCTTCCCCCTCCTTCTCCTCCGGGGGAGGGGGACTGGAAGCGACCGGATAGGTCGACCCCGCTGAGGTCACTCGTCGAACCGGATTCGTCGCTGTATCCTCGGTTGGTCCTCGCCAAAGGATGCGGACACTGGAGCAGCTCCAGGTAGATGCTGGCGTCTCTATGGCGACGGTGGCCGTGGGCAACACCTCGCGGTTGCACAAAGCTAAGCGATTTGCGTCTGTTGTTGTTGTTATTGTTGTTGTTGTTGAATGTGTTGTCTGCGTTGTTGCTGTTGCAAAAGGAAACGCCGTGACAACCGAAGCGCAAGCCACGGCGTTTGTTTCTCTTCGACGTGTTGCTTCCGTTGCCTCGGTTGTTTCCGTTGTCGTCTTCGCTCTCCCCCGCACCTCCCTCGTCCCCTTCCTCCTCCTCCTCCTCCTCTTCCTCCTTCTCTTTTCCGCCATCCCCCTCCGCAGCACCACCCAGGCGTTCGACCGGTGCGACCGCCGTTCTCTTGGTTGCTGTCTTCGTTGCCCCGTTGCCATGGTTACGTTTCCTGTTGTCATAGAAAACAACGGATTCATCTGACGAAGTCGACCCCTCGCTGACCCCACTGGCGGCCCCGTCGAAACAACCGTCGAGAACAGGGCGGTCGATCCGCTGGAGGCCCAGGGCCCCGGGGCCCTTGGACGGGGCACCCCCTGCGGCGGCCCCCACGCCATCTCGCTTCAACTCCCGCCGCGCCCGGCAGTAGGTGACGATCTGGCGAAGGGCCCGACCGGTCTCTTTGGCGTACCTGGCCGCAAGGAAACTGCTGTAGGTGAACATGAAACACAGTACGACGCCCCAGGTGATGAAGATCACCTGGGTGATCACCAACAGGTAGCGCAGTCGCCGGGTCTTCGAGGCGAGCGCGTAGACGCTTAAGACGAGGAAGAAGTAGGCGGTCAGCGAGACCCAGAGGACCAGGGACCCGAGAACGCTGCCCTTCGACGATCGTTTCCTCCATCTCGGGATTCGCATCATACGAGACATGACCGCCCCCAGCAGAGAGTAGGCGCCGATCACGACCGGAAAGGTCAGCCCGTGAAGGACGTGAACTATGACCTCCGGCAGTGACCCCGCCGACGCGTACGGGTCGCCGAACAGCGCGACGCACTTGGAGAGGCCGAGGACGGTGAGGAGGAGGTCGACGACGACGATCGTCGGCTGGAATCGCAGTTTTCGATTGAGGTTCAGCAGGACGACCACGGTGAGGACGGTGAGGAGGACGAAGAGGAGACCGAACCCGTAAACGTGCACCGACCAGCACCAGCGCCACTTCCGCTTTGCCGTCGGCCAGTCGGGAACCGGTTCCGGTCGAGGCATCGGCGTGACGTCATCGATTCGCGTGTAGTTGATGCGGTTCTGAGCGCGGGAAGCGTTGACGTCATGAGTCTGGAAGCGCGGAAGCGGTGACGTCTTCATGGTCGTAAGAGGAAAGGAAGACGACAATTTCTCGGGTTACGACCAAACTGCAAATGATTCCCAGTGCAGCAATACTTAGAGAGAGAGACTTGAACGAAAATAACAGAAGTTCATTTTCCATCTTAAACAATCGACAGATCACTTGTTCATTTTAAACATAAGCATATTCTTTTGGGGATTATGATCATCATAAATACTTAACCCTTTCGCTCACTGCGTACTAGAAATTGCAATAAAAGCGAAATGTGTCCCATTTAGATCGCTGTAGAGCAAAATCGAGACGAATAGATGGATGGATGGATGGATGGATGGATGGATGGATGGATGGATGGATGGATGGATGTATGGATGGATGGATGGATGGATGGATGGATGGATGGATGGATGGATGGATGGATGGAAGGAAGGATGAATGTCCATTCATCATGCACCGATCTCTCAGTCTCACTTCCTCTGTAATTGTCACGAGGCAATAGTCATCTCTGATGAATAGACGCGTCACGTCAAGACTGGTACAAACTGAATTACGTGAAGATAAGCAGACAGGCAAGCAGACAGACAGTGGGGCAAACGCAGACATACAGTAGAATAGATGTTCACAGACAAGTCCAGGACCCTGCATGAGTTTCGTAAACACATTGTGCTTCGTGGAGGTTAGTAAGTTCGGTTTGGTGCAAATATCAAAGCATTCTGCTCCACACCACCCTACTCTCACCCTACTCCACCCCATCCCCACCCCAATTTATGCGTCGTTATTCGTTTACGTGCCTCTGGCAATATCAATTATATCCTAGGATTTCTTTTCAACTGGATCTCTCCGCGGAGCTTTCTTTCTCCGTCCTGTAATGTCAAGTCCATCCGTTCGTCCGTCCATCCAGTTCGTCCAGTGGCGTCGCCAGCAATTTTGAGTTGGGGGCAACAGGGGGCTGGCGTGTCAGGTTCCTTATCCCCCACCCCACACACCCCTCCACAAAAATCTTTCTCACCGGATTTGGGCGAATCTGATAGGTGGTCTGAGGTCAGGTTGAGAGGAGAGGACAGTTGCCCCCATTTGCCCCCGCCCGTGGCGACGCTAATGAGTGGATCAGTGACTGAGTGGGCGAATGAGTAAGTCAGTCATCCGTTTTTCAATTATTTATTCAATATCCGTTTCTTCTTCCTTTTTCTTTAATTTCTTATTTCCTGGTTTTTTATTTGTTCCCGTTCCTTCTTTCATTCATTCCTTCCTCCTTCTCGTTTTCTCCGTTTTATGTGATTTCTTCCTGTCTTCCGCTCCTCGTTAGTCCTTGGGAGAGGAAGGAGGAATCCATGACCTAAACGTCACCTCCATCAGATAATAGATTGGATCGAGGATGAATCCAGGAGATTTCTTTTTGACGACGGACCAAAAAGCAGAAAATTCCATTCGGAAAGCGAATCAAGTTCGCCGGAAATGTCATCTTTCGTCAATCAAATCAAAGATGCGACGTCAAGTTACTCCAGCTTCGATAGCGCCACGTCGCTGAAATGCGTCTGCGGCGCGGCCTCCATGCTCTGTACAAATGCAATGTCGCATGGCAATGTCGAAGGCGAGCTTCTTTAGAATCGAGGCATCACTCGTTAATAAACGCTTTGAAAGAGTTCCCAAAGTTTATGACTTCGTTGAAAAAGTATTATTATTAGTAGTATTTTAAATTATTATTATTATTATTATTATTATTATTATTATTATTATTATTATTATCAACATCATTGTTATTACTAGTTTTTTCATCAAATGATTGGCAGGTGACTGATTGCAGAAGATTGATGAGTGACGGATGATTACAGATGTAAGAATGAAAGATAACAGACTGGTGAAAGATGACAGACGATTGACAAATAACAAATGACGATCGACAGGTGACAGATGATTAGCAGGTGCCAGACTGACATATGACAGACAGGTGAAAATGATAGACAGGTGAAAAATGACAGACAGATGGTTGACAGATGACGATTGGCAGACAACGATGGACAGATGACAGATGATTGACAGTTGACAGATAATTATCATAATTAGCATATGACAGAATGGTGAAAGATGCCAGATGATTGACATATGCCAGACTGACAGATGATAGACAGATGAAAGATGACAGATGATTGAAAGATGACAGACGCAACTGATTGACAGCCTCCTAAACGACTATAAATCAGAATTATTATCATTATTAATACTAATATTAATACTTTTTAAAGTAGTTTAGGATGCTGGTTACTTGTATCACAAGTTTTGTAGACGACTAAACTAATATAAAATTGATTCTCTGTATCACTTTAAAGTGGAAGACCGATCGTTACAGTTGCTAATTTCTACTTACTGTATTTCAAAACACCATCGATCTATCTAAAAGCAACGTTTCGCCATTTTAGATTTTCAATCGATTATTTCAATCAATGTGCGATCAACCGCACAGTCAAATGTTCTGTCCAGACGACAACCAATAACAACGCCGCCACGTAAATTCTAAAGGCTACAGCGGCGGCAGACGGTGCCAAGTGGGCACCGAGCAGTCTATTCAATCTATAGCTCTGTGTTTTTGCTTCGCTCCGTCGGATAATCCAGGATGGAAGAGAACGAGGATCCATTCATAATATAACTCTTTATCCCTATCAGATCCAATATAGAAGGGTTGTTCTATAGAGCAGACTATTGGGATCTCGTCTCTCTCTCTCTCTCTCTCTCTCTCTCTCTCTCTCTCTCTCTATATATATATATATATATATATATATATATATATATATATATATATATATATATATCTCCGTCCCACGTCCCATTCAAACTGTCTTCGTAAGCTTTTCGATGACAGAGTCTCTCCGTAAAATCCGCGCGCAATTCATTCAGATTAGACAGAAATTTATCAGAGCTTTGGCGAGAGATTTCAGTTAACGAAGACTAAACGATGAAATAGTTGTTTTATCCCCTTTCTTCCCTCTCCGTCTCCCTCCCTCCCTTCTTCCCTTCCCCCTCTCCTCTCAAAATGTGGCAAAAGAGAGATAAACATGTATTTTGCAATCAATCGACTTTTATGTGCAGCAACAACAACAACAACGACTATGATGATTATAGGGGTGGGGTGAAGATGATGGCAGCGGCGGGGGAGGGTAAATAACCCACGAGAGCAAGAAGACCCCAACTAATTACCGTGTCGTGCAAAGAGTCAGCTGAAAATAGGTGGATCTTTGATTCAAGTAAGCAGAGCAAATACTGTACACGAAACACACACATACTTTGCCCTTACAAGCGCTTTTTTCATTCGTCCTGGAACTCTTTTGGGCGGGGGGAGGCGTCTCCAGCCATCGCCCCCCCCCCCAACGCCCATGAACAGAAGAAAAATAGAGGAAGCAATGAGCTAAAACAAGCAAGCAAGGGGAAAAGAAGAAGGAAATGGTCAAAATAAGTCAATTCTCGGCTCATTCGAATGCAGAGCAGCAGCGCCATCTGTCGACGCCGAAGACAGCGATTCGCCAAAATTAACGACGACGTCCAACGACGCTGCCGCTGCAGATTTTGTAAGTCCAAACATAGGCTAGTATCAAAAGAAAACGGGTCTATACATGAAGATTGAAGATTGAGCCAGTTTTGATTATACGACTAACTTACATACTGTACACACATACTTGCATACATACATACATACCAGGGTTATTTCTAGGATTATCAATTTGGGAGGGGGTGTCGGTAAATTCTGACATGCAAAAAAGGTCATCCCATAGCTGAAATGGGGTGGGGGCGGTGTTGGGGATGTCGGTCTCAAACTGGAGGGTGTTGGGAGAGGGTGTTACCGTGTTAGGGGGTGTAAAAATATCTCTGATACATACATGCATGCTGACTGACTGATTGACTGGTTAACCGACTAACTGTTGGCAGAATAAATGAATTAATGGATGAATAAATAAATAAATAAATAAATAAATAAATAAAGCATTTAATATTGAATAGCTTTGAATAGCTCTTAGAATGTAATTAAGCTTTTAAGCATTCACCATATCTATATTAACGTAACAGCAATAAACATTACTCCTATAAAACAGACCATTTGTCTGTTCGCCTGCCTACCTGTCTGTCTCCCTGTCTAGGGAAGCGTTCTCTAAACGTGAAAGCGTGAAGTCACTGTTGCCATGGAAACGGTTATCGGCGTTAAAAGGCGTTTCGATTTGGTGAGAAGTCTATCGCGCAATTTCTCCAACAGATTCGTAAAGGCTTTGACTTAGAACGACGGTCAACTGTGACGTCATGAGACACGTATTCGACGTCGCTGTCCTCCATAGATATCAGATATCACTAGAACTAGTCTATGGTGCCTAAAAGTGAAGTCAGTTTTCGGCCATTTTGTTAAGCGTTATCAGCCTCAAGCAGAAGATAGAAGACAGACGAATGAAGTCGCTCGTCTTAATATAGATACGGAGTCTTGCATTGGAAGTTTTACGGTAATTTCAATGGTAACCACGGTAACCATTGTCTATGACTTAGCGAAACTGTAGGCAATTAATGGCTTCAGCTTTCCTCTGTCTTTGTCACAGATGGACGACCCCCGCCTCCATTTCTAGGCGTTCTTTTCCGTCGAAGTGTCCAATCCGATGGCCGTGTGGCTCCATCTATCGCCGCCGCCGCCGCTGCCGCCGCCGCCGCCGCCGCCGCCGCCGCCGCCGCCGCCGTCCGACTCAAACGAGCGCCGGATCATCGCTTTACTGCGACCGTTCGAAGGACCGATGGAAGAAGGGAGAGAATGAGTGAGGGGTGGAAGAAGGGACGTCGTCAGGAAGGAGGGTGGATTGTGGTGGTGCATGGTGGTGGTGGTGGTGGTGGTGGGGAGGGGGTGAGGGTGAGAACAGCGTATCATGAGGTGTGGCGTTTGGTGAGGTTCACGGTAAGAGTCGTTAGCGGTTATTGATCAGTTGGCGTTCAGAGGAGAGGAGAGGGAGAAATGGAGGAGAAAATGGAGGAGGAGAGGAAGGAGAGGGAAGAGGGCGCACGATACGAATCAAGTCTTGGAGAATGAAAAATGGGAATGAGAAGGAAGGAGGAGAAGAGGAGAAGGAAGAGAGGATGGATGGGAAGGAACGAGAAAACTAGATTCAATATCGAACAAGAGAAGGACAAAGAATTTGCTATTGAGAGGAGCAGTGCATTATGATCATTAATGAGAGAGAGAGAGAGAGAGAGAGAGAGAGAGAGAGAGAGAGAGAGACTAATATATGCTTGCGTTATGTTCATTATTGATTGAATTTATAAATGCCTTTACTTACAGAGACGTGTTTTCATCCATCGACCAACCGACAACAATGAAGAAGAAATGTTTGAGAGAGATTTCGACGAAACGATTGACGAGAAAGACCGTCTTCCCCTCGCCGGACTCAGTCCCGGCGCCAATAAACCAGCTCCCGCTCGCTCGCTCGCTCTCAAAAGAGTCCCCAGCATAGGCGGATTTAAAGTTTAATATTTGGGTAGGCTAGCATGGAGGTCTGGGGGTGCCATCCAGCAAGCCGCAGACCTGGTGTTGATGGATAAAAAGATTTTTGTTTTGTTTTGGTGGGATTACTTGGGTAGGCGTATGCCTACCCAAGTAATTATATTTGGTAATGCCTACCCAAGTAATTATATTATATATAGTAATTATATTTTTTCTTTATACTTATAGATATCCTTGTCAAAAGGTGTTTATTTTTAAAGACTGATATATCACGCATTAATATACAAAGAACTCAACCTACGCCTGGCGATTGTGGATCAGAGCTATTATTCAAATGGCCACCCGCGGGCCAGATCTCGCCCACCAACGGGCGCCAAGTGGCCCGCGAAGATACTGAAACGATAAATAACTTGCTCTAATACTTATGAAATACTTTATAGATGTCTTGATTTCAACCTGCATATTTCTGTTATTTATGAACTATAGGCTATTTTTGGAACTAAAATATATATTTACCTGTCTGGAGCTATAGAAATGTGTACTTCATAATATTTAATTGAATACTCTAATTCTTGTTGTTGTTGTTGTTGTCGTTGTTGTCGTCGTTGTTGTTCTTTTTTCTTCTTCTTTAGGTTGTGTGCATTTCTACATTAGCAGGGCCGGATTAAGGTCCGAGTGGGTCTGGGACTGAGAAAAAAGGCCGTCGCCTATACTGATAATCTCTGACGAGCAAAAAAAGGTTATCTCCCTTCCAAATCGTGCTGAAAATCGTGCTGACAAGCAAAAAAAGGTTATCTCGAAAATCGGTGGGCCTATTTTCATGATGGGCCGGGGGGCTACAGCCCCCTCAGCCCCCCGCCTTAATATGGCCCTGTACATTAGCGACCATGGATTTCCACTTTGCTCGATCTTGACGTCCTCTTATTAGATCTAAGAACAAAAGCATGGTTTTCAGTGGAGAGAGTGAGTAGAAGAGTTCTGCCGAGCTCAATAATATTCTCCAAGTATATTCTTTCTCGTACATTTAACAGGCAGCTGAATACTGGAAAACTGGATCTAATTCTGAAAAAAGACTGTGTAAAATATAGCTCCAGACGACACAGACAGAGACAGAGAGGCACAGTGGAAGCGAGGAGAATTCCCGCGGAAAAAGAGCTGAAGGAAGAATCTGTGCATCGAGTGACGCCAGTAATCGCCGTCAGTCAACTTCGTGTATTGACCGAAGAGACCTTTGCGTATATTTCCAGAGACCCTCGACGGTAAATCTGTCTTTAACAAGTAGGTCCTGGAGAGATTTCCGTGAAATAAACCTCAGCAGTTTCAGACACACACACACACACACAAACACACACACACACACACACACACACACACACACACACACACACACATATATATATATATAACTGGTATATTAACATATTTCACTCTTAGACTTCTTCTTCTTCTTCTTCTTCTTCTTCTTCTTCTTCTTCTTCTTCTTCTTCTTCTTCTTCTTCTTCTTCTTCTTATTATTATTATTATTAAAATTTTATATATATATAATTATATATGTATATACTATATACAGACCCGGAGAATATATATATATATATATATATATATACACCCGGAGAACACACATTATATATATATATATATATATATATATATATATATATATATATATATATATGCTGGCCTGCTGCAGTGGCTTCCAATCGCTGCTCCTTCTCCCGAGTCGGGGTGGTCACGTGACCTGTTTTGGGGTAACCATAGCGACAGGCGTCGCTATTAGCACATCGACTTTGAAGAGAATCGATCGCCGGAGGATGAAGAGAGCGCGGCTTTGATGTGGTCCTTTCTCCACCAGGAACCAAAGCGGCGAAACACGAACGATTCTTAAGCTTCTATGCATGACCTTCACTGACCTTCGACCCAGTGACCTCATTATCATCGATCGATGACCTCTGACATTCGAATCACTGTCTCTCCGAATGATTTCTGATGGACTCGGAAAGGATAGGGGGGAGGAGGGGATGAAGCCTCGATAATTAAGGATATTCGAATTCAGATTAGAGTTAAATTGCGAAAAGACGAATAATCCATCTGCGATTAGGGGTCGTCCATAAGTTACGTCACGCGGTTAGAGGGTCCGGCCAGTTGTTACGAAGTGTGACGATGGGAGGGGGTTCCGTAAATGTGACGTCACGCAAAAAAATAAATTATGTCAGACAGGAAAAAAATACAAGGATGTTGTAACGTCATATTTTAGGGGGTCTGACGTTTTGCTACGTCGCGTTACGTGTGTGGTGGTGGTGGTGGGGGGGGGTAAAAAGTGTCAAAATCGCGTGACGTAAATTATGGACGACCCCTTAGCCACCAACTTTCACTTTACGGTTTTTTCTAATGGTGAGGGGTGGATGGGCGGCTGAAAGCCAAAATTTTGGTCATCCACTGGGGATTAACCCCAGTGGCGTAGCAATATACTCGGGGGCCCTTGGCGAAAAACGGGCAGGGGGCCTTTTCCAGAGACGATCTGACAAGTTTGCGAAAATGTTGACGACTTTTTTTTGATTGTCGGTCTTTCGATCTGACAACTTTACAACTTTGCGAAGCATTATTTTTTGCTCGGGTCGGGGGCCCTTTGCAGGTCGGGGGCCCTTGGCATTTGGCCACCCTGTCCATATGGCTGCTACGCCTCTGATTAACCCCGACCCTTTCGCAACAATAATAACAGTAGTAGTGATATTATCATTATTATATAATAATATATTCAGGATTTTCTCCGGGTCTGTGAGCGCTTTGGTCTAAAACTAAATTAGGGCTTAATAAATCTGTAATAAGTGGATGCGGGCCTATATAGGGCCTAAAATTTATGCCTAAATGATTTTTTTATTTCGATGGGTTATGACTGACAATTTCTAGTGCGCCGTATTACCGAATGTCACGAACAACAGCACATTACTGAATCCCGCCTGTAGACCTGTATGCCTATTATGGCGCGACTTGACATCACGTGACTTAATCGACATCACGAACTTAATTACGGGAAGCCAGAGCGATTTCCCATGACTAATTTCTATAACCACTTTGTCGCTGTCACGACATTCTCTGTAGATAAATATCGAACAGGAAACACTTTCGACACGATATAGTTAAGTACACAGTACACACACACACACACACACACACACACACACACACACACACTGGCTGCGGGAATTTTCAGGTCATAATGTCTATATATAGATGCGTGGCCTATCAACTGGCCGAGCAGGTGAGGGCAGGCCTATAGAACAACTTCCCCGTTGTTTTCCCTTTCCATTCCCCGATGACTATTCGCTGTTTCTGAAGGAGAAAACGGGGTTTCGGTTTCTCAGACATTAAATAAATATTAAACAAGGAAGGCTTTGCGTTCTTCAAAAACCTCAGCGATTTGAACATCGATTGAGTTTACACGCCTAGTCTATAGATAGCGTTCGACTAGCCTACTTATAGTTTCGTCGATCGGTTTTACGACAAGATTATCAACATCATGGATCCGACTGAACGCCATCCCTCATCGACGGACCCTTCTCCTCTTCCGGATCAGACGGACAGTCTTCTTGAAGCTGTGTTCGTCAGATACATCAGGAGCGGGACCAGCGCTGAGACAGGAGGCAGCGAACCAGGAAGACGCGTCGTGGAGATGGCAAGGCACGCCGGATCAACGTACAAGGACAGTTTCGAAGAGTTTTACGGAATCCTGTCCGGCAGCGGCGTCCGCCTGACTACGGCAAACGCTTCGGTCGTTTTGGAGCAATTAGTCGCCAGCTGTATCGGCGGCGGCGGCGGCGGCGGCGGCGGCGGGCGGTGCAACTGGGGTCGGGTGGCCACCTCCCTCGCCTTCTTGAGGCTGGTCGCCGTGAAGCTGCTGGCGGACGACAAAGACGGAGAATCTGTCGACGCCTATTCCGCTTCCGTCGGAAAATCTCTCGTCCGTTTCGTTCGAGAATGGAAGAGCAGAGAAGGACAAGACTCAGTAAGTCTGCAGATTAATATAATGACAGTGTATTAGCCTATTAGGATAACTGGATTTTTAAGTGGTTTAGCAGGCCTATAGGATTTCTCTGCATTGTCTGGCCTTAATTCATACATGTACATGTAGGTTAGACCGTTAGACCTGTATCCTCCTATGCCGTCTGCATTTCGCGTGCCATCATGAAGTGGCGCTATAGAAGTTAACGAATGGATTCGATAGGAGCAAATTGATTTGCTTCGAAGCTTCGACCTTTGAATGACCTCTCTAATGTGATTAGCGTGATTCGGATCCTGGTCATTGATTGACCATCGACTGATGGTCAGTAGGCCTACTGTACCTTAAACCGTGGCATAATCAGACCCCAGAATCATTTCTCTCTCTCTCTCTCTATCTCTCTATCTATCTATCGCCCCAGGTGCCAAACAAGAGCTCAATGGATTTTAGATCCAAAATCCGGACTCCGTAGCAAGCGCACGAAATAGCGATGCTTTTATTCAGGTGCATTTGTCTTCGACTGATGTGCTATAGTCTAACTTTGAAATATTGTCTGCACCTAACAGGATCTGCAGACGCCGAGCGCTCGTGTTTCGTCTTCCAAGCGGTGGACGGCAGACGCCTTCGTCACCTGCGTCGGCGCCTTCGTCAAAGTCGGGGCATTTGCCGTTAATTATGCAAACGAAGCTATCAGATAAGATGCTCACCAGCCGATAGGCCTAACAGTTTAAAATTCGCTACTATGAATAGGCCAAGGCCTATCACATATACAGCTAGACCTAATGAGCATCTATGATAAGGACAATGGCCTACAACCTCCTGAAAGTGAACTACTGTTGACCTACCGTCAGTGGCGGCTCTAGGATTTGGCAAGTGGGGGGGCCGTTGGGGTGGCAACTTCTAATCATGGGGGCCAACCATTTGTTGTTTAATGTATATAGCATTAAGTATAGGGTCTCAACTGGGGGGCCACTGGGGGGGGCCAGGTTCTCAATAGGGGGGCCCCTCTGGTCCCCCGGTGGAGCCGCCACTGCCTACCGTACGGGATCTGAGACGCCAGCGTCGTTATTAAACCTCTCAATTCTGTCTGTGATCCAAACATTTTTTTGGCTTTTTGCAAACAATTGCGTAACTTAGCTTGAATAATTATTGTTTCAATGGACAATGCCCTTTCAAATGCTGTACCTACGTTTTGAAAGCACACCACAACATGGTTCAAACTGCCTTGCATGGTTCATCAACCACGCTAATTTAGTTGGTGCTGTGTTCAAGTTAATGCATGCTCATTATTGTATTGTATGGAACATTCTGCCAGTTGTAAACTAGTCATGGTAGTACTTTATATGGAAATCGGTTCGAAAATTGGATTATAGAGTTCATAATGAGACCGTTACATGGCCTATATTTCACTCTGGAATCCATAGATTTAAAAATGCAGAGTATTTTCTATTTACAATATTATAATTTCTGATTTGTCAGGTGTTTAACATAGCAGCCCTTTTCGATAGATAACTGCCACAGCTTCGCTTGTCTACTGCCATTAACCTATCAGAGCACAGTGAACCTCGACACGTTACACAGACCATTTTAACTTCCACTCCATGCCAATTGCCTTAGAAATAAAACATGATCACTCAAGTTTAATGTATTGCCTAGAACTGACACTAAAAAGAGACATCAAAAGAACAAACCATTTCACTTGAATATGAAAAGTAAAACGAACAGCAGAAGTATGCACATTCTTCTAAAATCTCCAGTGGAATGAAACATATTCCAGATTAATTCAAGCACTTGAAACAATTATGTTTTTCTAGCATTTCTGTGCAGTACTGTACGTATGGAATTCAACAGTTCAATCAACTTTTGAATTCTGTTTTAATACGAGGTCCATCTGCATAGACTGTATCCATATACACTGAGAGTCAGCCATCTTCATCTCCTACACTGGCACTTTCTTTGGAAGCAGCAGCACTAGCGTTGCTCCCACCATTGCCATCATCATCATCACCTTTGGCTGATTGTTCGTCCGATTTCTTCTCTCGATCATCGTCCTCCATTTCCTCCTTGCAATCCAGTTCACAAGATACAAAATATTTTTGGAAAACTTTACATTAGACTTCTTTATAATTTTCCTAGTTAATACAACTACTTCAGTGGATGCTCTATTTCTGCACCTTCTTCAAGTGTTTCAAAAGAAGAAGAAGTAAATAAATAAATGAATAAAATAAATACAGGGTGGGGCAAAAAAACCGGACTAGACACCACAGGTTTGGCATTTAACATAGTCCGGTTTTTTCATGCGCCACCCGGTACAATCTATGGACCAATTCAGCAAAAGAAGTTCACAAGACTCACATCCCCTTCTTCCTCCTCCTCCTCCTCCTGCTCCTCCTCTTCATCCTCTTCGTCGCCCTGCTCCAGACGCTCCTGTCGCAGTACAGCTGCCTCTTCTTGCTCCTCTTCTGTCACTTCGTCCTTGTTCACCCTGTTCAGGATGGGCACCGACACCAGGGCTTCGATGCGACACGTCTCCAGCTCATCCACCGGATTATCTGACGATGGCAAGGGCGCACGAGTGATCGATCGAGCGAACGAACGAATATGCGACAGGAAAATATGGATGCATTCGGTTATCACTCAGTGCGAAACTAGACGAGTTTCTTAGAGACACATACGCCCTAATGGCGGCAACACCATGTAACATTTCTGAGCAAAATTTTAATTAAAGTGAATTGTCCCTTTAAATTGAGAATGTCAAGGATTGGCATGCATGGTAAACCCTCACAGCGGCCAAGACCAGTGGCGGATCCAGGATTTGGCAAGTGGGGGGGGCGTTGGGGTGGCAAGTTCTAAGCACGGGGGCCAACTATTTTTTCATAAACCTGGACTAGCCTAGTTGCTTAAAATGAGTGCACTAAAGCAGGGGAGGTCACTGTGGGTGAGGGTATACATTAAATGAGGGGGCACGAGTGCCGCAAATGACTTTCTGAAAATTTGACCACTGGTCTTACCAAGCAGAACAAGAGCTTTTAGAGATTTCAGGCATTTCAATTTCTTTAGCTCCTTTAGCTTCTCGATTTTGTTGCCTCTACAAGAAACATCATAAAAAAGATAATGTAAACAGATATTAATTTAAATAGTCCTTAAAATTGTCAAATTTCTTAGTAAGTACTCAGTTATATTAGCCACTAACCTAGAACTATAAATAACAAAATCACTCATTGAAAACAAAAGCCAGTCTCTCTCTCTCTCTCACTCTCTCTTAAATGCTATATAAAAGAAGCATTTTACAGGCAATCAATAGTTCTTGACAGCTTCTAACTAATAGAAGAGATTTGAATTTAAAACCCAGAATTATTACGTAATACAGCCAAGCTTAGATCTGTGGACAAATCACAACATCAACTTTCCGATTTATGATTGTAATGAAGATGCAGTCATTTTATCTTAATAACAGACAGAACAAATAAATAAGTAAGTAAAAACATACACACACACACAACCAGCCAACCAAACACACAGTCAATATTCATGCCAAATGAAAGCCCTAATGCAGTGGCAGTTACCGTAAGTTCACGTAACCCAGTTCGCCATTAGTTTCTGCAAAGCCATCCAGTTTCACCAGGCTGTTGTCCCGCAGGTGCAGCAGATTCAAATTTTCAAGTCGGTGCAAACCTTCCAGCGAGGTAATAAGGTTTTCTGCCTGCAAAAACGTTTCCCTTGTCAAATGAATCCCACAAATTTTTGTAACATTGATGTAAGTAAGTAAAGTAAATTCTCGTGGATTTCTATAGCGCTTTGGAAAGCAGCACAACAGTAGCTGCTTATTCTTAGGCGCTCAGCCTTTCTTAAAATAGCTATGGGGATGTATACGCCAGAGGCTGTGAAATCAAGCACCCGATAATTTTTTGAACCCGCAGTAACCTCTGACCATGAACCCAAAGTGCTGATACGCAACGTGTGTGTGTGTGTGTGTGTGTAATTGTTACACTTAGCAGTTTATGGTGCAGAAAATGGCCATTGCAGTAACTTTAGAGGAAATTAACGAAAGGCATAAATTAGAAAACAAGTCAGACACAAATAATTATATGTCACATTAACATCAACGAACCAGATACAACTTCTTGAGATTAGGAAGATCCAGTCCAACCAAGCTCTTCAGCTTGTTTCCTCTTAACTCGAGTGTATGCAGACGACCCAACTTGCCTGAATCCAAACCATCAAATGCTGAAATCCGATTGGCTAAAGCAGATATATATATATATATATACATATATGTATATATATATATACATATAAGTATGTGCAATAAGTGCAAGCAGGAAGACTTTCTATTTGGGGTTCAACCTTTTGGGAAAAGTTTGACTTTTGGGGCTTTTGAGGAAAACTGATAAACACTTCCCCAGATGGTGAAAACATTTTCTACACAGTATTGCATTTTGCATCAATTTTCATTTCTCTAACTAGCAATGCTAAAATGGCGCTATAGAAGTTCACTAATGAATGAACAACGACCAAGTGCCAAACGCACACACAGTTTCGCTAGAAAGACAATCTGTGCCTTAAAAGAATGGTGTGAAGTAAATATCAACACAATATCTTGAAATGTCTGAAAAGCTGCAAGTGGGTTCTGCTCACAGCTTAAATTGATGGTCTCCAGCAGTGGATGGTTGACGCCAATCAAATTCTCAATTCGGTTCTCGACAAAGCTGGCTCTCTGCAGGTACGGCAACTCCACGAGACCGACAGTCGTCAGCAGGTTGGAGTCCACCGACAGTGTCAGCAAATGCGTCATGTTGTTGAGCGGAGTGAGGTCTTTGATGCGGTTTTTAGAAATGTCAACGTATCGCACGTGAATGTAGGAGTTAAGAAGCTGGATGTCAGTCAGCTCTCTACAGAAGCCATTTCACTTAGAAATGCTTTCATGGGTTGGCTGCAACGAGTCCTCCTAGCTATCTTCCCCTATCAAGGGGGTTGACAACAATCCTTGGGGTTTTACCAGTAAACACTGGAATGACAAGATATTTTTCCTGCTTAATTTCTGAATTTCATCTCCTACAAAGTGTTCACTTTCACTTCTGCTTATAATAGCAATAGGATGACTTTTTGACAAAAATGAACATAACAGAGCCATCATCAAACAAGAGATATTAACCAATCGTGATCCATTGGCTGAGCAACCACTCAAGTGCCTCTGCCTCAAGGCGTGGCACTATTCCACTCTAAATACATTCTAAGCAGTTTCCTATATGCTGAGAGAATTGGGGTGTATGCCTCACTAACTGGTGTAGGTCGAACTTGCCTTTGGAAATAGTGAACAATGAAATCTAAAATCTAAGGCCTTCTAATTTGCTAAATCTGACCATTGTATGACCTTTCTGGCTTGGCCTGGCTCTAGTTTGGATTTGGCGTGACATCAGCTGATGCCGTAGGTATTACGATGGTGGCACCATAGAAGTTTACCTTTTTATTGATTAAAAAGAGTTCAAAAATCGTAAATTCCATGTAGGTGAGATCAGTACAACAATGGTCCAAGCCCAACCTTTCAGTGGCAATAAGCCTGACATAGGCATGTGCCATTCCATCTCCAGTTTTACAAAGTAGTGACAGACATTCCACAATCATTTCAGCAGTCAATGGGACATCTACCAGAACCTAAGAGAAGCAACAATACTTAATATAACAATCCATCCAACAACAATAAACCATTGCTTGTAAATTACATTCTGAAGGTACAATCTGAAACCTACAATGCCAAACATTTCCACAACTACTCTCCAATCAAAGTAGGTCTATTGGTAAGCAGGTACGAAAAACGAGCTCAAATACTTTTCTTACTAAGAATGGGTCTCCTTAACCAACAAAGGTTAAATTGACCCAAACATTTTAAAAAATCAACACTGGTCCGACATTAAATGCTTTAATTATCCTAATTAAAAAACTAATCAAAATTATTTCTCTGAAATCAAAAATTGTAGGTATGCCTATGAGGCTATGCATGCACTGGGGATTATAGACCTATTAGTGGTAACAACGCTGGACGATGTAGCAGAAGGTCGCGGGTTCAATTCCCGCAGGAACCCTAAGGTCGACTCAGCCTTACTCACTAGAGGGCGGCGGTAAACTAAGGTGCAGCGTCAAGCTGTGAGGTAAAACGTGGGTCTGGGGAAAGCAATGGCAACCTACCCCCAGGTTAATGAATTATACCACCTACGTCGCTGATTGCCCAGGCCGGAGATAAGCGCCAGAACCCAACGCTCGGACTCGAGTACGGTACCTGCCTTAGGCTACCTTTTATGTATTTTAAAGCTTTAACACTACGTCATTATCAGCGAACCGGTTAATTGAATAATCGGCATAACATCCTCTGATTCTGCATAAAAACCTTATCCTCTTCCTCCTCCTCTTCCTCGTCCTCCTCCTCTTCGTTTTCTTCGTCTACGATGTCCTTGATGAGTTCTTCGCTGCTCGTCTTCTTGTGGGTGCTCCCTCCCTCCCCTCCCTCGTCGTCTTCGTCGTCCTCGTCCGCCTTAATACTCTGATCGGACATGTCAAGGAGTCTCAAAATCCGTTAAATAAGAAATTTCAGGCGAAAAATCAAATCCTTCGAAAACCAGCCGACCATAGAATCTGACGCAGCTGCGAAATCGAAAGAATTCAAATCGAGACTATGTACATGTATCTATGACGCCGTCTGATTACCGAGTAAGAAAGTAAAATCTCGTGGATTTATGTTGCGCTTTAATTGCAGAACTCTAGTAGCTGCTTATTTTTAGGCGTTTACCCTTTCTTAAAATAGCTACGGGAAAGGTGATGATCAGCCAGGCAGTGGTCAAAATTATATCCGAAGAGCAGTGAGGCTAGCTAACTGTCATAGCTATGGAGGAATTGATTATAAGGCAACTTCTAAGGGGCTGTCCATTAATTACGTCAATAATTTAGGGGGAGGGGTTGGAAAAAGTTTGACAGTTGTTGACAGGAGAGGGGGCAAAAGAAGTTGACGTCAACAATTTCACTTTTTACAAATAATAAAAAAACTAGGAAATTTCATGGAATACTACTTATTATAATGGAAAAAAGCATGGCAAAAAAGGTCATAACCATCACATTTTGACACTCGACGAGCAAAAAAGGCAAAAATGGTCACCATCACAAAAATATTAACCTTGTTATTGGGACCTGTCATTGATCTGGGGGCGGGGTCAAAAGTTTTTGACGTAATTATGGGGTGGGGGTTAACTGAAAGTTGAGTTGTTCACAAGGGGGTGTCAAAAATTGTTGACATAATTAATGGACAACCCCTAAGTTCTAAACCATTGCGTAGCCACGGGGAGGCCGAGATCCTATTCTGGCTGGGACCGGTCGAGGGATTTGTGCAAAACAGTTGAGAAAATTAGGGGCGGTGTGGTATCATTAATTATTGCAGAAAAGCAAAAAAGTAACATCCCTTGAATTATACAGCGCCATTGTCGTAGTACCGCAGTAGCTGTTAATTCTTAAGCGCTTAATCTAAAGAGAGTACATCAAAGTGCGGAGAACTTGCCAAACTTTTATGCATGTCTGAGAGTTGAGTCTTTTATCAGAAAATGTCGATGTGTCTCTCCCCCCCCCCATTCCAGAACCCTGGTTACACCAGGGTTCTGGAATAGCCACTAGGCAATGCAATATAATACAATATTGCTGCCTGATGAATCTCTGCATGGGTCAACTCAATGGGATTGACAATAAAATTTCAAGAATTTCAAATGGGCACAGCCCTCTTTCATCACTATCAACATTGCCATCATCATCCTCATCTTTATCGTAACCATCACCAAAAGAAGAGCATTTTATAAGTTCACAGCGATTCGCAATTATGTGGGGATGCCATGTCCAAAAATATTAACCTAAACTACTCAATAAAAAATACACAAATCTTTATCAGAGCATGACAAAATCTGTATATAAAGCATATAATATGTTGTGATCAGACTGTATTGCCATCATATTAATTGTTCCGTTCAAGCAGATTCAATGATGACCAAAATAAGAGTTATGAAACTAAGACAGAACAATCAAAACATAAAAATCACCTCAAATAGATGTACATTCTATATCACACAAATATCCTACGGCTGCACAACAGCTTACAATAGCAATCACATACTAGTGAAGACAGCTGAAAATCTACACTAGTAAATAAATAGAAGTACAGCTGCAATATTAGATAATTATAATGCCAAAGATTTAATTCAGCTGCAGCTTTTTTCCCCAAGTTTAAACAAATTATCACAGAACTTATTGTTAGCAGTGCAAACGACCTGAATGGTCTACTCCGGTTCGGGAAGCTGAATGTATAACAGTGTCTTGTCTGGTATTTTGCACTGTTCGATAGTTTTCCGCATGTCACTGAAAACAGCCTTTGGCTCGAGACAAACGAGCTCACATCCATCGGCGCTGTACGAAGGCGAAGATGCTCCTGCAAACTGAAGTATCGACTGCAGGCGATCTGACGGCAGAAAGCGCCGCTGTAACCTTTCGCCGCTGGGAAGTTTGATGGCAAGAATCACGGATTTCTCACCGGATCCAGGTTCCGGAGGAAGAACCACAGCCTTCTTGGAAGTCTGTTTGCTGTTCAGTTGTTTTCCAGCAGTTCTCTGATTTGGCGATGAAATTCTGTTAGTTTTTGAATCAACCTGCCTCTCCCGCAGGGCATCGTTTAAAGCTTCTATCCTCCCTGATGACGTTAAACTGTGCTTCTGTGTATCTACTGCTTTGTTTCCTTCCTTCACCTTTGGCGAAAGTCTCGCAGCTGCATTTGATCCATGTGGGACAGACTTTCCTTGAGAGATTCCATCCTTTGTTTCTATGCTTTTACTTTTGACACTATCCTGGCCTCTTCTCACTTTCTTTGCATCGACAGATGTGACGATCTTTGTATCCTTTGCATTTTTTAACAATTTTAATTCAGGATTCGTAGTTCTCGGTTCATCGCTATCGTGTCTGTTTTCACTTGAACTTGCATCTGTCGAAATATCTGGAAGAACGCGAAATCTCGAACTTCCGGGTCTTCGAGGAATCGTCGTATGATCAATGTCATAAACGTCTTCTAAACAGGACAATAAATTTCGCAGTGAAACATTTTGCTGGTGTGAAATTTAAGATGTAAACAACAGACCACAACCCAATGTTAATCAGAGGTGACAAGAAAGTTAACACTAAATAGAAAATATCTAGTAAATATCAAACATTTTACTTATTCTGGATCATACACTATTCTTTGAAATGGTCCACAATGTGCAAACGAAAACTGGGACAAGATAACTCGATGTTTTCATATATACTATCAATGCCAGGTTTACAGTAAAGCAGAAGATTTGGAATATTATTTGCATTTCTACAATAAAGATTCAAGTTCTTTACCCCAGCCAAATGTACTGATGACTGCGGTGATGAATGATTTTGTCATTAGTTGCTAGCATAAATCTTGTTAGGCGTCTGAGGGGACGGAGCTAGGCACATTACTACAGTGGTTCACACCTTTTGATCAAAGGGTTGGCAGTTCAGCATGACCCCCCTCCCCCCCGTCGGACCAAGGACATTTTTTAGCCCTTAAATGTTTGACAATCATTGCCGATGACTGATAGTGCCATAGAAATGTAAGGAAGAGTATATAGAACAAACTAGCCTGTGAAAATGGAGGACCGTCTTGATGAGGATTGGCTGGCGCGTCGCAGCACATGGGGTTTAGTCAAATCCTGTGAAATGCTCCCACGATTTCTTGACAGGCCAAGATCCATTGCTTCAGAAGAATTTCATTACAATCAGATGATACACTGAAATTCAAATTAGGCCCACTCTTAAAAATAAAGCAACAAAGTGCCAGAAAGCGTCCGAAGTTATGCAAAATATATATTTTAAATAATATATATATATCAGTATCTGTAAAATTACCCTGAAGCAAGACAATCAGCCAATTCTAAATTAGTTCTATATAAATCTCTACAGCTGCGCAAAAGGTTAAACGGCAGTCAACTGAACCTTCCGTCCTTGTGATAAGCGATCGCTTTGTAGAGACGACCATTACAAATGCTTGATCCCAAATTCAAAGATTTCTATGCAAAATTAAAATTAAATTAAAATGTTTTGAACGATTAAACGACCGTTGCTAACATCACGCCAATTGCAACACGCTGGTTCCTTGAATAGCACTAGCTTCTTCGGATGGTCGGTGTTTATGGCGCGCTTCTACAACAATTGAAATCATATTCTTTTCGTTGTTTCTATACTATTACTAACACTGAAAATGACCACGTCCGATTAAATTAGTAATAGATTAGTATCGGTCATACACAAAGGAATCCGTCGATAGTACTTAAAATCCATTTGCAAAAACCTAAATGTCAGTAATATCAGTCAGAGACTCCGAGTCGGTAATTATTATCAGTGACAAACTATGCAAGTAGAGTCAGCACAAGGAGAGGTGCAATGGTTATAACATCAAATTACAATAGAATAGAAACTTTGAGGATGGGCACTGATTAAGTTCAAAGGGATGCCACTACTGTACACTAAATAGCACTGAAATTTTCGACCGACTACGATACAAGAGAGTGTAGTTGGCTATGTCGACGATCGCTCTATTTGATCTGAGTCTGTGGCGGGTGCGTTCTTTAGTCAATGTTTTGCATTTGTGTTTACCATGGTGTTTACACACGAGGGTCGAGGGTTTAGCGGTTGAATTTGAGCGTCTCCGTTGACTTTTGCCGGATAATTAACGAGTTATTTTCTAATCTGTCGTAGCTTACATCTGTTTATGCGCCGTCGGATTTTTATGCGATTTCTGAGGCGCCTGATTTCGCTGTTAGTTCGATTTTTGAGCATTCTGGCGATTATTATTCCGCCCTGGTTAGAGATACGTAATTCGTATCTTTAGCATAGGGGTTATAGATACGTAATTCGTATCTTTAGCATAGGGGTTATAGATACGTAATTCGTATCTTTAGCATAAGGGTTATAGATCCGTAATTCGGATCTTTAGCATAAGGGTTATAGATACGTCATTCGGAACGTATATTTAGACCATATGCTTTAATATCAAATTAGTAATAATTTAAATAAAGGGGCATGACTACCTACGGGTCTGCGCCCCCTTATAATATGCATGTAATGCTGTTTATCTGTCAAATATTCATATAGTCATCACGCGACGCCGTCTGTCTCTTTTCGGTCAGGTGGCGCACCAGGACAACAACATTCTAACCCTCCCGCGTCAGCAGGTGGGCGATGGTGTGTCCCAATGTTTTATCCAGGCCCGTTAGAGGAGATCCTATATGGCGACAACCTGACGTCAACATTGTAGGGGATGGAATATTTTTAATCTTATAAGTAATACATTTATAACTAAGACCCCAAATAATATAACAATATGTTAGGTATGGGTGAATCATTGTAAAATAAATGCTTAAAAGTGCTTTTTTATTAATAAATTTCATTATATGCCTATACGATTCGAACAGACCATTATACTGAAGAGAGAGAAAGAGAGGCCTTTTAAGCGGTCAACTGGCGTCTCTTCCAGTGATGGCCCCACTCGTCATCGTCCACCGCTCTCCGGTCAGTCGACCCCAATACTGTTCCTGTTATTAAGACAGACGACGAAGAAAAGCGACAACAATCGAAATTTTTCAAAGAAATCGACGAAGCGAAGAAGAGGAGAAACCTGTCAACGGAAATTCTAATCGATCGTCAGTTTCCACTAAACACTCAATCAAACCTAAAACCTACGCAGTGGCGTCGCCAGGAATTTTGTGTTAGGAGAAGGGGCTTGAGTGCCAGATTCTTTACCCCAACACCACACACACACACACACACACACACACACACACACACACACACACAAAGGATTTGCGCGAATCTGGAAGGTTGTCTGAGGGCAGGTTGGGTGGGTGGGGGGCATTTGCCGCCATTTACTCCCCCCGTGGCGACGATATTTTTTTAAAACTTGCCCTTCACAAAAAATAGAAAATCCAACAATTTGGGGGTGGATTAGTTCTCAAGAGTGGTCTACAGTCATGTGCAGTACATTATTATCCAACACTGCTCACGCAACTGTAATTATTATTGTACGTCATAACTGTCTATTCTGCGCACATTGGAAGGCTTCGAACACCGGTAATCCACAGTCCTCATGGATTTGGTGAAGCCAAGTGATTGGTGGTCTGCCTCGTGGACGAATCCATCCTGACATCTTAATGTCTCTGTCTCGAAGTGGCGCTGCTAGTTGAAGTGCAGCTGAGGCAGGTACTGCTGGTGGGAGTCTTGTGACGTGCCCCCAAAGAGGAGTCGCGAATTGTACAATTAGTAGGAAAAACTTTCTTTTTTGCTCGTCAGCCTTTTTACAGTTAAGGGCCTCAATCATGGACACACCGGGCCCCCAAAATAACGCTAAGCCAAACTAATTTTAAGTTTATAATTGTATTATTGTATTTTAGAGGCCTAATGAACTATTTTTATATAGCCGTAAGCATTGGGGCGTTACCAGCCGAACATTCCGAAAATCCTGACAAACAAATATAGGTCGTCGCTTATTTTTCCCTTACTTAAATTAGTTAAACCTACATAGTCAGTATATGAGGGCAGTTTTCAGTTGCTCTTTAGCCCTAATTCTTTCTTTTCCCTACCTTAGATCCGATTTCAGCGTACATCATGGGCGTCCGCAGAAATTTATGAATGGGGTGCAAAACAAGGTCTTGTGACGAAAGAAACAAGTAATTTTACTTTTTTCATAACGCCTCAATTTTTCCATGGGGTGCAATTTCTTTTCCGGACGCCCATGGCGCCCATCCATCCATCCGCAGAATAATAATACGGTATAAAAATTTTTGGTCGGCCGAGCATGTGACTCCTAAGCCAGCCCCCCGCCCCTGGCTACTCCACTGGCCGTAAGCCTAGCATAACCAAAGACACGGCTTTTATTAAAGGGTTATGATCAGTGTGATCACCCGTGCTGGGTGGCACCCGTGCTGGGTGAATGGGGTATATATAAATATAAATATAAATATAAATATAAAAATTTATATTTAAATATAAATATAAATATAAATATAAATATAAATATAAATATAATTATAAATATAAATATATAAAAATATAATATAAATATAAAAATTTATATTTAAATATAAATATAAATATAAATATAAATATAAATATAAATATAAATACTACTACTACTCTATATACTATAAATATACTATAACTATAACTAAATACTACTACTACTATAAATATAACTATGTGTGTGCTTGCTTCTATGTATCGTTTCAGCGAATAAGAAGACGTCGTTTCGGCAGTTGACGAGCGTGGAGAACGGTGATTGGTGGACGACGAAAAGCGTCGACGGTTGGTGTTTTGAAACGAGGTCGATGGAACGCGGCGAAGGCGAAGGTCGATCGGAAGAGAATTCGGCGACGATTGAAGATTGTTTTCTTGTTTATTTAAACTGTTGAATTACATATTTATAATAGAAGCGAAATCGTACGGTTGTGGTTATAAGGAACTATTTGATAGAGTCACTGTGTTTTGCAGGACTCTTGTTTTATTGTTGATTTAAAACTGATAGTAGTCAGCTGTTGTAGTTTAGCGTCATTAGCGACGTTGTTGCCATATAAGTACTGTCACTTTGCTTAGTGAACAATTTGTAGGTCCTGAATACTAATTTGATTTGATGACCGCTTTTGTTGAAGAGATATTTATTAGTTAAGATTAAAATGTATTTCATAAGAAGGAAGTTGTTAGAGAATTAATGTTGATAGGGTTGGCCTAGGAGATAAAATATTCTCCATTAATACTAAAAACCCTAGACGATAACGATAACCATTAAAAAGAGATAGGCGCCCGTCACATTATTGGGGACTCGCGTCCGGGATAGAACCTGTGTTTTGACGCTACTCGCCTTCTGGTAGTTGGGAGTTAGTGCCGCAGGATTTGAACCTAGCTCATAGTGGAGCAGTTAAACCCAGCCAAAATTCACTGGAAGACAAGCTCAACCAGCAAAACATGCAGATAACTAACTAGAAAATAAATAAATAAAAATACGTAAACGAAATCACTGGGAGACAAGCTCAACCAGAAACATGCAGGTTAATAATCTAATAAATAAATATACGTAAACGAATTCACTGGGAGACAAGCTCAACCAGGAAACATGCAGATAACTAACTAGAAAATAAATACAAATATATCTAAACGAATTCACTGGGAGACAAGCTCAACCAGGAAACATGCAGATAACTAACCTAGAAAATAAATAAAAGTATAACTTATAAACGAATTCCCTGGGAACCAAACTCAACCAGAAAACATGCAGATAACCAAACTAGTAAATAAATAAAATATACCTTAATGAATTCACTGGGAGACAAGCTCAACCAGGAAACATGCAGATAAATAACTAGAAAATAAATACAAATATATCTAAGCGAATTCACTGGGAGACAAGCTCAACCAGGAAACATGCAGGTAACTAATCTAGTAAATAAATAAATATACCTATGCGAATTCACTGGGAGACAAGCTCAACCAGGAAACATGCAGATAACCAATCTAATAAATAAATAAATATACCTAAACGAATTCACTGGGAGACAAGCTCAACCAGGAAACATTCAGATAACTAATCTAGTAAATAAATAAATAAATATACCTAAACGAATTCACTGGAAGACAAGCTCAACCAGCAAACATGCAGATAACGTAACTAGAAAATAAATAAATAAATATACCTAAATGAATACACTGGAGACAAGCTCAACCAGGAAACATGCAGATTACTAATCTAATAAATAAATATACGTAAACGAATTCACTGGGAGACAAGCTCAACCAGCAAACATGCAGATAACTACTAAAATATAAAATAAATAAGAGTATAACTTATAAACGAATTCCCTGGGAACCAAGCTCAACCAGAAAACATGCAGATAACCAAACTAGTAAATAAATAAATAAATATACCTTAATGAATTCACTGGAAGACAAGCTCAACCAGGAAACATGCAGATAACTAACTAGAAAATAAATAAATAAATATACCTAAACGTATTCACTGGGAGACAAGCTCAAACAGGAAACATGCAGATAACTAATCTAGTAAATAAATAAATAAATATACCTAAACGAATTCACTGGGAGACAAGCTCAACCAGGAAACATGCAGATAATTAATCTATAAAATAAATAAGAGTATATCTTATAAACGAATTCCCTGGGAACCAAGGTCAACCAGAAAACATGCAGATATCTAAACTAGTATATAAATACAAATATATCTAAACGAATTCACTGGAAGACAAGCTCAACCAGGAAACATGCAGATAATTAACTAGAAAATAAATACAAATATATCTAAACGAATTCACTGGGAGAAAATTTCAAAAAAATATATAATTAAATATAAATATAAATATAAATATAAATATAAATATAAAAATTTATATTTAAATATAAATATAAATATAAATATAAATATAAAAATTTATATTTGAATATAAAAATAAATATAAATATAAAAATTTATAATTAAATATAAATATAAATATAAATATAAATATAAATATAAATATAAAAATTTATATTTAAATATAAATATAAATATAAATATAAATGTAAATATAAAAATTTATATTTAAATATAAATATAAATATAAATATAAATATAAATATAAATATAAAAATTTATAAATATAAATATAAATATAAAAATTTATATTTAAATAAAATTATAAATATAAATATAAATATAAATATAAAAATTTATATTTAAATATAAATATAAATATAAATATAAATATAAATATAAGTATAAATATAAAAATTTATATTTAAATATAAATATAAATATAAATATAAATATAAATATAAATATAAAAATTTATATTTAAATATAAATATAAATATAAATATAAATATAAATATAAAAATTTATATTTAAATATAAATATAAATATAAATATAAATATAAATATAAAAATTTATCTTTAAATATAAATATAAATATAAATATAAATATCAATATAAATATAAATATAAAAATTTATATTTAAATACAAATATAAATATAAATATAAATATAAATATAAATATAAATATAAAAATTTATATTTAAATATAAATATAAATATAAATATAAATATAAATATAAATAAAAAAGTTCGCGTCTTACTAAGCATAGTTAGCATAGATTGATGCATAAGTTAACTATGTTATTATTATTATATTATTATTATACAACGTAGAGATTTATGTGGCAACTAATACAGTGACTGCGTGGACACATTACAAATTATAAATTACAATAGCTCGTGCGAAATAGCCAAGTTTTAAGATTCTTCTTGAAGGTGTCTGGCGTTAGGGAGAGTTGAACTGAAGAAGGCAGGCGGTTCCATGCCCTTGCAGCAGTCACGGGAAAGGCACGATCGCCTACAGTACGAAGGCGCATCAAAGGAACAACCAGAGAAGCGGTTCCAGCAGATCTCAGGCGACGCCGACCTGCCTGATCTGCGACTCGTACTAATTCCGTCGTCAGGTACTCTGGGCCAATACCGTTCAGGCAGCGATAAGCCAGCGTTGCCAAGCAAACTCAATCCGCTCAGGCATTGATAGCCAGTGTAAGTCTCGTAGAAGCGGTGTTACA
>CM030840.1:17995774-18083274 GCA_018105865.1 Metaphire vulgaris
TAACCAAACTAGTAAATAAATAAATAAATATACCTTAATGAATTCACTGGAAGACAAAGCTCAACCAGGAAACATGCAGATAACTAACTAGAAAATAAATAAATAAATATACCTAAACGTATTCACTGGGAGACAAGCTCAAACAGGAAACATGCAGATAACTAATCTAGTAAATAAATAAATAAATATACCTAAACGAATTCACTGGGAGACAAGCTCAACCAGGAAACATGCAGATAATTAATCTATAAAATAAATAAGAGTATATCTTATAAACGAATTCCCTGGGAACCAAGCTCAACCAGAAAACATGCAGATATCTAAACTAGTATATAAATACAAATATATCTAAACGAATTCACTGGAAGACAAGCTCAACCAGGAAACATGCAGATAATTAACTAGAAAATAAATACAAATATATCTAAACGAATTCACTGGGAGAAAATTTCAACCAGGAAACATGCAGATAACTAATCTAGTAAATAAATAAATATAGCTAATCGAATTCACTGGGAGACAAGCTCAACCAGGAAACATGCAGATAACTAATCTAATAAAAAATATATATACCTAAACGAATTCACTGGGAGACAAGCTCAACCATGCAGATAACTAATATAGTAAATAAATAAATAAATATAGCTAAAACGAATTCACTGGAAGACAAGCTCAAACAGCAAACATGCAGATAACGTAACTAGAAAATAAATAAATAAATATACCTAAACGAATCCACTGGGAGACAAGCTCAACCAGGAAACATGCAGATTACTAATCTAATAAATAAATATACGTAAACGAATTCACTGGGAGACAAGCTCAACCAGGAAACAAGCTCAACCAGGAAACAAACAACCAGGAAACTAACCTATAAAATAAATAAGAGCAGATATATAAACGAATTCCCTGGGAACCAAGCTCAACCAGAAAACATGCAGATAACCAAACTAGTAAATAAATAAATAAATATACCTTAATGAATTCACTGGGAGACAATCTCAACCAGGAAACATGCAGATAACTAATCTAGTAAATAAATAAATAAATATACTTAAACGAATTCACTGGGAGACAAGCTCAACCAGGAAACATGCAGATAACTAATCTTGAAAATAAATAAATAAATATACTTAAACGAATTCACTGGGAGACAAGCTCAACCAGGAAACATGCAGATAACTAATCTAGAAAATAAATAAATAAATATACCTAAACGAATTCACTGGGAGACAAGCTCAACCAGGAAACATGCAGATAACTAATCTAGTAAATAAATAAATAAATATACCTAAACGAATTCACTGGGAGACAAGCTCAACCAGGAAACATGCAGATAACTAATCTAGTAAATAAATACAAATATATCTAAACGAATTCACTGGAAGACAAGCTCAACCAGGAAACATGCAGATAACTAACTAGAAAATAAATAAATAAAAATACCTAAACGAATTCACTGGGAGACAAGCTCAACCAGGAAACATGCAGATAACTAATCTAGTAAATAAATACAAATATATCTAAACGAATTCACTGGGAGACAAGCTCAACCATAAAAAATGCAGATAACTAACTAGAAAATAAATACAAATATATATCTAAACGAATTCACTGGAAGACAAGCTCAACCAGGAAACATGCAGATAACTAATATAGTAAATAAATAAAAGTATAACTTATAAACGAATTCCCTGGGAACCAAGCTCAACCAAAAAACAAGCAGATAATTAACTAGAAAAAAATACAAATATATCTAAACGAATCTACTGGGAGAAAATTTCAACCAGGAAACATGCAGATAACTAATCTAGTAAATAAATAAATATACCTAAGCGAATTCACTGGGAGACAAGCTCAACCAGGAAACATGCAGATAACTAATCTAATAAATAAATAAATATACCTAAACGAATTCACTGGAAGACAAGCTCAACCAGCAAACATGCAGATAACGTAACTACAAAATAAATAAATAAATATACCTAAACGAATCCAACAAGCTCAACCAGAAACATGCAGATTACTAATCTAATAAATAAATATACGTAAACGAATTCACTGGGAGACAAGCTCAACCAGGAAACATGCAGATAACTAACCTGTAAAATAAATAAGAGTATAACTTATAAACGAATTCCCTGGGAACTAAGCTCAACCAAAAACATGCAGATAAACAATCTAGTAAATAAATAAATAAATATACCTTAATGAATTCATGGGAGATAAACCTAAAATAAAAACATGCAGATAACTAAAATATAAATATAAATATAAATATAAATATAAACATATAAAAATTTATATTTAAATATAAAATAAATATAAATATAAATATAAATATAAATATAAATATAAATATAAATATAAATATAAATATAAATATAAAATTTAAATATAATTATATTTAAATATAAATATAAATATAAATATAAATATAAATATAAATATAAATATAAATATAAATATAAATATAAATAAATATAAAAATTTATATTTAAATATAAATATAAAAATATAAATATAAATATAAATATAAAAATTTATAAATAAAAATATAAATATAAATATAAATATAAATATAAATATAAATATAAATATAAATATAAAAATTTATATTTAAATATAAATATAAATATAAATATAAATATAAATATAAATATAAATATAAATATAAATATAAAAATTTATATTTAAATATAAATATAAATATAAATATAAATATAAATATAAATATAAATATAAATATAAATATAAATATAAATATAAATATAAAAATTAAAAATTTAAATATAAATATAAATATAAATATAAATATAAATATAAATAAAAATTTATATATAAATATAAATATAAATATAAATATAAATATAAATATAAATAAATATAAATATTTAAATATAAATATAAATATAAATATAAATATAAAATATAAATATAAATATAAATATAAATATAAATATAAATATAAATATAAATATTTAAATATAAATATAAATATAAATATAAATATAAATATAAATATAAATATAAATATAAAAATTTATATTTAAATATAAATATAAATATAAAAATTTATATTTAAATATAAATATAAATATAAAATATAAATATAAATAAATATAAATATAAATATAAATATAAATATAAATATAAATATAAATATAAATAAAATATATAAATATAAATATAAATATAAATATAAAAAATATAAATATAAATATATAAATTATATATAAATATAAATATAAATATAAATATAAATATAAATATAAATATAAATTTAAATATAAATATAAATATAAATATAAAAATAAATATAAATATAAATATAAAAAAATATAAATAAATATAAAATTATTTTTAAATATAAATATAAATATAAATATAAATATAAATATATATTAATATAAATATAAATATAGTATATAAATATAAATATAAATATAAATATAAATATAAATATAAATATAAATTTAAATATAAAAATATAAATTTTATTTAAATATAAATATAAATATAAAATAAATATAAATATAAAAAAATATAAATTATATAAATTAAATATATTATAATATATAATATAAATATAAATATTAAATATATATAATATAAATATTAAATTTAAATATAAATATATATATAAATATAAATATAAATATAAATATTTATATTTAAATATAAATATAAATATAAATATAAATATAAATAAAAAAATTTATATTTAAATATAAATATAAATTTATATAAATATAAATATAAAAATTTAAATATAAATATAAATATAAATATAAATATAAATATTTAAATATAACCCGTGCTATATAAATATAAATATATAAATATAAATATAAATATAAAAATATAAATAAATAAATATAAATATAAATATAAATATAAATATAAATATAAATATAAATATAAATATAAATATAAAAATTTAAATTTAAATAAATATAAATATAAATATAAATATAAATATAAATATAAATATAAATATAAATATATAAATATAATAAATATAAATATATAAATTTAATTTTATTTCGTTATGTTATAAATATAAATATAAATATAAATATAAATATAAATATAAATTTATATAAAAAAATATAATATAAATATAAATATAAATAAAATATAAATATAAATATAAATATAAATATAAATATAAATATTTATATATAAATATAAATATAAATATATATATTAAATATAAATATTAAATATAAAATAAATAAAATATAAATATAAATATAAATATAAATATAAATATAATATAAATATAAAAATTTATATTTAAAAATAAAGGTAAATATAAATATAAATATAAAGGTAAATATAAATATAAATATAAAAATAAATATAAATATAAAAATAAAAATTTATATTTAAATATAAATATAAATATTTATAAATATAAATATAAATATAAAATCGTAAATTTATATTATGAATAAATATAAATATAAATATAAATAAAATATTATTTAATTATGATATAAATATAATATAAATAAATATATATTTAAATATAAATATAAATATAAATATAAATATAAATATAAATATATTTAAATTTAAATTAAATATAAAAATTTATAAATATAAATATAAATATTTAATATAAAAATTTATATAAAAAATATAAATATAAATATAAAATATAAATAAAATATAGTTAAATAAATAAATTTAAATATAAATATAAAAATAAAAATATAAATATAAATATAAAATATAAATATATAAATTTAAATATAAATATATATAAATAAATATAAATATAAATAAATATTTATATTTAAATATAAAATATAAATATAAATATAAAAATTTATATTTAAATATAAATATAAATATAAATATAAATATAAATATAAATATATTTATAATATAAATATATAATATAAATATAAATATAAATATAAATATAAATATAAATATAAATATAAATATATAAATATAAAAATTAATATTATAAATATAAATATAAATATAAATATAAATATATAAATATAAATATAAATATAAATATAAATATAAATATAAAATATAAATTTAAATATAAATATAAATAAATATAAATATAAATAAATATATATAAAATAAATATATATAAATATAAATATAAATATAAATATAAATATAAATATAAAAAATATAAATATAAATATAAATATATAAATATAAATATAAATATAAATATAAATATAAATATAAATATAATAAATATAAATTTAAATATAAATATAAAATATAAATATAAATATAAATATAAATAAATATAAATATAAATTTAAATATAAATATAAATATAAATATAAATATAAATATAAATATAAATATAAATAAATATAAATATAAATATAAATATAAATATAAATAAAAATATAAATATAAAAATATAAATATAAATATAAATATAAATATAAATATAAATATAAATTTAATTTAAATATAAATATAAATATAAATATAAATATAAAAATAAATATATAAATATAAATATAAATATAAATATAAATATAAATATAAATATAAATATAAAATATATATAAATATAAATATAAAATATAAATATAAATATAAATATAAATATAAATATAAATAAAAATATAAATATTTAAATTTATATATAAATATAAATATAAATATAAATATAAATATAAATATAAATATAAATATAAATATAAATAAAAATTTAAATTTATAAATATAAATATAAATATAAATATAAATATAAATATAAATATAAAAATTTATATTAAATAAATATAAATATAAATATAAATATAAAATATATATTTATATATAATATAAATATAAATATAAATATAAATATAAATATAAATATAAAAATAAATATTAAATATAAATATAAATATAAATATAAATATAAATATAAATATAAATATAAATATAAATAAATATAAATATAAATATTTAAATATAAATATAAATATAAATATAAATATAAATATAAAAATTTATATAAATATAAATATAAATATAAATATAAATATAAATATAAATATAAATATTTAAATTTAAATATAAATATAAATATAAATATAAATATAAATATAAATATAAATATTTATATTTAAATATAAATATAAATATAAATATAAATATAAATATTTAAATTTAAATATAAATATAAATATAAATATAAATATAAAAATTATATTTAAATATAAATATAAATATAAATATAAATATAAATATAAATATAAATATAAATATAAATATAAATATAAATATAAAAATTTAAATTTAAATATAAAAAATAAATATAAATATAAATATTTATATATAAATATAAATATAAATATAAATATAAATATAAATAAATTTAAATATAAATATAAATATAAATATAAATATAAATATAAAAATAAATAAATAAAAATATAAATATAAATATAAATATAAATATAAATATAAATATAAATTTAAATATAAATATAAATATAAATATAAATATAAATATAAATAATATATATATATAAATATAAATATAAATATAAATATAAATATAAATATAAATATAAATATAAATATAAATATAAATATAAATATAAATATAAATATAAATATAAATATAAATATAAATATAAATATAAATATAAAAATATAAATATAAATATAAATTTAAATATAAATATAAATATAAATATAAATATAAATATAAATATAAATAAATATAAATATAAATATAAATATAAAAATTTATATATAAAAATAAATATATAAATATAAATATAAATATAAATATAAATATAAATATAAAATAAAAATAAATATTTAATTATAAATATAAATATAAATATAAATATAAATATAAATATAAAAATTTAAATTTAAATATAAATATAAATATAAATATAAATATAAATATAAATATAAAAATTTAAATATAATAAATATAAATATAAATATAAATATAAATATAAATATAAATATAAATATAAATATAAATATAAATTTAAATATAAATATAAATATAAATATAAATATAAATATAAATATAAATAAATATAAATATAAATAAATATAAATATAAATATAAATATAAAATAAATATAAATTTAAATTTAAATATAAATATAAATATAAATATAAATATAAATATATATATAAATATAAATATAAATATAAATATATATATAATATATAAATATAAATATTTATATATATATATAAATATAAATATAAATATTTATATTTATATTTATATTTAAATATAAATATAAATATAAATATATATTATATTTATATTATAATATAAATATAAATATAAATATAAATATATATTTATATATATATAAATATAAATATAAATATAAATTTAAATATAAATATAAATATAAATATAAATATAAAATAAAAATAAAAATAAATATAAATATAAATATAAATATAAATATAAATATAAATATAAATATAAATATATATATATAAATATAAATATAAATATAAATATATTTAATAATATATAAATATAAATATATAAATATAAATATAAATATAAATATAAATATTTAATTTAAATATAAATATAAATATAAATTTAAATATAAATATTAAATATAAATTTAAATTTAAATAAATATAAATATAAAAATATAAATTTAAATTTAAAAATTTATAAATATAAATATAAATATAAATATAAATATAAATATATATAAATATAGTATATATAAATATAAATATATATTTAAATTTAAATATAAATATAAATAGTTATATTTATATTTAAATATAAATATAAATATAAATATAAATATAAAAATTTAAATTTAAATATAAATATAATTATAAATATAAATATAAATATAAATATAAATATAAATATAAATATAAATATAAATATAAATATATATTTAAATATAAATATTTATATAAATATAAATATAAATATAAATATAAAATATAACAATTTATAAAAATATAAATATAAATATAAATTTATATATAAATATAAATATAAATATAAATTTAAATATAAATATAATATATATATAAATATAAATATAATATAAATATAAATATAAATATTAAATATAAATATAAATAAATATAAATAAATATTTATATTTAAATATAAATATAAATATAAAATAAATATAAATATAAATATAAATATAAATATTATATATAAATATAAATATTAAATATAAATATAAATATTATAAATATAAATATAAATATTTATATTTATATATATAGTATAAATATAAATATAAATATAAATATAAAATTTATATTTTAATTAAATATAAATATAAATATAAATATCTTTAAATTGCGCAGTATAAATTTAACGGCGCAGTTTATATTTAAATAACAGTAAATATAAATATAAATAAAGAATAAATATAAATTTAAATATAAATATTATTATAATTATAAATATAAATTAAATATAATATAGTATAGTAATATAAATATAAATTTAGTATAAGTATAAATAGTAATATAAATATAATATAAATATAAGTATAAATAGTTGTATAAGTTGTAGCTCTTTATTTACGGCGCAGTGCTAAATATTTTTATAAGAGTTAATATAAATATAATACTGTCCCAAAAGACTTCCAACCTGAATAATAATTATAATTATAAGTAATATTAAATAGTAATATTAATATAATAGTAATATAAATATTAGTAGTAGTAGTAGTAGTATAAATATAGTTGTAGTATACTAGTAAATATATTTAGTAGTATATGTTTATAATATAAGTGCTCCGTTTTTACGGCGCAGTGCTCCCTTTTATAACAGTGGCTCATACTGTCCTAAAAGACTTCCATATATATTTATTATTATTATTATTATTAATATTATTATAACTATTATTATTATTATTATATATATTATTATTATTATTATTATTATATATAAATATTATTATAAATATAAATATAAGTATAAATATAAGTATAAATAGTTGTTGTAAATTGTTGTTAAATATATATATAAATATATATAAATATGCTGGCTGGCACCCGTGCTGGCTGGCACCCGTGCTGGCTGGCATATAAAAATGGCAAATATGGCATCCGTGCTGGCATATAAATTTAAATGATAAAAATAAATGTTGACATTGCTCATATCATATGGGTATTGGTCATAAATATAGTATTTATATAGTAGTAGTAGTAGTAGTAGTAATATAAATATAAATATAAGTAGTAATATAAATAGTAAATTTATATTTAAATATAAATATAAATATAAGTATAAATCTTTCTTAATAAATATAAGTATTTCGTTTTTACGGCGCAGTATAAATTTAAATCTTAACAGTGGCTCACACTATCCCCAAAAAAGATATCAATCTTTATTATTATTATTATTATTATTATTATAAATATAATTATATAATTAGTATAAATATAAATATAAGTAGTAGTAGTAGTATATAAATAGTATAAATATAAAAATAGTATTAATAGTAGTAGTAAATATAAATATAAGTATATAGTAGTTATATATTATATATATATTTATATAAATATATAGTAGTAATTTATATTTAGTTATAGTTATAAATATAAATATATTTATATAGTATATATAAGTAGTATATTTAAATATATTTATATTTATATTTATATTTATATTTATATTTATATTTATATTTATATTTATTTTTATATAAATATTTATATTTATATTTATATTTATATTTATTTATTTATATTTATATTTATATATATATTTATATTTATATTTTTATATTTATAATATAAATATAAATATTTATATTTATATTTATATTTATATTTATATTTATATTTAAATATAAATTTTTATATTTATATTTATATTTATATTTATATATTTATATTTAAATATAAATATATATTTAAATATTTATATTATATTTTATATTTATATTTATATTTATATTTAAAAATATAAATTTATATATATTTATATTATATTTATATTTATAAATATAAATTTAAATTTAAATATTTATATTTATATTTATATTTATATTTATATAAATATATTTATATTTATATTTAAATATAAATATTTATATTTATATTTATATTTATATTTATATTTATATTTAAATATTTATATTTAAATATAAATATTTATATAAATATAAATATATATTTATATTTATATTTATATTTATATTTATATTTATAAATATAAATATTTATATATAAATATAAATATAAATTTATATATAAATATAAATATAAATATAAATATAAATATAAATATAAATATAATATAAATATAAAAATTTATATTTAAATATAAATATAAATATAAATATAAATATAAATATAAATATAAAAATTTATATTTAAATATAAATATAAATATAAATATAAATATAAAAATTTATATTTAAATATAAATATAAATATAAATATAAATATAAATATAAATATAAATATAATAAAATATAAATATAAATATAAATATAAATATAAATATAAATATAAATATAAATATAAATATAAATATAAATATAAATATAAATATAAATATAAATATTTAAATTTATATTTAAATATAAATATAAATATAAATATAAATATAAATATAAATATAAATATAAATATAAAAAAATATAAAAATTTAAATATAAATATAAATAAAAATATAAATATAATATAAATATAAATATAAATATAAATATAAATATAAATATAAATATAAATATAAAAAATTTAAATATAAATATAAAAATTAATATAAATATAAATATAAATATAAATATAAATATAAATATAAATATAAATATAAAAATTTATAAATATAAATATAAATATAAAAATTTATATTTAAATAAAATTATAAATATGCTTACGGCCAGTGGAGTAGCCAGGGGCGGGGGGCTGGCTTAGGAGTCACATGCTCGGCCGACCAAAAATTTTTATACCGTATTATTATTCTGCGGATGGATGGATGGGCGCCATGGGCGTCCGGAAAAGAAATTGCACCCCATGGAAAAATTGAGGCGTTATGAAAAAAGTAAAATTACTTGTTTCTTTCGTCACAAGACCTTGTTTTGCACCCCATTCATAAATTTCTGCGGACGCCCATGATGTACGCTGAAATCGGATCTAAGGTAGGGAAAAGAAAGAATTAGGGCTAAAGAGCAACTGAAAACTGCCCTCATATACTGACTATGTAGGTTTAACTAATTTAAGTAAGGGAAAAATAAGCGACGACCTATATTTGTTTGTCAGGATTTTCGGAATGTTCGGCTGGTAACGCCCCAATGCTTACGGCTATATAAAAATAGTTCATTAGGCCTCTAAAATACAATAATACAATTATAAACTTAAAATTAGTTTGGCTTAGCGTTATTTTGGGGGCCGGTGTGTGTCCATGATTGAGGCCCTTAACCGTAAAAAGGCTGACGAGCAAAAAAAGAAAGTTTTTCCTACTAATTGTACAATTCATGACTCCTCTTTGGGGCACGTCACAAGACTCCCACCAGCAGTACCTGCCTCAGCTGCACTTCAACTAGCAGCGCCACTTCGAGACAGAGACATTAAGATGTCAGGATGGATTCGTCCACGAGGCAGACCACCAATCACTTGGCTTCACCAAATCCATGAGGACTGTGGATTACCGGTGTTCGAAGCCTTCCAATGTGCGCAGAATAGACAGTTATGACGTACAATAATAATTACAGTTGCGTGAGCAGTGTTGGATAATAATGTACTGCACATGACTGTAGACCACTCTTGAGAACTAATCCACCCCCAAATTGTTGGATTTTCTATTTTTTGTGAAGGGCAAGTTTTAAAAAAATATCGTCGCCACGGGGGGAGTAAATGGCGGCAAATGCCCCCCACCCACCCAACCTGCCCTCAGACAACCTTCCAGATTCGCGCAAATCCTTTGTGTGTGTGTGTGTGTGTGTGTGTGTGTGTGTGTGGTGTTGGGGTAAAGAATCTGGCACTCAAGCCCCTTCTCCTAACACAAAATTCCTGGCGACGCCACTGCGTAGGTTTTAGGTTTGATTGAGTGTTTAGTGGAAACTGACGATCGATTAGAATTTCCGTTGACAGGTTTCTCCTCTTCTTCGCTTCGTCGATTTCTTTGAAAAATTTCGATTGTTGTCGCTTTTCTTCGTCGTCTGTCTTAATAACAGGAACAGTATTGGGGTCGACTGACCGGAGAGCGGTGGACGATGACGAGTGGGGCCATCACTGGAAGAGACGCCAGTTGACCGCTTAAAAGGCCTCTCTTTCTCTCTCTTCAGTATAATGGTCTGTTCGAATCATATAGGCATATAATGAAATTTATTAATAAAAAAGCACTTTTAAGCATTTATTTTACAATGATTCACCCATACCTAACATATTGTTATATTATTTGGGGTCTTAGTTATAAATGTATTACTTATAAGATTAAAAATATTCCATCCCCTACAATGTTGACGTCAGGTTGTCGCCATATAGGATCTCCTCTAACGGGCCTGGATAAAACATTGGGACACACCATCGCCCACCTGCTGACGCGGGAGGGTTAGAATGTTGTTGTCCTGGTGCGCCACCTGACCGAAAAGAGACAGACGGCGTCGCGTGATGACTATATGAATATTTGACAGATAAACAGCATTACATGCATATTATAAGGGGGCGCAGACCCGTAGGTAGTCATGCCCCCTTTATTTAAATTATTACTAATTTGATATTAAAACATATGGTCTAAATATACGTTCCGAATGACGTATCTATAACCCTTATGCTAAAGATCCGAATTACGTATCTATAACCCTTATGCTAAAGATACGAATTACGTATCTATAACCCCTATGCTAAAGATACGAATTACGTATCTATAACCCCTATGCTAAAGATACGAATTACGTATCTCTAACCAGGGCGTTATTATTCATGCGATGAAAAGTTTGGACGAGTTATAGGCTAATAGGTGAACAGCGATCAGGAATGAATTAATCGCAGGAGTAATTAAACACACATTCTGGCGTTTAACTTTCAATAAGGAGGTAATTAATGACTCATTTCTGCAAAACAACAGTTCTTTCCTTGGCGTTAGGCCTACTGTGCTTCTATAGGGCCTACAGCTACTGACATTTTTACGGGTATAGACATGCAATTAAGTTCATGCCAATGGTCAAACAGTATCAGGGACCCAGGTTTTGTATTCCTTTGACCATTGAAAGTCTTAAGGCCTGCACACCTAGAAACCTTGTTGCACAGAAGGACTGCCTTGCCCATTTTCACTCAGAAGGCAGAGGCAAAAACAGAGGTGCATATGAGCCTCATTATTATTGCAAACAACACTGAGCTGTAGACAAACCTGTCGGGCATTTATTTTATAACAGGATGTGGTTATTTATTTCTTACGTCAATTCAAAGTTATTTTTCAATGTCTTCTTTTATCTTACCATTTGTCACAATGGCTAATAAGGAACACTGTGTCAAATCCTCTGGCATATTATGTTTTTAATGTAATAATTCTAAACTGACTGAATGTAGGCCAAATAATTCCAAACTGACTGCCCAATGTAGGTTACTGTTTGTTTTGTAAAGATTGTAACAGTACTGAGTGTACCCCAGTTAAATACGTAGACATGGCTTTGTCTTTGCTGGATTTTTGGAATCCTCTTCAAAAAGGTTTCATAGCGTCTCGATTGGAGTTTGGTTATAATCGATGTTTGCAAGTGCTGTAGTCTGTGAAGTGCAGATATTTTGAATGTTAAAAAATTGGGGTTACTTTATTAGGGACCATTAATTAAATAAATGTTGAATTTAATTTGAATTATCCAAAGTTGGTCAAATATGTTGGTAGTCCATGTGACGGTGTTGCTAAAGATTGTTTATTTTTAAAATGACATTCAACTACATGAAGATTATTTGGAATAGAAAAAGAATAGGATCTTTATGAGTATTAGTAGCAGTTAAGATGAAGTGGGCGGGAAGTTAGCAGAGTGGTAACAACATATGGCGATGGAGCAGGAGGTCGCAGGTTCGATTCCTGCAGGAGCCCTAAAGGTCGACTCAGCCTTTTTGCGGTGGTAAAATGAGGAGCAGTGGTAAAAATCTTTGCAATAAGTCAAACAGGTACGCTACGCGATACACTAACCCCGTATCCGTGGCATTGCAGCCTGGCTGAGGGCTATAGCAACGGAGATCAGCGCCGCCCTATGAGCCCGTGCCCTATGAGCCCGTGAGGCTCAGGAAGGACTTTGACTTTTGACTAAGATGAAGTGCTCTGCATTTGCTACATATTTGTCTAACTTACTGTGAATCAATTTTATCTGGTATGCATTTATACCGGTATTTACCATTTAGCTGGCATAGAACCATTTATGTATGCTCCAAAGTTATTATATTTAATTTTAGAATGCTTGTGTGGCCTGCTAGCTTCATTTTATTCTAAAGTGTTGTCAGCAGTAGCTGTATCCTTTCTAAATATTTAGGTGGATGAGTAAGTCTAAAGGGGAATCTGGTTCTTATTAGGCTTTACTGGTCCTCTGAGTGTTATACATACACACACGTCCAACCACTGGTTGGTGTGTCATTGTAGGGTGTTAAGCAGTGAGCAGCGTTTGGAAATGTTTAATTTCCAAGTTTTATCAGCCCCTTGTCTTATCTCCAGTCCAGACTTTCTTAAGATAAAGTCAAAGCTTTTTGGTGGAAAAGACACTTGACACAGCTTCAGATAAGACAGGAAGTTTGGTGAAAATTAAACCGTTTTTATCAATCTCAAACCAAGAACAACACCTGACTCAACCCAATGGCCCATGGAGGGCGCCACCAGCCAAATATTGGGTGGGCCAACATGGCCTGTTTGAAATTGGACAAAACAAGGACTAGTGCTACAGTAGGCTATTGTTGTTATTGTTCATGACAATTTATATAGCGTCATAACATAGCAAGGGCCAAAGTCAAGGGTGCTTTACAATAAACGTGGAAACGAGATGTTGAATAGGTGCGTCTTTAACTTGTTCGCAAACTCTCCGAAGGAAGTTACGGACGACACGCAGTCCGGCAGTGAATTCCACAGGAGAGGATTTCTGTGCGAGAAAGAGCGTTCTCCAAACTTGACGGTCTTCAACGGAGGTGGAACATAAAGTTGAATATATAGGCTATAGATATGCAAAAATTCAGAAGAGTGATGAAATGAATTAAAACCACATATTCTTGTGTCCCCATCTTTGCTGTGTCAAACCATACTAGAATTGTCAATATATTCTGTCTCAATTTTTTTCTAGAGCTTTCAAAATGCCACAAAAAAGAATGAGCCATTTGAAACGACACTATACAAAGTCTTTCAGAAATCTATTTTCTGTCAGGTGTTTTAGAGACCACAAAAATATTATAAAATTGATACCCTGTTTGAAATTGGACAATGCTAGTGCTACAGTAGGCTATAGATATGCAACAATTCAGAAAAGTGATGAAACAAATTAAAAATTGAATGGCCACCTTTTTGAATGCTATTACGTCTCTACGTTATTACTGATCTTTTCCGGCTTGACTGGGCTCTAATTCAATTTGGATTTGGTGCGCCATTGGCTGATGCCCTGGGCATTATGATAGTGACGCTATAGAAGTTGATTGCTTGAATGATTGATTCGCCTAAATTGTGCTTTCTAATCTTTCTGTTTTGCCAGAGTGCCAATATTAGCACTACCTAGATCAGGCTTTGAATCTTTCACACTCAAACCTAGTTACTTCCTTATTTGATCAGAAAGATATCCATGTTTTCGTGCCAACCGCACTTGGTTTTGTGCTTTTAATAATAATGTTAAGATTACATACAATCACTTTGCTGTCAGAAGCGTTTTGACTTTTACCTGCAACAGCGTCTAAGACCCAGCTGCTATTGTGTATATGTTAAGATTTCACCTGGCTTCTCTTTGAACAGTTATAGGCCTATGGCTGTGAGGCGAATGTCATATCTCCATTCTCCAATGTCATTTACACCAATGCCAAAAGACCTTTTTTGTCGAATGCCTTAGACCTTTTTTGACGCCTGTGTCATGATGTCACGGTGTGAGGCCTGGTTTCCTGTTCAACTCTGAATAACAAACCTTTGTGCCGAGGTCCTCACGACGCATGTCATCATTGGAAACCACGTCATGGGCATTCAGCCTAAAGGAGTCGAGGTTAACCGCCGCCGAGGAGCCGAGCGTGCAATGCGCAGACCGTCTTTATATTATTTTATTAAGAATATCGAGTCAGTGGGATGAGAGAGAGAGAGAGTGCCTGCTGCTGCCTGCCCAACCAGCCGCATTCTTTACCGAATGAGACACTTCAGACGATAGAGAGTAGCCAAGAGATATTGGCCGCCGTAATGGAGTGACAGCTTCCGCTAAGAGGGCTGGTTCTGGGGTGGGGAATGGGCCGTCGGGGTCAGGTCTTTGGCGGGTGGGGGACGGCAGGAACTTCATAGCGTTGTTTTATGTTGTGATGAGGTAACAGTGTAGTCTAGTTTTATACGTTATAGTCGTTTCGATATAGCGGTCTGTTGAAGCGTAAGGTTATCTGAAGAGAAAGTAACATTGGAATTTTAACTGATCAACTCATTCATATTGTTTCAGTGAGTCAACAAGATTTGTCTTATTAGTTTGGTTGTTTTTGTGTACTTTTGATTTTCCTCATTGGTACATATTTAGACTATGAAACTTGGACAATTTTAGCCTAGGGATCAGAGATATTTAATTTGCTTTGAATTTGACGAGGTTATTATTTTGGTTGGCTTAATTTTTTGCAAGGATAAATTTAAGGAATGATAATGTTAAATTCATGCTCATGTTTAGTTTATTGTAGGTTTTGGGACATTTTGACAAACTGTTTAAATGTTCAGTTTGCATATTGCTTCAATACTGCCTTGTTTTTAGCAAGTAATTACCTTATTAATCCTTATGTTTCATAGTGACATTTTGAGTTTCAGAATAATCTAGCAGCCATGTGTCACTAATTTCCACTTTACTTCCTGAATAAATGAAAGTTTTCAACGTTAATCTCTTAAGGGCATATTTTGCTACTTTCCTTTCTTTGTATCTTGGGTTTATGATGTTATTGAGTGTTCCTGCTTCATTAAATCTGTTTGCTGAGTATACTGTATAACACAGTTGACAAAATTCTTTAACATTTTAACGCCCTGTTTCAAAATGCCAAGACAAATAAATGACTAATATTTGCTCTCTTGATGTGTGCGTCATTCAGTGCATACATGCATTTCTCTCCTACGTTGCTCCTCCTCCTCCTCCTCCTCCTTTCCTAAAGTGGCAGACCTGCGTGGGCATTCGCCGGTATACTTTGCCCGTAGACCTGCTACAGGTGTATTATTTTAGACACCTGAGATTTTCCCTAACCTGTTAATAATGTATTGTCCTCAGGACTTTCCTGTGTAATCCACAAATCCCTTTCCGCTCCATTGAACTGTACCTGGTAGGTGCTGGCACTGCTCACGTGCCTTCTTCTCAGTGACCATCAGCAAATCGTGCTGCCTAAACTGTGCCTAAAAAAGTACAGTCGATCCCGATTTCTTAGTGCCTGACTAGAAGCTATCATTGATTATGGGCTGTTAAGCCAATAGGAGATTGGATATGTTAATAAGAGGACTTTGCTATTTCGGGTGAGTGGATAGAGGCTGAGTCATAAGTTGTTTTTAATCTCGTGAATGTGAAAAAATATTTTAAAAATCGAACTTTACAACTCCGCAAAGGTGGTTAAAACCATGTGCATGTCTCAGTAAAATTCTTTATGAGTTTTCCATTTTCTTAGATTTTCGCTAATTTGGTTCTTTGGTGGTCGCCATTTTTTGGAGGGCAGTTGAAACCTGAGTTGATCATTTTGATTCTGAGAGGCTCCAAAGTCTTTTTTGATGATTTATGTTTGAAGGGCATTTTTTAAAGATGGGTGTAATGTTGGGGGTGGGGGGGGGGGAGGGTGAGAGTTAGGCTTGTAAGCGTCTGTTGAGTGCCATTTCTGACTGTTTATTTGAATTTAGTGAAAATTGGAGTGGTTCTTGTTGCTTGTGTTGACAGTTGTTTTATGGGTCCATTGACTTCTAAGTTTATTACTTCTAACTGGCTGGTTAATTGGGTTTTGATTATGAAATATGCTGAAAAACTTCTTATTACACTTTTGAGCTTGAAATGGATTTTGCATTTTTAAATTCTAATCATTCGGAGCCGAGTTGAATTATCTTCTTGTGTACCGGAATGTAAAATCTCTTGGATTTATATAGCGCCTTATCAAGTAGTACCGCTGTAGCTGCTTATTCTAAGGCACTTTGTCTGAATTTGAAATAGCCATAACCATAAGGTGGGGCTCGGTCAGGCAGTGTCGCTTTTTGTGAAGAGTTTGTTTCAGCCTGAGATGAGACCTTTGTATCAAGGTTCTGTTCTGGTCTTCAGCCATCCTCAATGAGAGAGGTTGGGCTACACTATGTATCACATCTCTCCATGTCTGTCGTTCTTCTGTTTTCCGAATCATGTTTTGAAACGAGAGTCCAGTCCATGTTGTTATGTTATCCAGCCAGGCTGTTCTTGGTCTTCCGCGTGATCGTCCGCCAGATAATGTTCCTCGAATTAGTCCTCTTTCTAGACAAGAGCCTTGTTTTTCTCATGATGTGTCTAAAATAACATACTTTGCCTTTTTTAATGTTGTTCAGCAGTTGGTTAAAAGTTCCTCCTTGTGCAGTTAGTGGGCAGTTGTTGTAGCATTGCTGGGACATCTTTGTTGGTATTTTTGTGACTTACTAGAGTTTATTTGGCTATACATTATCACACCTGCCTGCTCTAGTACTCACTCATTCGTTCTTTTTGCTGTCCATGAAACTCTTAAAATTTGTCGTAATCCTTTCATTTCAAAGGCTTCAATTCTTCGCTCATCTTCTTTATTCAGTGTCCAGCTTCAGTGACCAGTATGTTACAACTGGCCAAACCAATGCTTTCCACAATCTGATCTTTGTATTGTTTTGCAGATTGTGACTCTTCCGCAGTTTCAATAGCACTGCATATAGGCCTACTCTTCAAGGTACCTTCCATAAAAGCTAATATATTGGATTCTTTTACTTTTGGTTAAAAGTTCCTCCTTGTGCAGTTAGTGGGCAGTTGTTGTTGTAGCATTGCTGGGACATCTTTGTTGGTATTTTTGTGACTTACTAGAGTTTATTTGGCTATACATTATATTCGGGTTGTAATAATGATGTTAATTGCATTGCATATTGGATGCAGCTATGGGTTTAATTATAATATGTGATTGCATTAACTGGAATCAAGTAATGGTTAATTTTAGTCTTGTGCTAGAAATGGATAGAAACATTAGTTGAATGGGCACGTTTCTGGATATATCTTGAATGTCGGCCGTGTCTATTCTGTGTTTGGTCAAATAACTATTATCTGAAGATACGATACGTTACTATTTTTTAGAAGTTTTATCCACATAGTGTTTATTGATGGCTTCATTGGTTTAGGGTGTTCTTTATTTACTTAGTTGAAGAAGCCATTGGTTGTTATCCTGAAGGCCACTGGACATGCAACCATTTGAAATATGCAGAGTTTGAAAGAAAGGAACACTTCATCGTCATCATCATCCTTGGATAAGCCGGCGAAAGGTCAATTGCTCTTAAAATCAATGAATTAGCTAATTGTTCAGAAGCAAAGCCCAGCAAAGTGCTCGGGCGGCCGGAGATTTGAATGTGTGTGTGTTTTGAACCTTGAAACCAGAGGCTAGGACTCTGCTATCAAAATAGGCGGAAAGTGAAACATTAGAAAAAATTATTTCTAAAGACAATGGCTATTTTGCTCGTGTAGTTGCATTGGAGAATGTCTAAGTGGCCTAGAACTGTTGATGTATAAGGGTGTTGAAAACACTTAGTAATATTAATAATAATTAATTTTAAAGAAATAATAATAACAAAATATGATTTCAAGTGTTTTAGGGAGCATCAGCCTGTATGAGATTATGTTTCTAACCTATTCACATACATTGTGAATGTATTTGCATCATGTATTGCATTCATGTGTCCCTATGCGTATTTGACGAAGCTAAGAGAAAAAATTTCAATATGTGGATTGACAATGCTGGAAAGGAGTGGGTGAGGGTCTTTAGTAGAAGCATACAAAATAATGACTTGGAAATTAGATGCCCGATATGAAATTATAAATCATATTCTGCATTGGAACACTGTAGCAGCACATGAGGTCACAATTGAAAATTCTTCAAAATAGAGGGCCATATACTGAAAAATAACTGTAGGAGTTTTAAATGGAGACAGTTTTTAAATATATTTCGCTCCAGAAGACGTTTGGGCTACAAAAAGTACACTTACGTTGCAGCATGTATGCAAATCAATGAACCAGAGCGTAAGTTGTGAAGTAAGGTAATCGTAAAGAGCGTATGCTTTAAAGATTGTAATTTTAACCATTACAGCCGGTAATTGTAAGTCTACACGACTTACAATTACAATGTTTCCTAAACTGAATTGCAAATTGTTCATGCAGAGGGTGCGACCAAGAAAGAAAATAATTTTTTACTGCAAGGGTTGTGGACAAATGAAACAGTTTGGACAAGGTGAGAGTGACAGTTGAAACAGTAAACGGATTCAAAGGATACCTGCAAAAGCTAGGCTACTGAGCACACAGAGAGTTACTGCAGTGGTTTTCACAGGCTGACTTAGCCTCCTTAACCACTTTAAATCACATTATTATTATTATTATTATTATTATTATTATTATTATTATTATTATTATTATTATTATTATTATTATTATTATTATTATTATTATTATTATTATTATCATCATCATATCATCATCATCATCATCAACAACAACATCATCATCATCATCATTATTTGATTGATACTGAATGACATTTTTGGTTTTGCAGATATGCAGATGGAGCTGGTTTGTCAAAACCCGAAGTGTAAGAAGAAGTCAGTTGCAGTTAAGGTTGGTTGTGAAGATTCAAAAAATCCCCTTATTATCTTATTAATGGATAATAACGTATTATATCACGTGTAATGTAGATGTGTGTAGTGTAACATTTCCATTGGACTTGTGTCATGTGGCGGTTGCTGCTTGACCACCACTTAACATTTGTGGCTGATTACTTTTTATTATCAGCCAGTGATCTGGCGTTAGGATGGATGATAAGCCAGATTGTTGTTTACCTAGTGATAACGGGCACTCCATAGTTTTGATGGTCTGAATTGACACATTTGTTTTCAAAGTATTTCCGTTGATGTCACACTTATGGAAGGGACGTTATTATTGGACTTTGCATCCTGTATTTTGAAAGTCATGTGCCAAGAAGTGAAAGTGTTGCTGTAACTAGTTGAGTTATGAGCGACAGACTAAAGGAATAAATTGCAGCGATTAACAAGATGTCTTTTTTACTCTGCTGGAGGCAGGAAGCAGTCTATTTTATGCCAGGTGCAACTGTATTCAGATTACTTGTATCAGCAGGTACTGATATATCTTTTAATTTCTTTTGCCATTTTAATGCTGTCTTTTTATGACTCTGTGTCAAAACTGACATAGAGATGATATTCAAAGACAATTCATGGTGAGAAAGAAAGAAATGCTAAATCAGTACCCGGTAATTTCATTCTATCATGACCGAGCTCAATTATAAATTATTAGAAATATATATATATATATATATATATATGCATGCATATATACAGTATATATATATATGTGTGTGTATATATATATGTATATGTATGTATATATTCTGTTTTAGGTTTGTCATCACAGTGACTGTCGTGAATCTAACAACAATCGTCCGTTTCTCTTATGCCACGAATGCAGCATAGAGATCCACAAGGTGCGATCTCGAAGCGGCCATCTTTGCTTCGATATACCTAAGAAAAGAGGTAACATTGCTTTCCATTTGTATGTTAGTTATGAGCAGAATTTGTTTGCCTTCTAATGTATCATTATCTGGTACTCAGTTTATATTCTTAGTACAGAAAAGGCCTGTAGAATTTATGCAAAGGAAGATGAAAGTTAGTTAGTGAGGTGAAGTCCATGAATTACAATTGTTTTTCTTCATGGTTTTCGATGATTCTATTAACATCGGCTAAAATCGAAATAAGGACAAAATGTGAAAAGTACTGGCTAAAGTCAGAAGAAAGCTAATACGCACTCAATTGCATTTGCATTTGCAAAGGCTTGCACTTAATATCATTCTACTTTTTATACTCAATTTTTAGTGCAGTTTGAGAAATATTCAAAGAAGTAAAGTAATTGTTTAAAAGAGTGACATAGGTCCCAAAGTTTGATGGTGATGATGATGATACTTATGACAACAACTAGGATGATGATGATGACTTTGATTATTGCTTTCAGGTAATTTGCTCCAGAATATGTGGACGGTGGATAAAAGAACACAGGGAAATAGTCAATGCGGCAGGCAACCACTCTACAATGAAGACAGCAACATTGAGAATTGCCAACGTGAAGATGATGTCAGTGCGAGACACAAGAACACTGCCACCGATCACCATTCTGTTCGCTGCTCTAACCTCATTTCAAGGCATCATCTTCATCAGCATAAGATTGAGGAAGATGAGTGTCAGGAAAAGACCGGTCGCCGTAGCAACGGCGTCAGTAGTGGCAGGTCTTACGATCAGAAGTGCGATAGGGTTCGCCAGGAGAGGAACGACGTTGTCAGCATTGGCAATCGTTTGCCTGTAAATGGAGAACACGAGTGCAGTGATGAGCCGTGTTGCCAAGGAGCAGACGTGGAGGAGGAAAAGAGCACGAAAGATTCGTGTGATGAACCTGCGAATGAAAGTGTTCAGCACCAGAGAGTCTGCCACCAGCACAGCGTCAGTGAACCGCTGTGCGACAGTAGTGAACTGTTCAGGAATATTTTGAACGACCAAGAACGCTTCGATCATGGCGAAAACGATCTCAAAGATCAGAATGAGATTGAGAACGATGACGACGACGACAATGATGACCTTGAAGAGGATCAGCGGCGGTCGGGTGGCGATCAGGACATTGACGCTGGCTCGAGGGACGGACTTGTCATCAACGGACATCACAGGAGTGATTGGAGCTGTGTTGAAGGTCCTTTTATGGCAAATGGTACAACCACCAATGGTGCAGATTTTGAGTTTGAATCTCAGGATGACGATATGGAATTGTCTGAGTCAGAGAGGTATTCATAGCTACTTCATACTTAATAAACTTACTTGCTTACTTACTTACTTACTTACTAAGATTAAGTGTCTGGGAATGAGGAGCTACTTTGGTGCCGCCCTTGAAAACACTATAGAAATTAACAAGATTTTTACTTACTTACTTACTTACTTATTCTGTTGCTGCTATCACTGATAATTTATGAGCGATAATAGAATATGTGTGTTTGTATACAGGCAAGTAAATAAAGAGGTATGTTTGCCTTTTAGCTTTGCTTGTATTGTTTAGAAAAACCACCTGCCAGGTGAAGAATTACGACAGGTGTTTATGAATCCCAAGGTTTCAATCTCTGATCATGAATTCTAAAATTTGTGCTGGCCATGAAGACACCTTGATTGAGACCAGGACGCCAGCATTCCTACAAATTGTTTTGAAAATACACCTGTTACAGGTGCTTTAAAAGAGATACCGGTATTAATTATTAGACAGTTTTGTTATATTTCCAGTTCCAGTTTGAATCTGAGGTTGAGAAGAAAGAAGGCTGTGAAAATAAAGAAAAGAAAACCTAACGAGGTGAATTTTAGATGCTCTGATATTTCTTGTATTCTTTGAATTCTCAATTCTCGACCACTTCAAATTGGTTTCATGACCTTTCAATCGTAGAATCTCATATAATTGAAATTGAGAATTTTTACTATTGACTACTTGTATCTTGTTTAACTTTAGGGAGTTGTTAGGAGATGTCCTTCAGTGTCAGGGATTGATATCCAGCGATGGAAGTCTTCCGGTAGACAGGAAAAGGAGCCAGAGTGTCGAGGTAGTGAAGCGGACCAAACTACACTTCAATGTATTGTGGAAGGTATTGTGGGTGGTCCAGAAGTTTCTTCTCAAGATGTTGGCACGGAAAATCAGACGGAGTCCAGATCGACGACTCCGTCCACTTCTAGTCGGACGGAAAACGACTACCAGGACAAAAGCGGAATTCTGACGGATCGACAGAGGAATTCTGAGTCTGAAAAAGATTCGCCGAGCGTCGCCTCGAAGAACTCGAAACCAAACGATCCGAGCGAAACTCGTCGGAACTATCGGCGTAATTTGCCGCCGCAGGACGATTCTCATAGGAATCATTTCTTGGGCAGAACGGCAAAATTATACGACGAATCTCTGCGTAAGGTATGGACGTGTGTTGATCAATGAATCCTTCTCTTTGTCTTGAATATTAAATCTTGTGATCTTCTGCAATCCTGATAATGTTTCATCTTTAGATGCTATTTACATTTACATTTGAAGTACCATTGATTGATACCCTTGAGTATTAGAAATGGTGCTATAAAAGTTCATAATCATTATTATTATTATTATTATTATTATTATTATTACATTTAGCTAAGTGTGCTGTTAATCCTAGTTAAATTATTAATTATTCAAATTAATTACTTATCAGCGTTTAATTACCCATGGTTTTGTACATTTTATGTATAAGGGAAATTGAAATCCAATTTGTAATATTGTACTGAAGACTTTCGTACAACGACTTGTCCTTTGTATTTTGCCCTGAGGTCACTTTTTGTCTGACTAATCCTAGAACACTGATTTGATTCATGATTATAGTTTTCACTGACCAATGAATACTTGACTCTACGATTTGACGCAGAAGAAATACTGATTGCGACTCCTAGAGGCCTTCCACTTGGGTAAGATTAGATAACAGAAGTGACGCGGTATCAATGCAGCATTGTGAATAGTCTTCTTTTGTGTTTAAGTTATTTTATCAGTTGCTTATTGGCAGATGAAACGGTACAGTTGTGATGGATTGTGCTGTGTGAAAACCGAATCTCACTTGTGAAAATTGAAAATAAGTTCTATTTATGGTATGACAGTGGCGTCGCCAGGAATTGTTGGTTGGGGGGGGGGGGGCAAAAGGTGCTAGTGTGTCAGATTCCTTACCCACCCATCACCCCCTCCACAAAAAAACTTTCTCACCGGATTTGCGCGAATCTGGCAGGTGGTCTGGGGCAGGTTGGGGGTAGTTGCCCCCATTTGCCGCCCCCTTCATAATGCTAATAATGCATAGGATTTGTGCAAATTCAACCGCATTTTTGAAACTTACTTCGTCCTGTTAGAGATCGATTTCAAGTACCATATTGAGCGACTATCTTTAGCACCCTTTACTACATCATCATCAATCGCTATTGCAATCATAGGCCATCGTCTTCTGTATTTAGAGCGCCTCCAACATGACAACCCCTATTATTCCATAATGCTAATAATGTATAGGATTTGTGCAAATTCAAATGCATATTTAAAAGTTATTTCGTCATGTTATAGATCGAATTCAAGCACCACATTCAGCCACTATCTTTAGCATCCATTACTACATTGATATCAATCGCTATTGCAAACATGGGCCATCACCTTCTGCATTTAAAACGACTCATCCATGACAACCCTCGTTATTCCATAATGCTAATATTACACAGGATTTGTGCAAATTCAACCACATTTTTGAAACTTACTTCGTCCTGTTAGAAATTGATTTCAAGGACCATATTGAGCGACTATCTTTAGCATCCTTTAATACATCAATATCAATCGCTATTGCAAACTTAGGCCATCGTCTTCTGTATTTAGAATGCAGTGGCGTCACCAGGAATTTTTGGTTGGGGGCAAAAGGGGCTAGCGTGTCAGATTCCTTACCCACCCCTCACCCCCTCCACAGAAAACTTTCTCACCGGATTTGCGCGAATCTGGTAGGTGGTCTGGGGCAGTTTGGGGTGGGGGCAGTTGCCCCCATTTGCCCCCTCCCGTGGCGACGCTAATGTGGCATGAACCCCATTCTGTTCGTTCTTCTTTCTTGATGACGGAGGCAATGGCGTCAAATTCAACAAAGGCAAAACCTGGTTACTGCTTCTCTTTCTTCTCTTAACCCCTTAACTGGGGATCCCGGATATATCCGTCCATTTTACATTGAGTTACAGTTAAATACACGGTTAAGGGGTTAACCATTGATTCTTGTCCATCCACCACAACTGGAACTGGAAAATAGGACTGAATTATCGGATACGACAATGCGGATTACAATTCTACTTCGGAGCAACCATCGACCGATTATTATTACTGAACTTCTATAGCGCCATTTCAGTAATACACTTGGCATTGGTTGATGGTTGCTCTAGATTTGAATTGTAATTATTTGTCATTGTCAGAATGACAGGTGCATTATTACTGAAATGGCGCTATAGAAGTTGTTGCTTTGATCGCATCTCTTTTTTTTGCTCAATCGTAGTCGAGCAATTTCCAGCCTCATAGCCGATAAATGGGGGCTGACACTCAGTCAGTGTGACGTCTTTCTCGACTCATCGAATTCGCCGCTCCCGCTGTCTTCCGACTGCTACCTGCTGGCGAGCAACACGCTCTGCGTCAAGGGTGAGGAGACGTGCTCAGTTTACGAAGTCTTTATGAACTCGAATGATTTGTAGATGCATAAGAGCATTAGCTTGATCCCTTTCAGTTTGATTATGATGGGTGGGTATTTCTGTTTGAGGAGGGGGGATAGCTTTGACACTGAGCTGATTTGAGATTTGACCATGAACTATAGTGGCAGAACACTTGAGATTGTTTAACTGTCTCATCAGAAATTAATTGAGGAAATTGCATATGTAATAAATACACCTTCTATAATACACTTTCTTGCTTGCTTCAAGTGGGAAATGTTGTACAGGTACAATTGCCACATCATAGAATTTGCATATACAGGTCTACAAATGCAAAATGTGAACTGTTTTGACAGTTTGGGCAACTGCAAACCAGTGGCGGCGTAGCCAAGGGGGGTTTTGGGGGTTCAAATCCCCCCTTGGCTGCCGAAAACAAAATATCTTTAATGAGTTTCCATGCATATTTTATTTTTTGATGTGACTTTGGGGGTCAAAACCCCCCTTGGCTATAGACTTGAAAAGTTTAAGTAAGAGACGAGGACCTATTTTGTTTTTTGCTTGTCAGGATTTTTTCGAAAATGGTCACGGTCAAAACCAAAAACCAAACTCCCCTTCCGGAAATCCTGGATATGCCACTGATAGAAACAAAATGTATAAATGAGTTTGTCGCTGCTGGTTATTGATTACTATGTGTCGGTCTTGTAAATTATACTAACAGCTGATGGCATTCGTCTATATTCAAAAACCTTACGATGAAAAGCCTATGTTGAATCTCAAAGTTATATTTTTTCAGTTAAACCAAATAAAAGACGAAAGAGAAGTGGTAACCAGGTTTTGCCTTCGTCCAATTTGACGCCGTTGCCTCCGTCATCCAGAGAGAAGAACAAACAGAATGGGGTTCGTGCCAGAAATAGAACTTATTATTTTCAATTTTCACAAAAGTGAGATTCGGTTTTATGGATAGATGTTGTGACGTTGATCTATAATTATGCAGCGGGAAAGATACGATTTCAATCTGCTGTTTTAATGTTTACATTTTTCTCAGGAGTGTTTTAGATTTTCTAATTTAACCAGGTTTCTGATTTCTGATTTGTCTTTCTTGTGCTTTCATGCTCTGTCTGTCTGTCCGTCCGCCTGTCCGTCTGTCTGCCTGTCTGTCTGTCTGTCCTTCTCTTTCTCTCTCTCTCTCTCTCTCTCTCTCTCTCTCTCTCTCTCTCTCTCTCTCTCTCTCTCTCTCTCTCTCTCTCTCTCTCTTGCTTCAATACTTGTTTTAAAGCAATAGACTATAAATCTCTGCCATAAACTTTTAGTTTGGTCAGAGCTTTATCAACTGTGGTTCTATTCTCTAAGTCAATTCTTATCCGCTTCGGCCCTTTGCCTTGCCTTTGCCATGGAAAATTAAGAACGCTTCGTGGCCTGGAACCGTGGAACCTTTTACCTTCAGTTGGACACATAAATAATAATTATTGTTCAGCTTTTTTGAGTTTCTGGGAAATTGGCTTTTCCCTTTATTCCTATAATACAGCGGACTAAAGTGCAGTGCACTTAGGAACACTTCTCACGAGGAAGTAATTTGAGTCAAAACACCGATAGAGAAAAAGCATAATATTTGCTGCGCTATTTAAAGCCAATCTGATGATGATTATGTGCCACAGGTCCGTGATCTTTCGCTCTCATTTGTTTAGCAAGACTTCTCGGCTGCGGGCGATAATAGAGGTTCACGCAACCGTAAACTTGTTAACACCCCCGGGGCACGACTATTCCGTCTGCCATTGCCTGTAAACCATCGAGGAAATCTTGGCATTTGTTTCCTTCTATCTTTTGCAGACTGTAACCTTTAAAAGTGCTCGAATCCTTCAAACATTTCGGATTTCATTTGGATTGATTTATGGTCGTCACTTTTGGGTTAAATCTTTAAGATTTTGCCGCACTTATGAGCAAAATATGAAATTTGGTTCCCGAGTAATTAATCTGTAACTGTGAAATAAATTAAGTCAATTTTCCTGAAATATATACATTGAATGATGTATGCTGTTCTGTCACGAATTGACCATTAATTGACTTGCTGTGTAAAGCCTCCGTTGCCCAGACTGGCTACTTTATTCTGGCTATTGTTCTATTAGTATTTAACAAGTCCTATGAATAAGCAGTGCTTACTTAGTACTGCTCTTTTCTGATTTTTGGGTCTTTGCTTTAAACTACCACGAATGCGTTCTGTAAACCTATATTTGTGCCTAATACATTATTTTAGTGCTATAAAAGTGTTTATGCTGATTGAGGCTAAATGCCTGTCTGCTCACTCACTCACTCACTCACTCACTCACTCGCACTCACTCACACACTCACTCACTCACTCATCAACCAGGGCTTCAATTAGTGCTCTAGAGTGGCTGATAAATGGAATGAATTTGATGAGAAGGCATTAATAGCTACTAGTGTAAATGCTTTAAAAATAAGTACTATCGGTAAGTACTAAGTACTATAGGATACTGGATTGGTCTTGTATAGCTATTAATGAATGGATTGGTGAAACATCGTGTTTCTTACACAGGGCAGACCCTACTGAACCACTTTAAACCTCATTATTGTTGTTCTGTTGTTGTTATTATTATTATTATTAGTAGTAGTAGTAGTAGTAGTAGTAGTATTAGTATTATTATTATTATTAGTATTATTGTTATTATTATTATTATTATTATTATTATTATTATTATTCAATATGGAGTTTCAATATGGATCTTCCAGGGTGTTGTTTCTCCAGATTTCAAAGCATGCTGGTCTTCATTTCTGATTTCACGTGTCACGTGATTACCGGTACCTTCCTTTATGGACCAGTACAGCCGATGGTAAATGGTGAACGATACCTGACTCTGCTTTTGTTTGTGTGCATTTTTTCGCGAAAGTTGATAGCCTGACAGAAACCGAGCAAGGCAAAATCCTGCAGATGCTGTGAGCATGTAATCATAACTGTACGGTTGTGTATGGCCGGCCATTTGGCGCTGCCATGTGGCACTGATCATTACGAGACACAGTTGCTGCAGTAGAGAGGCAGACAATGATTATTGTCTGCTGCTGGTTCAGCCCGGCACCTAGGTCGACTTATAATGCGCCGATTCGGATGTGCGTAAATATGCAGCGTGGTCTGATGATGATGATGATGATGATGATGATGATGAGGTGGGAGACCCATTGGAAGTTTTGCTCCCCCATCTGAGCGATTTCTTGTTGAGCTAGAAACTCGAGGGGGCGTATTGTTGTCTGGGTGTTGGACTGGTTGCACACACACACACACACACACACACACACACACACACACACACACACGGGGGGCCTTGTTGTCAGTTCAGACGTGAGAATTTGAAGCGTTTGCAAAATGCTGAAAAGGAGTCATTCGTTTATCGTGAGTATGCAGTGTTTTCTGGTTGTAACTTTTGCGTGAAATTGAATTTCTTTAGTGCAAGGGTTGTGGACAAATGGAAAAGTTTGGGCGAGGTGGCATTGACAGTTGAAACAGTAAACGGATTCAAAGGCTATCTCGGAAAGCTAGGTTATTGAATGCGGAGAGTTACTACAGTGGTTTTCACACAGGCTTACTTAGCCTCCTAAACCATTTAAAATCACATTATTATTATTATTATTATTATTATTATTATTATTATTATTATGGTTACTACAGTGGTTTTCACACAGGCTTACTTAGCCTCCTAAACCCCTTTAAATCACATTATTATTATTATTATTATTATTATTATTATTATTATTATTATTATTATTATTATTATGGTTACTACAGTGGTTTTCACACAGGCTTACTTTAGCCTCCTGAACCACTTTAAATCACATTATTATTATTATTATTATTATTATTATTATTATTATTATTATTATTATTACCTTTGAGCATGACCTAGTAATGGTGCTGCTTCCCAAAGCGCTATATAAATCCACAAGATTTTACTTACCGGGTACTAGATAAGATCTGATTTGGTTATGGGTGCACCTCCCTGTTAACAATTCTCTAGCAGAAAAATATTTCATGGAATTTTATCAAACGATATTCTTTGTAATATGGTGCTGTATGTTGCTCGTATACAGGACAACCGTTGTTGTGCATAGTTTTAAAAGTTATTGTGAACATTATTTTAATTGAAAAACGATGTAAATAAATTGTCATTCTGAACAGTTAATCGAACAGTGCTGAAATAGTAGTCAATGTTGCATAATGTCAGTGGCGGCTCCACCGGGGGGGGGGCAGGGGGGCCCGTGCCCCCCTAATGAGAGCCTGCCCCCCCAGTGGCCCCCCAGTTGGGACCCTATACTTAATGCTACATACATTAAACAACAAATGGTTGGCCCCCCATGATTAATTAAAAGTTGCCACCCCAATGGCCCCCCCCACTTGCCAAATCCTAGAGCCGCCACTGCATAATGTAGGTTTTCAATGATTGTTAGAATCTCTTATAGTTCCTTCAGTTGTTGCTGTAATTTTTACTAATTGTGCTGGTTATTTCATCCTTTGTATTAGTTTGATATTTTGAAAGTAAGTTTTCTGTTGCCTTTTGAGAAAAAGGTTTTTTCTCTCAACAGAATCTCATTTGCTGTCTTCTGCGCAGTTGCTTTTTTTTATCGGCGTTCCGTTAGTTCCATGAAATATTTCGTTGTCTGCTTGTCCAAGGTTCCTGTATTTGAGATAGAACAGTCTCTTATGTGTAACTCAGAAACATGTTTTTAGCTTTCACTTGAGTGTTCACTTGACCTTAGAATACAGCTCTTGTCTTTCATGTTTCTTTCATATTTCCAAGGTTTTATCAATGAAATACATGAGACAAGGCTGCTTACAAGCTCCAATGTGAACCAGCAGAGTATGGAAACAAGAGGCAATGTGAAATGCAGTATTTTTAATTTGTGAATTCTATGTAAATTTCAATGCTCTCAACTGACATTGTTTACGTATAAAAGGGAATATGCGGAATTTAATTTAAGCTGATGAGACTACAGGTTCAAATCACCTGGTTTACCGGTATTTTTTTTCTGTGCCCCTAATGGATGACTCCCCCACACCACCCGGTGCCCCCTCCATTGTAGCTCAGTGCTCGCATTCTGCATGTACTGGTTTATGAAGATTGTTGGTGCCCCATGCTTAGAAGTTGCCACCCTAACGCCCCCTTGCCAAATGCTGGAGCCGCCACTGGTTGCAGTTGTAGCCTGTCTGTCATAATAGTTATACACATTCTAAGAATGGTGTGCTCATTTATTCATTCATTCATTCATTCAGAGATTATATTCAGGTGCGTAGCGACGGGGGTGTATCGGTATATATACCGCCCAATTCAGTCTACCTTAAAGTTTTTTATGTGATTTACATGTGGTTATATATGGTTTGTATGGTTTATGTGGCTTATAGTTAAGATTATACCCACCCAAAATATTTATACCCTCCCAAATCAAATTCCTGGCTACGCCCCTGATTATATTTGCATAGATTTGATACGTTTATTAGCTCTACTATTACCGGTAATTGTTTTCAATTTTTCTTTTCTCGTGAGGTTTCCTATTTTACTGATTGATCCAAATTCTCCTTTAAATCAGTGAAAGTTCTATGGACTTCAATTATTACCCAAGCAATTTTTCTTTTGTGCAAACGATTGGCTACTGGCTTATTATGTGGATGAAGTAGAAGCAGAAGTGAAACATTGGACCTGCATATCGTCCAATACTACACCATAAAATTCCTCGTTTGGTTTTGGTTTTCTCTGCGGAATTCCGGATGTACGCTCCCGCTGAAAGACTTCTTTCAAGTGTCTTTCTCTCTCTTTTCCCTGGAGGAGCAATAATAACCTATTGGCTAGGATTTCACTTCCGCCTGCCGCGCCGTGTGTGTTAAGTTCTTTACCCTGGCCGATGGGAACCTTTGGTAATTGTCGGAAGCTGCTCGCTTAGTGCCTACATCGGAGATGTTTGTGAATTCTTTCATCGTTGTCCGGATCGACGGACAGACTAAACAGTCGTGTGGTGCATCTCGTCGGTGATTCTTTCAACCTTTTGCGGTTTCATAAGAACTGCACCTGATGTGGACGTTTTCTGAGTGGTTTTCATCGCCTCTGAACACATTGTGCCTTCGATGGCTTGAATTTTTATGATAGTTTCCGACAAGATGCGTCAATGTGTGTAGTGGTGAAATTGAAAAATGCATGGATCTCTCTCTCTCTGTCTGTCTGTCTGTCTGTCTGTCTGTCTGTCTCTGTCTCTGTCTCTCTCTCTCTCTCTCTCTCTCTCTCTCTCTCTCTCTCTCTCTCTCTCTCTCTCTCTCTCTCTCTCTCTCTCTCTCTCTCTCTCTCTCTCTCTCTCTCTCTCTCTCTCTCTCTCTCTCTCTCTCTCTCTCTCTCTCTCTCTCTCTCTCTCTCTCTCTCTCTCTCTCTCTCTCTCTCTCTCTCTCTCTCTCTCTCTCTCTCTCTCTCTCTCTCTCTCTCTCTCTCTCTCTCTCTCTCTCTCTCTCTCTCTCTCTCTCTCTCTCTCTCTCTCTCTCTCTCTCTCTCTCTCTCTCTCTCTCTCTCTCTCTCTCTCTCTCTCTCTCTCTCTCTCTCTCTCTCTCTCTCTCTCTCTCTCTCTCTCTCTCTCTCTCTCTCTCTCTCTCTCTCTCTCTCTCTCTCTCTCTCTGTTGAGCCCAAGTCAGTATTTTATTTTTATCCATGTTGTTTCATTTAGTGAGAGATTCTGAGGGATGGATGGATTGAAAAAGAGAATGTTGTGTTGGAGATATCAGTTATGGATAGGAACAGTTGTAGAAAGAGCTTAAAGTCTAAGTTAGACTCATAATATTATCTATGTTGAATTCCTTATTGCTGTGGTTTTAGTTATGTCAGAGGTTAATGGTGCAGAAATTCTATCAGCACAATTCTTTTCCTATCCTAAGTCACTTTTCCAAATTCCATATTCGCATGCAAAAGTGAAAGAGTCATAACACTACCGATAGCTCTGGTCTTCTGGCCGTTATTCAGAACTTAGTTGCTGAATCTATCGAATCTGATATATTAGTAGAAGGAATGCTGCCGTGGGGCAGATACATTTAATTAATGGAAAAACCAGAGATGATCTAAGTGTCGTAAATCTGTTACTTTCGAGATATATTGTTAGTGCTGCCAAGGAAAGAGACGCTGGTCCATGTTCTTACTTCTGATTGAGTGTATTGTTACTTATATTTCATATCTCAGCTGATTACTGCAGATTCTGGTGTCTAGTAAGTCGTTTGCAGCATTGATGGTGTGTCTGGTGGAAAACGCATCTGTGTTTTTTCACTTGTTTGGTGTAGATTACTTTCTCACAGAGTTTCACAGCTTGGCATGTCATTGAGGTTCCAGACATTTGTACCCAGATGACTGATCTGTGTTGTTGCGTTTTTTCAATAAATAAGTCACAAAAAATGCAGTCATTCTTCCATAGAGCATCATAAATTTTGTTACGTCTGTATCTTGACCACTGTGCGTCTCTTTAAGTGACACAACATGAGTGCTTGTTTAGCACTTATCTCATTAACCATATGATTGCATAAGAAAAGTAAGAGTGAGAAGGAGAGAGAGACATACAAAGTACCGGTAGGAAGCCAGGATAGGGAGACATGCGTTTTAACCGGTTATGAAATAATATTACTAATGAATACTGATTCTAAATTGTTTGAAAATAGTAAAGATGAACTTTTGAAACTTAGATTGCTTGGAAATACTCTTTTTCTGTGTAGAACATAAAGACTTTGAAGAAGCTTGGTTCACCCGATGAATACATCTCGGTCGAGGGGGGGCTCGGCGGCTGTTCATCTCTTTCACAGAATGAACTGCAGAAGATTCGAAGCAACGCCAAAGCAGCCAGCAAGATCCAGTCCTTCTTCCAGTTTTCCAAGGTTTGTCACTACAAATCTGAACCTTTTAACATTTCTAGAAAGTAGCAAGCGTTTCATTTTGTCATTTTCCACTTAGACCAGTTTTCCATAATGTCCCATCAATTTCTTAATCCAAATGGTATTCGCTTGCCTTTTACCAATTCAGTTAGTGATGATGATGATGATGATGATGATGATGATGATGATGATGATGATGATGATGATGATGATGATGATGATGATGATGATGATGATGATGATGATGATGATGATGACGACGACGACGATGATGATGTTGATGATAGCAGGGTTTAAAATGGTTCAGTAGGATCAGTCCAGTGTGAAAACCACTATGTTCCACACGTCCATTCATTAACACTCTTCTAAAGATTATACATTATTCTGTTCTGTAGCAACAGCTTGGTTTCATAGCACACCGTTTTAACCCCTTAACTGGGTATTTAACTGTAACTCAATGTAAAATGGACGGATATATCCGGGGTCCCCAGTTAAGGGGTTAATAGTCCTTTGAATGCGGTTTAATTGGGTCTAGCAATGGTTTCGTTAAGATAAAGCGCAGTAAGGTTTGATAATATCTTCTGAGAATTGAGATGATATGTGATTTTTGCCAAGCAGAACAATTATAGTTACTACAACTGTTGTTCACTTTTTATTTTTCATATAAATCTGGTAAATCATTGCATACAGTAGACTAGAGCATCTCTCTCTCTCTCTCTCTCTCTCTCTCTCTCTCTCTCTCTCTCTCTCTCTCTCTCTCTCTCTCTCTCTTCCTCCAGGAAATTCTTGATCTTCTTGCAAATTACACTCTCTTGTAAATTGATTTATACATTGCAGGTTATATTGCAGCATATATTTTCTACACATAACAACTTTAATAGCAGCACAAGTACCCAGGGGCATCTATCCCCCACCCAACGGCAATGACGCAACCTCCTCCCCAATGGCTGGCATATATAATCATACCGCGCGAGACCGAAGGCCGAACGGGGGGAGGTTGAAGGGATGGAGTTGTACCCCTCCCACCAAGTTGGTTCGGGGGTATAACCCCCAACAATTTTTTTGAAATTTTAGAAGCAAATTCACGCATCCTGGTCGACTTTAGGAGGATAAAATTAGTACCGGTATTAGAATCAGGCCTAAAATCTTCTATGTCAATGGCTATTTTTGCCTATAGCCGCATGGGCAAAACATATAGAACATATTCTTTTATAGGCCTATGACTTTTGATTTCTTGAGAGGACGGACTAAATCTTTGAGTTGGGTGGTCCAGAGGGTTAGCACCCTCTACTGAAATAGGCAGAAATTGCTACGTATTAGAAAATGTTCTTCTATGTCAATGGCTCTGGCTGCTGCATTGAATTATAGAAAATGTAAGTGAAAACAAAAATTCTCCCCCAGAAATTTCAATGACGCAACGTGCGTCATTCCCCCCATAGGATAGACGCCCCTGCAAGTACCAGTTAGTAAACATGAGTACCAGCTATACTGTAACATGAGTACCAGCTGGTACCATGAGAACTGGTAGTAAAACAAGTGACTTTGTTGCTTTTTTACAAAGTAAGTTCTACTTGTAACTTACTTTTAGCACTGTTTGATGATGTATTATGTCGTACTTTTAATGAATGCAGTTACCTGACAAGCAGGAGCATTTGACGTATTTGCTGAACGGATACAGTAACAATGGACTGCCGAAGATGCCCGACCTTCTGACTCTTGGTCGACCACAGTTTGACCCGACCATCTTCCACCTTGAGCGCCACTGGAAGGACATCGTGGCCGGCCATGAATTGCTAACAAAGCCACAGAGAGACCAGCAGGAGGCAATCTGGGAGCTACTCACGACCGAAGTCGAATACATCCGCAAACTGCGAGTCGTCAACAACGTACGCAAACCAGTCTTTGTAAATTTCAATGTGTTGATGTTGTTCTGTTGTTGCTGCTGCAGTTAAACATTTCATCCCCCAAGTTTTTTGCAGCCGCTCACTAAGTTCCTAAAAAATTGCTTGCCTGATTTTTTTGATAGTCATTGAGTTTAGTTTGGTTCAGGATTTGAACAAATTCTTTAAGATTTATTATTACTCTTTATTATACCCATACTTGCCTAGCAGCCTTTCCACAAGGCCTTCCAACTAGGGGCATAGCGGGGGGTATATCGGTATATATACCCCCAAAATAAGTCTACCTTAAAGTTTTCTGTGTGGTTTCTATGTGGTTTATATGGTTTATGTGGTTTATAGTTAACATTTATACCCCCCCCCCCAATATTTATACCTCCCCAAATCAAATTTCTGGCTATGCCCCTGCTTCCAACGGGTGAGTCTGTTAGCTTCTATATTGAATCTCAGTTTAGATTTGAATGCTTATGTGTGATAAACCTTTAATAATAATACTAATAATACTAATAATAATAATAATAATAATAATAATAATAATAATAGAATGTGAATTTCTGTCTTTGGTGTAGCTTTTCATGTGTTGCCTCTTCAATCTTCAGAACGAACAGGTCTTAAATGAAGTAAGCAACTCGTGAGAATATTTCTGAAATCTTTCAGAAAATAGTCACTCTTCAATCTCATTCATCATTTACTTTTTATGAATCGATTGATGTGATTATAATAAACATTTTATGATTATTTATTGAATTATAAAAATTATTTCACTTTGTACAAGCAACACTTGCTTACATCATACATTTGTTGATGTTTTGGTTTTTGATTTGACCAGATAGAAGCAGATAAGCTCTTCAGCAACATAAGTGACGTCTATTATGCTACCTGTCACTTTTGGAAAGCTCACCTGAGTCAAGTATTGCAAGAAGCTCGTACGAAGAAAGAACTTCTAAATCCAAGTCTTCTCAAGTCCGGATTCATTGCTGTACGGTTCACAGCAAGATGCATGAACTACAGGGTGGCGCAATAAAAACCGGACTGTATTCACTGCAAACCTAAATGTGACTAGACCGGTTGTTTTGCGCCACCATGTACTTCATTTTGCTCTTCTTTATTAACTAAATGACATTTTGTGACTGCAGTTTCCATAATATTAAACTCCTGTGAAAGTTAACTCCATCTTTTCCAATAGCTGGGCTTAAGTGTTGTTGGTTAAAGTTTTTAGCATGGAGATGTATTTGTTCTGTCCTCATGTTTAACGTGTTTTTGCACTTTCTGAAGACTTTTGAGATTGATAATATCAAAAGCAATTCTAACCAACTCAATTGAGTGATAATAACGGAATTACCTGAATTAAGTGCATAAGAATAAGCAGCTACCACTGTACTACTTTCCAAAGCACTATATAAATTTGCAAGATTGTACTTACTTACTTACCTCTAGGTCTAATGAATCGTTGCATTTGTTTTCCTCTTTAGTTCCGTCAGATTTTTAAACCGTACACAAAATACTGTTTGGAACAAGACATGTGTCAGGATTACATTCGAACGAAGACAAAAGAAAACGACTTATTTCGAAATTACGTTGAAGTAGGTACTTTCCTCTACAAGAGTCTGTTGACATTCAGAACAAAGTACTTTATACAACCACTTGTTTGTAAAATACTTAAGTGTTCTTGTACTCTGTCTCCCCAGTAAGAATTTATTGTTAATTGATATTTGGATAGGTGCCATTTTGTGTTTAAAATATATGTATGTGTGTACATGTGTATATATATATATATGTATATTTTAAATAATAATAATACTCAAGGGTGTCAATCGATGGTACTTCAAATCCATCTGCAAAAGACCAGGTCAGTCCAGAGATCAGTCAGAGGGAAAGAGAGCAAGACCGACCCTGGAGGAAAAGCTTATAATTGAAGGAGATGTGTCTTAAGTCTCAAAAGAAACTCTTTTGAGGCGAAACTATTCGGCATGCGTTTACAGATTGAACGTGAATTGACCAGGATGTCTTGTTTGTTGTTTTTGCGTGTGTCTCAGTGGGGCCAGTCCCTGGAGCAGTGCCGTCTGCTGCGGCTGCAGGACATTCTCTGCGGCCCTTGGCAGCGCCTGATGCGGTATCGACTTCTTCTCAAGGAAATCCTAAAATACACGGAACTGATAGAAAAACCAACACCAGACGATCAGGTCAACGACCTGGAAAACATGGTAGGCTAAAAATAATATATATATATATATCAGGCTTTGTCAGTGTCTTGTTAGAAAATTATGATTTGGAGCGATAAGAAAGAAATACTTTATGATTTGCTGCAACACAGGATCGTGGATTCAAATTGAGCCAATGATATTTGACGAATGCTTTCTTGTATATTTTGTAGCAAAAGACCATTTCACAAGCAATGTTAACACGGCCTGATCTACTTGAATTCACCGTTAAACACAGCTTCGTAGATTGCTTGTGAGATGGTTTTTTGTTTTGAAAATGGGCACGTTCTTTTCTCTTTAGCTCGAGCAAGTGGAGAAGTTTGTTGCGGAAGTGAACAACGCGCTGTGCATTCGCGAAGAATCGCGACAGATGGCGAAACTGATGAATCGCATCGAATCCTATGAAGTCGTCGAATCTCTGAGCGATGAATGCATCAAGGTAAACAACTCTGACTGATAATTAATTAATAGGAATCGTCGGTCAGACCATTCCAGTCAGAGTGGAAAACTTTCGGATGGCCTCTGATCTTTTGCAAATGGATTTGAAGTATCATTGATTGATGCACTTAGAGTATTAGACGTGATGCTATAAAAGTGCTTTATTATTATTATTATTAGTAGTAGTAGTAGTAGTAGTAGTAGTAGTAGTAGTAGTAGTAGTAGTAGTAGTAGTAGTAGCAGTGGTAGTAGTAGTAGTAGTAGTAGTAGTAGTAGTAGCAGTGGTAGTAGTAGTAGTAGTAGTAGTAGTAGTAGTAGTAGTAGTAGTAGTAGTAGTAGTAGCAGTGGTATAGTAGTAGTAGTAGTAGTAGTAGTAGTAGTAGTAGTAGTAGTAGTAGTGATGGTTGTAGTGGTATGACTGAATACTGAAAATCTCCAATGGCTTCTGAGTACAGTAGTTGTATTATGCTAGAGTTTTTGACGTAATATGAATATGAGGTTTTGCTTCTTCCTGTTTTCTTAGCTGCTCAACAGATTCAGTCGGTTCGATTTGATGACTCCGGTGGCTGGTTGTGGTTCACAAGAGATGCGGATGCTGATACTGGAAGGAAGTCTGAAGCTGAAAGATGCTTTCTCAAAGGTCACTTGTAAACAGCCATCTACTTTCTCTCCAGTGTCTTTAACTGAACCATCTTTTTGACTAACGAAAATTGTAACCTTGCTTCTTTTTCAGGGAGTGGGGGGTGGACCTAGGAAGAAATTATTTTATTGCAGGAGTTATAGACATATGGAACAGTCTGGACTAAGAGGCAGTAACAGATGAAACAATAAACGGATTCAAAAGTTATCTAGGAAAAGAACTGGTTTTTTGAATGTGGAGAATTACTACAGTCGTTTTCACACAGGCTGACTTAGCTTCCTAAACCACTTTAAATCACATTATCATCATCATTATTACTACTACTACTACTACTACTACTACTACTACTATTACTATTACTATTACTACTACTACTGCTACTACTACTATTACTACTACTATTACTACTACTACCTACTACTACTACTACTACTACTGCTAAGTGATTTCTAAACCCAGAATGCCTCTGAGTAGATGTTAAAGAGGCATTTTACAGATCTATCAATACATACATTACGGAGTTAGAATATTGCCAACAACTGGGTATTACAATTTCAGATGCTGTGACATCATGAGGATGGTTTAATTAAGACGAAATGGTGCATGTGTATGTGTGACCCAGCTATTAAGACCGTTTCCATAGTTTCTGTCACCGTGGAAACGTCTAGTTTTGTTGGTTTACAGGTGGACGTTTACTGCTTTCTGTTTACCGATCTGTTCCTTGTCACGAAACTTGTGTCTAAAAAAGGTGGAGATAAACTGAAGGTCGTTAAGCCTCCAATGCGTCTCGACAAACTTGTCATTCAAAGTCTTCGTGATGCATGTGAGTGGTTAACAGCGCCCTCTTAGGACGGGGGGATACATTTTGAGAGCATTTTAACTATTTCTATGTATGTTTTATCTAATTTCATTTTTTTGGTACAGATTCTATGAATTACTGGTAAAGTTAATGCTAATTTTCCGTGTTTGCATTTAACACTGTCGTCCCATTGTTTTGATGTCGTATTTCATTGACAATGTGATGTGAGGAGCAATGTTGTTGCATTTTCAGCATGTTTTGTGCTGCTCTATTTGAACGAGTATCACGTGGCACAGGCACTGTACACATTCCATGGAGACTCACGACAGTGGACAGAAAGTTTAAAGAAGGCGCAGGTCTGTGTGTGTGTGCGTGTGTGTGTGTGTGTGTGTGTCTACAGGGTGATGCAAAAAAAACTGGACTATATTAAATGCAAACCTAAATGTGAATAGTCCGGTTTTTTGCGCCACTCTGTAGTTATTATTTTAGTGTTCTAGTTCGTTAAAGTAGTTTTATTCTTCAGGGGCGTAGCGACGGGGGGGCATATCGGTATTTATATATATATAACCCCCCAAAATCAGTCTATCTTAAAGTTTTTTATGTGATTTACATGTGGTTGTATGTGGTTTATATGGTTTCTGTGGTTTATAGTTCAGATTTATACCCACCCAAAATATTTATACCCTCCCAAATCAAATTCCTGGCTATGCCCCTGTTATTCTTGTGCAATGGTTTGATGGCATCTGTGTTGATTTCACTTTTCTGTAATATTTTATTTAGAAAATTTCTTTAATTTGTACTGCAGACTGAATACAAAGAGAAACGATTTCAATATTTCATCCGACCGGATAACAATAATCTGTCAGCGGACGACGACGAAAACATGGATGAGGACGAAGCATTTACGAATGAATCGCCTTCTGCAACAGAGCTCAACCAGACCACTGGCAAGATGGCAAACGAGACACCATTGCCTAAGGTTGGCTCAGAGTTATCCATAGCGTCTGCCTCCGACCGAACAAAGCACGGCTCTTGTGAGTCGCAGTTCAACTCATCTACGTTGAGTTGGCCGAGCAAAAGTAAAAGTCCGGTAGATTCGAGTTTGTCGTTTGCCAATTCGCGACTTAACAGTTCTTGCGATCAACTGGCGTTGAGCGGAAACGAAGACTGGCGTTCCGCGGCTCGGAAACTGCGTCCGTCGCCGAGTTTCTCGAAGTCGTCGACCATCGACTGTGCAAGCGGACGGACCGCAAAGGATCGGAGCCACTCGGAAGGCATTTCCAAGGCGTGCGACCGAGACCTGCGAGGTTCGCAGGAAACACCGCGCTGGAATTGTGATTCGGACTCCATCGTTATGAAAGATGCTAGTCGAGTCCATCGTTCGAAATCACCGAATACTTTACCAAATCCGCAGCGGAAGCCCGGTTCAGACTACGAGGTTCCTGTGGCAGATGACACCTGCGAACGCTTGAACTGTGTGACCTTTGACGGACAAGACTTTCGACAGATTGCATTGACTCAAAATGACTCTGCGACCACGACGAATGATTTTTTACGTTCGCGAAAAGCAGCTTCAGTGCCTTTCTTTGCTAAATTATCGCCCACTGGTTTTGCAATATGCGACGATGACGAAGTCCCGGATGAGAAGCAAGGACAAAGCAGGGCTGTCATATTGGGCGACTGCACCCTCGAATCGACGTAAGTATCAAACGATGCATTTGTGACAGTGGCATTGCCGAGATTCTTAAATAGGGGGTGGGAGGCACATTGTAATTTTCGGGCCAAAAGTCTTGACGATCAAAAAACCTCTGTGTATCAAGCACTTTGGCATTCCATCCGTTCTCCATAATCTCATGATACTACGTAACCCCACCCCCGACTAAACGGTTTTGCGCAAATACCACGACGGGTCCCTGCCCGAATACGGGAGCCCGACTTCCCCCCTTGGCTACCCCAATGGTTTCTGAAAACCCTTCCTGTATTAAGTTATCTCGTTAGTTTTAGAAATTTTGCGGATGTGGCTGTGGGTGGGGTGAGATGGGAGATGAATCACCGAATGATCGCTGTCGACTGTACAGCGCTTTTGGTTTTGGCTGATGACTCAGTTACTGCGCTTCATAAATCGTCAATAATAATAATAATAATATTAGTAAAGTCTTTTCATGATTCAAACTTAGAGACTCTTATGAATAGCCTATTTATAAGGTTCTGATGTTGTCTCTACACTTTAAGTGATTTATATTTTCAGAGATGTCTAAGGTGGTAAAGAAGCGTTTCTCATACATCTTGGAACATGACCGTTGATTAACTGAACAGCTGTACTCGATCTATGTTAGGAAAAATCATAATATGCTATTTATTGACCAATAGGTTAAAGATCAATCTGTTGTTGATTGTTGAAGTATAGTCGCCATATTAGGATATACACACAGACGTGCTTCTATCCTACTCCAGCGGTGGTTTGCTTGTGGTGTCCCAGTAATATCTGCTGACCCGAGTTTTTTTCAATTTTCTATTCGAAGGTCTTGTGTTTAGAAATGAAAGGGAGCAATTGTTTTATTTGTCTGTGCATCGATTACTGTCAAGCAAAAGTGTTTTGTTGATTAATGTGAAGACAATCCGTCTGTGCTGTTGAATTTTTCACACTGTGTGCTTGCGCATTGAGAACATTGTGTGAAAGTGTCGTGCCTGTATGAATCGTGCAAAGTCACCGATCCAAAGCCTTGTTTTGTCTCCTCCAATGACAGTTTCTACTTAATTAATATTGAACTGTCACACAGTAGAATTTTTAATCAATTACAATTGCAATTCTTAATATTGTAATTTTTAATTTGTAATAATCTTAATATGTTTATTAGTAAAAACCTGCTATGCGACGCCCCAGCATTAGCTGACTACAATGAATACGTGGGTGTGGTGGCCAGCATGTTTTTGGACAATGGCCCATTTTTCAATGAACCAATGGGAAGGGGTGGGAAGGTGGGAAAGGAACCTGACACGCCAGCCCCTTTTGTCTACCCCCCCCCCCCCCAAAAAAAATTCGCGTCCAAATGCCCTATGCGTACAAATGCTCACGGCGTTCAAACAGTGGCGGCTCCAGGATTTGGCAAGTGGGGGTGGCGTTGGGGGTGGGGTGGCAACTTCTAATCATGGGGCAACCATTTGTTGTTAGGTATGTAGTATTTAGTATAGGGTCCCAACAGGGGGGTTACTAGGGGCCAGGCACTCAATAGGGGCGCGGGCCCTCCTGTGCAGCCGCCATTGCGTTAAAATGTTCACCGCGTTCAAATGCCCTCCGCGTCCAAATGCTCACCGCGGTGAGCATTCACAGTGGTTTCATAGGCCTACAGGCTTACTTAGCCGCCTAAACCATAAAATCACATTATTATTATTATTATTATTATTATTATTATTATTATTATTATTATTATCATCATCATCATCATTTCGACGCGGTGAGCATTTGAACGCGGTGGGCATTCACAGTAGTTTTCATACAGTGGCGTCGCCATGAATTTTTGGTTGGGGCAAAAGGGGCTAGCGTGTCAGATTCCTTACCCACCCCTCTCCCCTCCACAGAAAACTTTCTCACCGGATTTGCGCGAATCTGGTAGGTATTCTGGGGCAGGTTGGGGGCTCTTGCCCCCATTTGCCCTCCTCCCTTGGCGACGCTAATGTTACCACGGCCTCTTCACTTGCCAGTCAAAAGTGCTAGCCATTCACACATCTGCAAATACCATTCTCTGTAGTTTAAAAATGTCCAATTTAAGCGATAGCGAATAAATGTCCACGAAAAAACACGAAATAAAATTACCACAGGCAAACTTCTGAAATCCAAAACCTTTGATATACAAGAGATAGTGCCCTAATTTTTGAAAAATCTTGATTACTAGGTTCTCTTCACTTGCCAGTCAAAAGTGCTAGCCATTCACACGTCTGCCAATACCATTCTGGGTAGTTTTAAAATGTCCAATTTAAGCATTATAGAATACCACAGGCAAAATTCTGAATGCCAAGAACTTTTAATATACAAAATATAGTGGCCTAATTTTTGAAAAAAAACTTGATTAGCAGGTGCTCTTCACTTGCCAGTCAAACGTGCTAACCATTCACACGTCTGCTAATACAATTCTCTGTAGTTTAAAAATGTGCAATTTACGCAATAGAAAATACCATACCACAGGCAAAATTCTGAATGCCAAGAACTTTTGATATACAAGAGATAGTGGCCTAATTTTTGAAAAAAACTTGATTAGCAGGTGCTCTTCACTTGCCAGTCAAACGTGCTAACCATTCACACGTCTGCTAATACAATTCTCTGTAGTTTAAAAATGTGCAATTTAAGCATTATAGAATACCACAGGCAAAATTCTGAATGCCAAGAACTTTTAATATACAAGATATAGTGGCCTAATTTTTGAAAAAAACTTGATTACTAGGCAGTGGCGTTGCCATGAATTTTTGGTTGGGGCGGGGGGGGGCAAAAGAGGTTAGCGTGTCAGATTCCTTACCCACCCCTCACCCACCCCCCTCCACAGAAAACTCTCACCGGATTTGCGCAAATCTGGTAGGTGGTCTGGGGCATGTTGGTGGCGACGCTAATGCGTTCAAATGCCCTCCGCGTTCAAATGCTCACCGCGTTCAAATGCGCATATTTCGGAACCATTAGCGTCGCCACGGGGGGCAAATGTGGGAAACTCCCCCAACCTGCCCTAGACCACCTACCAGATTCGCGCAAAGCCGGTGTAGCATATTATAATGACTCCCATATAATAATAACTCCCCCATCATTATTATATATATAATAAAGACTCCCCCCTCATTATTATATATATAATAATAACTCTCTCTATATTATAATAACTCCCCAGAAGAAGTAGGCCTAAAAATTGAACAAAATAACCCCAATTTATAAAAATGTCTCTAAAATGGTTATATAAAATTATAGACCCATTTTCAATCTCCCAGTTTTCCTAAAATTCCTGAAAGGGCAATGCTTACCAGAATGTTAAACTACTTAGATACATTTAATATGCTATCCACTGATCAATATGGTTTCAGCCCTATTTCTCCACTTAAATGCCAATAATGAATTTAATTGTTACCAAAACAACAAATTTTTAATCCCACAAGCACACTATTGGAACAATTCTCGATATAAAAAAAGCTTTTGGTGCTCTAGACCATGGTACCTCTTTGGCTTGTGAAAAACTAAGGGAGTTATTATAATATAGAGAGAGTTATTATTATATATATAATAATGATGGGGGGAGTCATTATTATATATATAATAATGAGGGGAGAGTTATTATTATATGGGAGTCATTATAATATACTATACCGGTAAGAAAGTTTTTTGTGAAGGGGTGGGTCAATAATCTGACACGCCAGCCCCCTCCCCCTCCCAACCAAAAACTCCTGGCGACGTCGCTGAAAAAAGGTTACCACTTAAACCGTTACATTGTATAGCCAAGGGTGGGGGTTTTCCAGAGGCGTCATTTGGGGGGGCTGGGGGGGCCGTGGCCCCCCCCCAAGGAAATGAAAATATTAATTTATAATGTATTAATGTGCAACAAAAAACAAAAACAGACGTCAAAAAAAAAAAAAAAAAAAAAAAAAAAAGGTCGTCAACAATTTTTGGTAATCATAAACGTAAAAAAAGAACTGACGAGCAAAAAAAAAAAAAAAAAAAAAAAAAGGTCGTCAACTTTTTTTCGAAACTCAAATAAAAAAAATCTTGACAGAAAATTTATTTTTAAATTTTAAAAAATTTCTCGCCCCCCCCCAAGAAAAGTGTGAAATGACGCCACTGGGGTTTTCGCCCCAAAATCGCTTCCCAACATTAAAAATGCACAGGAACTCGTTTAAAATATTTGTTTTCGGCAGCCGTGGGGGTTTTAACCCCAAAGCCCCCTTGGCTACGCCACTGGCTGTGTGCGTAGAGTTTGGCCATTCGCCGATCCAAAGGAAATTGCTATCGATCGATTGGACCTCCTCCTGCGATCGCCGTTCGAACGCCAATGAACGCTGGATCGATCGCAGGGTGGCGCCACCGTCTCCAGCCTCGCTTTCGACCCGCGCCCATCTCACCATTTTTTATCGTCTTCTGTCTCCGAATATGGATGCATGCATTGTTGAAGCACAGTCGCGTTCTTCGTCTCTGACGTCATCTCCGAAATGACGTCACTCCGTCTTTCGTCGTCTCGTCGTCTGCTCGGACGTTTAAACCCTTCGTTGGACGCGGTGGGAAGGGGAGAGGGGGAGGGGGCGGAGCAGCAAGAGGCCATTCGGAATATCAATCACCGGTCGTTATGAAAGCGAATTCTCTTCTCGGGCGAACAGACCCCGGGGCCGAGGCCCCCCGAGGGCCAGTGGACCACAGGTCCGGAGACCCTGAGAAGGCATGAGCCGCATTTGATCTCCCGACCGCTAAGGGCCGTGCGGTTGGGCGTTCCAAGGGGCTTTATAGGCTGCCATCTTCCTACCGGTTTCCAGTGGCCATCCACTGAATATCACATTAACCACCGCCCTGGTTTTCTGTATTATATTTTCGTAGTTAAACTTAAACGTCACATCGAAGCATTTTCGAAATGCAATTAGACCCACTTCTAAATTGAAATAAAGAAGCAGCGTTAGATTTCGAAGTCATTCCACGTAGAAAACGAGGCTCACGCTCAAAATTTACAAAATCTAGCACGAGAGAGAATAATCAGAGAAAGGAAAAATCTGAAACGAACAGCTAATGTGAATTTAATACCGAAAGTTTAAAAGAAACCCGCAACGCGGCGTCTAATCAAATACGCCGTCTTCAAACGAACAAAACGATGATCGTAGGTTGTCTGCTGTGTGAGCGAGACAATTTTTTTTTGGGGGGGGGGACGGGGTCCCTATTATTTCACGAGTTTTGCTCTTCCGTCAAAAACACATGACTAGAAGGCGCTTCTGTTTTTCAATAGGGTGCCTACGTTCCCATTAGGGCCATTACAATGTATTCCTCATATGTCCCGGTAATCGGAGTTTTACTATGGGAGGGGACAGTGTTTTATCCAGACTCCAGGCCTTTGGGGGAAATTGACTTGGCTGGAGGGGAAGAGCACAATTCAATGAAAACAATTTTAGGGGTTTAGGGGGGATTTAGAGGTTGGGGGATCTCCCTCCTAATAGGCCTGTATAAAACACTGGGAGGGGAGAGGATCCCTTACGAAAAAACATTATTTTGGATCAGTTGTCATCGTAAGCTTCTGAATAACCGAGATTTTGTGAACTCAATTTTGTTGTTTGATTCTGAAACGCTCAAACTGCAGACTTGAAAATTCCAATCACTTTACACGCGGACAGACATTAACTATTAATTAATTATACAGTACACGTACTTCTAGAGCAGGGCTAGACGAGTCTCGTGGCCTATAGACCGGGCAGTCGAAATCTGTACAGGCCTCTACAAAATTCGCAAATACTGTACAAAGCAAAAGAAAACAATAAACCCATGCACAAGAAGCGACACATAACTGGTTAAAAACATATCTAAATTAATATTAGAACACGACCCTGTTCTGAATGGGATGGCTTCCAATGGCCAAAGTTTAATATGAGAAACTGTGAAACAATGTATAAACGTTATACGCAAGAGAACGCTCGAATCATGTAATGTCCTATGCATGCATTTTGTACAACAGAAGCTGAAGAATTACTACTATACAGTGTACAATGCAAGCTGTGGAAAGAAATGCACGAGGAAAAGCAAATCATGATAATTAATCGCGTATACAATTATTACCAGTGGCGGTTCCAAGAACTCTTGGTGAGGGGGGATGCAATGAATTTCTAGGAAGATCCCGCCAATTGTCAAAGGAATTACATGTAAAGGGTTTAGAAGAAATCTGTAGATTTGATTTATAAAATATAATGTTAAGAATTGACAATGTATAAAAGCCATTTTAGTCTGATTGTGCAAAGTCATTGTGCAAAATCGAGTTTTCTATTGCTGGAAGCGAATTTGTCGATGACATTGTTTATGGATATATCCATATATTCGTGGATATACATCAAGGCCAATCCGTTTAGACGATCATCTTCCATTTAAGACGCATTTTTGGTGGGCCGATGGGGCGGATGCATCCCCAGTCATCCCCAACGTGGAACCGCCTCTGACAATTACTTTTCAAATGATTCAGTGCCCAGTGTTTATTCTAGCCACCTTGACATTGGGGGGAGTTTGAAATGTTTGGGGGGACAAGATTTGTCTCTCCACGCTTTTTGTGGGGGGGGGAAATTTCCATCCCCCGAGCCAACATATACAAATTTGGGGGGAATTAAAACTTTGGGGAACCCCCCCCCCCCCCCCAAAGGCCTAGAATAAACACTGTTCAGTGCATACTGGCGGACTAGCACATATAGAATATAATCAAGTTAAGAAGTATAAAATTGCAACTCTACAGTATAGAGCAGTTAATAATTAAAATAGTTACGTTCTTTGAACCTGTTCCAGCCGAAGAATAAGCTTACAAAACTTGGGGTAAAATAGCGAGATAGCAGAGGTTCACATAAAGGATTACTACACCAAGTCCAAATGGCAAAAGCACAGATTCTTTCAACTCAAGCCATGGGCGTCGGCAGAAATGTTTTCAGGGGTGCGGCATTTTGTTTGCCTGAAAGGCAGCGAGAGCACTACTGTACCAAGGTCTTTTGGAATAATTATTAGACTAATTGCTTAGCGCTATTATAGTCTATAAGTTTATTGAAATCTTACATAATGTTCTTAATTTAGTATTGTATTTCTACTAATATTAAATCCTAATTTATTATTAATGTGTTTTTTTCTTATTTAATTACAAATTTCCAGGGGGTGCAGTTGCACCACCTTGCACCCCCATCCCGACGGCCACGTCTTAGGTCATATCCTCATTAAGTTATTTGCAGCAAGTCTCGGACAGTTGAAACATTAAACGAATTCAAAGGCTATCTCGGATTATTAGGTTATTGAAAGTGGAAAGTTACTATAGTGGTTTTAATACACGCTTTCTTGGCCTCCTAAACCACTTTAATCACATTATTATTATTATTATTATTATTATTATTATTATTATTATTATTATTATTATTATTAATTCAGCAAATAGCTTTTCCATTTTAAATTGCCTATTTCGCCATTATCATAATTAACACAAACTGATTGTTCAGCTTGCTATAGCCTAGTATTGGCAATGCTACTAGCAGTTTTGTAAGCACAAGCGAAGCACAGGATTTTCTCCTAACGGTATCTTGATCATCTCTAAGTACGATGCAACTGTGACGTCATCAAGTGGACGAAGATTTTAGCTGTGACGTCAGTATGACGGTAGGGAAATACCTGTAGAAAATTCGAGCACTTCAAAAGCAAGATGTGATTGGCATAATCTAATAAACTATATATATATATATATATATATATATATATATATATATATATATATATATATATATATGTTAACATGTAACACTTCAGCTGGAATTAGGATGGTTGCTCCAAACGAAATCGATCGCTGCAGGGACTAATTACCGTAATTTCACTTAACGGTGCTAATCAACAACGGGGGAGGGGCACAATCACGAGGAATGTCACGTGATACATTCGCACATTTGATGGACTTAAAAGAAAATGCTTCCCATTTCCCAGCCCATAGTTACGTCAAATCTCATCAAATATATTCAACAAACCAGAAAATAGCAAATAATTATAATTAATAACCATGAAAACCATTCGATTCAATATATATATATATATATATATATATATATATATATATATATATATATATATATGACGGTATATAGTGATTATGTATTAGACTTAGATAGGGAGGGGTGTGAGTGGGGGTGGGGGTGGGTGGGCGTGGGGTCAGAGGATGGTGCAGCAGCAGGCCTGTTCTTCTCGGTCGGATCCAGTTCCGTGTGGTCCGGTGAATTCCAGTTCAACCACATTGGCGGACACAGTCTGGAAATGTCGCGAGTCTTGTGACCTTCGCCGGGGGCAACCGAAATGGATCGTCGTGCTGGTGCTGCTGGTGCTGGTGGTGGTGCTGATGGAGCTGGTGGGCTGCCGTGTAGACCTTGCGCGTGCCCATCGGTTGGATTGTCCGGCAGTTTCTCGTCATCCGTCCGTCGAATTCGTCGTCCGGCCGCATTTCCGCTTCGCCGTAGCAGCGCAGCTGACGGAATTTGTCCAGCTGCAGAGCGGTTGGAGGTACGTCAGTTAGGACAGAAAACACGCCGCCAAAGACGGTCATTCGAAACAGTCAAATCCAAATTTCGATCATTATCAAAATTAGACGTACACCGATAATAAGCAATCGGTATCGGCCGATTATCGGCTCAGTGGCCGATTAATCTGTATCGGACGTTTACCATTCGGTTATCGGCCGATAATCGGTGTACCACTAATTAAAATGATGTCAAGAAGAGAGAGACCATAAGCGAGTTTTACTCAGAATTAGGACTTCTAAAAATTTGAATTGATGATGATGATGATGATGATGATGATGATGATGATGATGATGATGATGATGGCAATGATGAAGATGAGAAAGAGGAGTAGCAGGAGGAAGAAGAGGAAGAAGAAAAGAAATAAAGAAAAGAAACAATAGGAAAGATTCGTGGAAAAAGAAAACGAGAGCTCCTTTTAGTCGGTCTTTCTGTCTGTGCGTGTGTGTGCGTGTGTGTGTGTGTTCATTCGGTCGTTTACATCATCATCGGCGATGCAGGTCACGTGACCGACGGTCATGAACACTGAACAGCGTCGTTGGGCGATGAACAGCGTCGGCGTGTGTGTGTTCACGCGCTTGGTTCAGATTCGGTTCACGCTCATCCGAACAAATGCGGAATATTCAACGGCCACACACTCGCGCACACCAACCGACCACAACGCGAGCTGCACACAAGGGCAGCGAAGGATGAACTGGATGGGGACTCAGCCCCCGCCCTTTCTCCCCCCGGGCGTTCCTCGGAGAATTTAGCGACAGAGGGGGCGTTGGGCGACCACCCCTCCTTCCTTTCCACGATGAAACAGTGGAATTTATGACGAAAGAGATTCGTGCCTGAGTGCCATGAAATCGTCACGTGGTCACAGCTGTCAATCAACTATAGAGGAAGAAATCTAAAGTTCAAAGTTCGATGCAAATCATCAAAATTTGAAGGCAGAAAGGAAGGACGAAGTAATTCAGTGGCGGATTTAAATTTTTTAGCTCCCGGTTCACTTTCTTCTTAAAAGTTGCAGACGAAGTGTGAAAATTGGCGAGATGAACTTTTCTAATTGTAAAGTTGTTTGAGCATTTCTCGGGAGGAAACTTTCGGAAGAGCTACAGATCAGGTATAATTATAGTCTATATAAGTAAAAATGGCGATAACCGATTTTCATTTTTTAGGACACGTTGCGTAACAAATGGTTGCATTTCGGAAAATAAAGTCGTTTAAACAAATAAATCATTTTAAAAGTCATTATAAAATATTGTTAATAGAAAAGGTGGGCCCCTAAATTTGTATTTTGCTTACGCAATTTTTGTTGTTGCTTACGAGATAACAAGAGAGGAGAAGCAAACCATGCAACGTGTATGTGTGTGTGTGTATGTGTGCAGACAGAGAGAGACAGAAAGAGTCAGAGTCAGAGAGAGAGAGAGAGAGAGAGAGAGAGAGAGAGAGAGAGAGAGAGAGAGAGAGAGAGAGAGAGAGAGAGAGAGAGAGAGAGAAACAGACAGACAGACAGACAGACAGAGACAGAGGGTGATATATATATACATATATATGTGTATATATATATATATATATATATATATATATATATATATATATATATATATACACAGAGTGTGACCGAACTCACGTCGTTGCTGGAGACGGGAATGTCGTCGCAGAGCAGTATCCAGGTGACCGTTTCGAAGCACGGTGGAGTTGTAAATGAGCCTTTGTACGTCCAATATTTGCTGTGATCTTCTGCAAACAGACATCAGCATCTTCTTTACAACGAACACTCGACGCTCGTCTCCAAACACAACGCCATCAACCGCTGCCCAGGACAAGGAGGAGGAGAAGGAGGAGGAGGAGGAGGAGGAGGAGGAGGAGGAGGCGCTGGGTCCGTCTCCGCAGCAGCTGATTATTACTCCACCCGGTGCGTTTTACTCCGAAGACCACAGATTCAATTGGCAAACATCACCGGTACGCGTGTCGCCGTCGACCTCGGCGCCGAGACCTTTGCACTTTTTGCGTCGCTGAAGGATCATTGATACGCCCGCCTGTCCGTCCGTCCGTCCGTTTGTGTGTGTGTGTGTGTGTCTGTCTGTCTGTCTGTGTGCCTGCGGCTGTGATCGAAATAGAATTGGGTTCCGGTTCCTAGCTAACCGGTCCCCAGCGAATCTCGAGAAAACGGAAGGAATATCATGTACAAGACGCAAAAGGAAAAGTCAGGCGCTTTGAAAAAGAGAGGAGACAGGAGGAGGAGAGGAGAGGAGGAGGACCAGAAGGAGGAGGAGGAGAAAGAGGCTGGCTATAAAATGGCATTAAACTTTCGTTTTCGATCTTCTTACGGCAAGATCTGTTCTCCGATTACGAGGTTCTAACGTTCTAAGATGTTCTATAGGCGGCTCTCTCTCTCTCTCTCTCTCTCTCTCTCTCTCTCTCTCTCTCTCTCTCTCTCTCTCAACGAATTCACAAGAACCACCAGCGAAGAAGAATCCGTTTGACGGCGCTTTAAATGGGTTTGGAACGACGACGGAGAGAGCAAGAACACGATGTCAAAGACATTCGCTACTGTAGATGGCGCTTTCATTTTCGACACACGACTAAAACTAAATGAATTAGGCAGAAGGAACGAGATAGAAACAGAGACAGACGGACAGAAAGACAGACACACAGACTTTAAAATATTAGAAACTTCGATTAAAGAAGTCAGAACGAGGATAATATTGCACCATTCTGCATACATGCACAGGGTGGCGCAAAAAACCCGGACTAATCACATTTAGGTTTGCCATGATTTAATATAGTCCGTTTTTTTGCGACACCCTGTATAATTTCAGAGACCAACGTGGGTCCGTCGGAGAAACGAAGGGTTAGTGCCTTCTCTTATTATGCACGGTAGCGACTGAATGAGGATTGTCAGCCTTTCCCCCGATAAGTTTCTGCCGCGGCCGGGAGTTGAACCGCGGACCTCAAGATCGACAGACCGGTGCGCTAACCACTGTTCCACCTCGCCCACATATACGCATTATATAGGGGCCTATAATTATGTCTAATGTAAATCTAATGAACGTCTGTCCTAAAGCATCTTAATCTGAAAATAACAACGGCAGACACTTTGCCAGATGCTGACGGCGAAAAGAAGAAGAAAAAGAGCGGGAAAACGACAGACAGACGGAAGGAAAGAAGGAAGGCGGATCAGACGATAGGTGGCAACGCCCCCCGCAGAAACACCTTCTTCAGCCGGACGGTGCGAATACATTGACAGGTAATTATGAGATAAGGATCAGTCGGCGATGCGAGAGATAAGAGCGATAAGCCCTGATGGAACACCGGCGACTGGAGAAAGACCGTTTGGTTGCGTCGATCGATCAGAGAGATATCTCGAAAGACAGAGAAACGATTCGAACACAAATCGTAATAGATTTTGGGACGATGGGACGTCACGGGTTGCCACTGGGATCACCGCGAAATATCTGTCCTACCCCCTCCACCCCCACCCCCGATTTTCTCTCGATTTAAACGGACGCAAGTGCGTAACATTTTCCCTGCTTAAGTCGATGATGGAGTGTCTCAAAACGAGACAAAATGCCGTGCATATGGTGGGCTGTGCAGATTTCTACGACCCTCTCAATACAAGAAAAGAAATCGCGCGCAAAGTTAATTCCTAGTTTAACCCCTTAACTGGGTGCTCGTCCATTTTACATTGAGTTACAAATAGTTGCCCAGTTAAGGGGTTAAGGCAGGTAATTTGTTTTCACCTCAAAACACCGAATTCACGCCTACATTTGTTTTAAATGCGACAAGTTTAATTGATAAGGAATAAATATTTCAATTTTGCACACCTATACAACATCGGCGATCATTGAGTGACAGAGAGAAGGGAGAGGGGGAGAGGGAGAGACAGACAGACAGACAAAGAGAGAGAGGGCAGTAGCTTAATAAATTCGTCCACCCCAAATCCAGGCTACACGAATCTGTCGCCCCCTCCATTGAGCATTTGCTAATCTGGACGCCTAACGAGTCTGAGATAAATGAAAATTATCTCCGAGCTTTTCCATTTTCCATCTAATTGCCAAACTGGATACGAACGCCTATAGGCATCGTCATAAAGGCGCTATATAAGTTTACTGACCGATGCTAATCGATGAGTTAGCACCCTTGTGGATGAGTGGTCCAGTTCAGTGGCGTCGCTAGGGTTGGTGTCACCCAGTGCGGTAAAATCGTGGTGTCACCCATTTAGACTTGGGACCTCTTCTAAATCTTTCTTATTTTTCCTTCTCAAATACCGTGACAAGCAAAAAAATTAAAAAATAAAAGGTCATCCTTGTTTGGTGTCACCCCCTAGAGGCCTAGATGGTGTCACCCGGTGCGGTCCGCACCCCCCGCACTCCCCTCTCGACGCCACTGGTCCAGTTTTAGATCTGTGTGTGTCAATAATTACGAATGAAGTGGAGAAAGACCTGGAAGAAACCATCTTCCGTCCACTTCCCCCGGAAGAAGAACCGACTGGTCCCTGTATTGGATGTCCTGCAGCTGCTGTACCAGACAACTGATTCCACGGTTTGTCCTGTCGTCCGTGGTCTGTATCAACAACAAAACACACACACACACAACAGAGTCACCAACTGCCAGAGGCGTAGCGAAGGGGGGTGGGCAGGGAGGGGCATATGCCCCCGGGCGCCGAGGTGATGGGGCGCCAAAATCGGGTTTTTGGTAAGTTAAATGCATAATAAATAAGAAGAAACAAGTGCGGCGACCTTTATTTCTCGTCAGGATTATAGGGATAGGGGCGCCGTAGAAATGTGAGGGGCCCCGAGACCGAGAGAACGATGTGACAACCTTTTTTGCTGGTCGGCAGTGTTGGGGGGGGGGCGCCAACGGCACACTTTGCCCCCGTGCACCGGATACCCTCGCTACGCCTCTGCCAACTGCGGACCTCGCCTGACTGAAAACCCATTCCAGCCAAATCAACATCGTTAACATACACACACACACACACATTGGCGGACCTGGAAAAATCTTCCACGTTAATCTAAAATCCGTCAATCCGTGTTATCCAAGTCCGTATTAATTAATTAACAGGATTTAACCATACAGACACCGGTATATATCCCTGTATATGGGCATAGGTGCGTGTGTGCATACGTGTGGCAGAGGGAGGCAGCTACTACTTTACCGCCAACTTCTTCTTACGTGGAACTTATTAATTTCGTGACGTCACGTGATACACGACCGCGCTTCCGCCATCTGTCGACTAATTAACGACGCTTGAATGCGTTCATAATTGATTTAGCATTCAATTAAGTACATTCGCATTTTTCTCCGGTCAGTGCGCATGCGCAAATCTAATCTGCTGCTGCCGAATAGATTGCTGAAACCTAATCACCATGCAGGACGATTTGGACGGAACGAATTCTCAGGTAATCTTGAACTTTAAAAAATGGGGTGACAAGTAATCGAGATTCGAAACTGCAGAATTTAAACGATGTCCAAATAAATAAACTGTAAGGGACTGTCCATAAATGACGTCACGCACTTAGGGGGAGGGGTTCATACATTTGTGACGAAGTGTGACGGCGGGGGAAGGGGGCGGAGGTTCCAGAAATGTGACGTCACATAATACTAAATATTGTTATTAATAACGCAGTGCTATATGTTACCGTATTGTTGAACGTATTTCACATGCTACGTCCAACTAACCGAAACACGCCCTCATCATAGGCGGCTCCACGTGGGGCCCGTGCCCCCCCCCCCCCCCCATTGAATGCCTGGGCGCCCCCGGCGGCCCCCATACACTCATTGCAAGCAGCTAGACTAGCAGTTCAGGTTTACGAAAAATAGTTCCCCCCGTGCTTAGAAGTTGTCCCCTCCCCCAACGATCGCGTCTCACTTGCCAAGTCCTGGATCCGCCCTGCAGAGATCCCTAGCGGACCCGGTAGCGTGCCCCGAGCGAAATACTTGATTATATTACCATTCATTACGGTTCAATCCAATTCATCTGGGATAGAGAAAATCCGGATGATGAATATGATCGAGAAGGGGCGTACGCAGCCGGGGAGGAGGTGAGGTGAGGGCCGGAGGGGGACGGGACTGGGTGTCTCGACCGATTCCGGCGATGCCCCACGGACCAGAAGGATACGTGGCGCTGGTTATTCGCCCTCCTCCTCCTCCTCCTCCGCCGCCGCCGAGAGGAGAGTGAGGATTGGGGGCTGCCGACCAGCTGCACAATTAATTTAATCGCCATGAATAATTTCTAGGGCGGTGGTCTCCCAATGGCCCCCACCCCAACCCCCACTCGTCGGTACCTTAGATCTCAGGAGAAGCCGTTTTCGACCGGATCGAGCGCTCGGACTCCCAGGCGACCCTCCCCCACCACCCTCTCTTCCCCGCCCGGCAACCCCATCCTCCCCAATCTTCCGTTTCTTCCCTATCTCACCCCAGGAGACATGTATCGATTGTTAGGACTTCGCTCGATCGATAAGCAAGAGAGAGGCGCCGAACGACGAGCGAACAAAAGGACAATTACTCGCTCTCAATCAACAAGACGCGATGCTCCTCGGGTCCGACCATCGGGTCCGACCATCGGGGATCCGACCATCGGGTCCGACCATCGGGTCCGTCGTCGTGAGGCTTCCCATAATTTATAGATAGACGTTGTTTCACAGGAAATTGTCGTCGACTTAGACAGACGCACACGGACATGCAGACAAACAGGCAGACAAACAGGCAGACAGATAGGCAGAAAAGGGCGAAAGGCGCACAACGTCAGTCAGAGAGACTGACATATACAGTATATATATATGTATATATGTATATATAGGGACAGCGAAGTTGACTGGCAGATAATAGATAAACCGTTGGCAGATTCCGGGATAAGAATAAAGCGATAAGATAGGCTGTGTCGATATCAGGCGATTAGATTCTGAAGGTGTGTATATAAAGCTACGCGAGCGATGAATCTACGGTGGCAGAATTAAAATAGCGATACAGAAGCAGTCGATTGATTCCATATCTTCTTACGCATTCATTAACACGCAATATCTACAGTCATCACCATCATCATCACCATCATCCTCATCATCACCACCACCACCATCGTCACCACCACCATCGTCATCATAGTTGCTTTCTGTAAGCTCATTAGCGGCAACGGCTAGACACAAGAGACAAGACACTGTTATCGTTTTCCATTGTTAGTCTCTACAGTAAAGTCTCTTTAAGATGAGCTTTCAGTTAGCGCTGACTCAATTTCACTGCATTTACTTTCGCTGACCGTGAACCAATGACGCATTTTGAATCGACGAAATGCAGTAACACCAAAAATCCGTCTATGCCTCCTCCTCCTCCTCCTCCTCCTCCTTCGAAAAGATTGTTAGCAACCCTCTACTCCCCCCCCCCATCGAATATGAAAAATGCCCGCGTTTTAATTCGCAAGAATTTAGTTCAGTGTATTGTTTGTTGTTTGATGCTTCAAATATGGATGATAACATTTAGAGATGGAATAAAATAAGATCCGACCATCAAGACTTAGACGCCTGTAAAGATAGTTTTAAATATTTTTAATATATAGGCGCCTAATTATAGTTTGATCTTCAGCGTAGCTATGTTCCTTCTAAGGCTCTATATTCTATAAGCTGCTCTTAAACCCCCCTTATCTTGAAGCAATGCTCGCGTACATCGTCTTAGAGCAATGCTCACATAAAATATATTTCGAAGGGACGCTTTTTATCACAGGTAAGAGACGAGTCAGAGGACAGGTGTTTGATCAGCAAAACCATACAATCAGATGACGAAAAATATGATTAGTTGGTCAAGGCTGGTAGACAAGTTAGTTTACCAGGTTGACAGGTAGGCAGATGGGTGGCCAATGATATAAGCAGTCAAAAGCAGATTATGTGTGTGTGTGTGTGTGTGAGAGAGAGAGAGAGAGAGAGAGAGAGAGAGAGAGAGAGAGACAGACAGACAGACAGACAGACAGACAGACAGACAGGAAGGCAGAGAATGGAGTCACGTCGGACTGCCTAGTCCAAAAGAAAGGACAGACAGAAATAGTCAAAGAGGGAGGGATGGAGGGATGGAGGGAAAGACGAGGCAATACAGCAGTCAGATGCAAGAAGAGCATGTCGGGATATTGGATCGGATACGGAAGTGACGATTGTAATTGAATTTCTCCATATCCCATCATACATGAAAAGCCGAACGGGAAGGCGCCGACGCCCCCATGCGACGCCCCCCGCGCGCCCATGCACCGTCGAAGGTAATTTTCCGACGGGAAACTGGTCCCGGGTCTCTCAGACCCCCAACACCCAAACCCTATAGACGTATTACTAATTCAAAATAGCCTCCGTGCGAGTGTGTGTGTGTGTGTGTGTTGCAATGCTCTATGCGACTGAAATCGGTCATGTGAGAGGAGAGATGAGGTGAGGGTGAGATAGACTCAGTGTTTAATCTAGGCCGTTTCCGGGGGGAAATTGCCCTTCCTCCCGGGAATTTCAAATTCCCCCCGGAAATTTTGGAATACTACATGGACTAACAGCGGCCCCTAGCAGAATTCCCCCCGGCTTTGTCAGTTCCCCCCGGCTTTGTCAGTTCCCCCCCCGGATTCCAGGAGTCTAGATTAAACACTGGATAGACTGGGCTTAGGTCTGGTGCAGTTGTGTGATCAGTGATGTTATTAACAGAGAGAGAGAGAGAGAGAGAGAGAGAGAGAGAGAGAGAGAGAGAGAGAGAGAGAGAGAGAGAGAGAGAGAGAGAGAGAGAGTTACTGACCGTGAGGAAAACGGCGATGATTACGATTCCATCTTCCCTCTTCACCGCTTCTTCATAACTGTCGTACAGATCTTCATTCCAGTGAACCATGTGCAGCTGAAAACAACGATCATCATCATCATCATCATCATCATCATCGTCGTCGTCGTCGTCGCCGCTTAGGTCCATAGATGTAATAAGAGTGAGCAGATGATGATGATGATGATGATGACGATGGTCTGGCAGAATTACGCTCAGCTATAGGACGAGAGGGATTAAGTGGAGAAAAACGCAATTGTTGCCTAGCGCTGTTGTTGTTGTTGTTGTTGAACAAATTTATGGTCGAATTTCTCAGTTTTATGGATCGACAAACGGTGAAAACCAGTCAGAATTAACGTCAGAATTACGTATGATTCTTAAAATAATAACCACAATAATAATAATAATAATATTATTATTATGGTTATTATATTATTATTATTATTATTATTATTATTATTATTATTATTATTATTGTTATTGTTATTATTATTATTCAGGCCCGGTTCTGACCTAGCCATGCGTCTTCATTTGCGAATCTGTGGAAATTGTTGCCAACAACAACCGAATAAAACTCAAAATACACGGTCGATCCTCATCCCCTCCAGCCCCACCCACCCCCACACCATCTATCATTCATCGTGGCGACAGGTGAGATAGGATTGCAGTCAGAAGATCAGAAAACATTATCACCAATCACGAAATGAATATTTCGGGACACCTGAGGACAACCGACCTCCTACCTCCTAAAGCGATGGCGAAAAAATGCTTCTTCGCACAGCAAAGTTTCACCCCGCCCACAATCGGTGTCCTCGGCCAGTGGGGGTTCAGAGGGGAATTAGACCCCCACCTCCGGCAAATCGAACGTCTTCTGAGGACTATACGTGCCCGCGTGTATGTGAAGACTAAAGAAGCGGGCTATTCTTGGCGCGGATCGAAATTACCGGCAGCCGAACAAACGGGCGCAACATAAGCGAAGTCGATGCGTCATTGTCTCGGCGAAACGCGCGAAAACGCAGACGACATTCGAATGAGAAAACAAAACGCCAGTCGAACAAAAGACGGTGCCCGCCGAGAGACGAAACGCACGGAACGCATCCAAGGACGTTAATTCTCCTCGCGAAGGAGAGAGAAAGAGATAGATAGATAGAGAGAGAGAGAGAGAGAGAGAGAGAGAGAGAAGAAAAAAATCCAAGAGAAATCTTCTCTACTTCGATTTCAAAAGCCCCTCCCTCCCACCCGCCGTCCCACACGTCGCCATTGCGTCACGTGTCTACGGCACGTGACGTGTCACATGACTGCGCAGTCTTTGCCTGCCTGCCTGTCTACCTCTGCCGAGTGTGAGATGGTGTTGATCAGGTGCTCTGATCCGGTGCTGTCGTCTTCGCCCCAGTGCAGGTGGATCTGTTCCAGGACGTAGTTGTTGTCTCTGCACGGACCACCTGTTATGTCTGCAAAGAAATAGCAGTCAGTCGGTTATTGGCAGAAAACAGCCCCCCCCCCCCCGCTGCTGTGTTGGGAGGGGAGAGGCCTCAAAGCAGCAGGCGTCAACAGGTGTTTTTTGTCTAGACGCAGGTGAACTCTGCAGTCGAAGTTAGATACGAAATAAATCCGCAAACGAGGACTGTGCGTGATTTTCTTCGTCCGTCTTTTGAATAAGTCAAAATGTGTTCCGTTGCAATAAAATCTTGTGTTTTCTGATTGCAGCATCTACCCTTAAGCGCTTTCCACAAGACAATCGACTATAGACCTATAATGGGGTGGGGGGGGGGGGGCAAGGACTTGAGATATCAGAGGAAATCTAGAGGTTGCAGTCAGTACAAAGGTTTTGTCGGAAAGCATGGAATGGAAATCGTTGTTGTCGATATTAACTGGAACAGTTAGTGAAGTTAGTCAAAGTGCATTGGAGAAATCATTGGCCACGTTTGTCAGCAACACTGTTGCAACAATCAGACCAACTCCCCATCCACGTGCACTGCAGGTTTTTTCAGAATTCTCCAGCGATTAATTTTAAAACATGTCACCTGTTCACTCAAAAAACAAAAGATGCTCCCTTATTTTAAAAAAGTTTTTCTCTTTCCCAATTTGAGAGAAAAAATCCGTTTTCCTTTTAGTTCTCTGATTTACCAGACAAATCAAAGCAAGACCGTGAACTCATAGACCTTGGCTATTCTAGATGATTAGACCGAAATTGGGTTAGGCCCATATGCTATTTATAGATCTGACGCGCGCCACAGACTATATATATATATATATATATATATATATATATATATATATATATATATATATATATATATATATATATATAGACTGGTTCGACTAAGATTGAATTACAGGATCTGGAATTGATGACGTTGATTCGAGCAGTGTTTCCGGTGTTGACGAGTGACAAGGACTCTCTAACGAGCGCCGACTGCAGCCCCCTTCCTCCTCCTCCTCCTCCTCCTCCTCCTCCTCCTGCTGCTTCTCCGCCCCCTCCGCCTCCCTCTTCTTCTTCGTTGCCGTCGTCGTCTACTGCTTCGTTGCGATAGCAGATCTGCATCGGATGGTTCCACAGTTCCGGATCGTAGGCGACCTCTTCAGTGAATACGTCGATCGGCGACTGGTTTCCGCCGGAAGCGGAAGGATAGTAAACCCACCAGGTCTCCGGACCTGGAAAAAAGAGGCAACGTACACAGTTACGTCACTAGGTCACGTGGCCAAAGAAGGACAAGGAACCGATGTCACAGACAGACAGACAGACCACGCACAACCACCGCCATCACCATCATCATCATCATCATCATCATCATCATCATCATCATCATCATCATCATCATCATCATCATCATCATTATCATCATCATCACAACAACCGCCATCATTATCATCATCAGCAGCAGCAACAGCAATAACAGACACTGTACATCAGCGGTTCTCAACCTGTGGGTCGCGACCCCCACGGGGGTCGAATGACGATTTGCCAGGGGTCGCCCGAGACCATCAGAAATATGGAGTTGTCTCTTTTCTTGTTATTGTACAAAATTTCCTCAGTGGTAGTTACGACGTACTAGTTGTTTGACTATAATTGTCATTCGAGGATAGACATGGAGACAATTAAATAATAACGATTTCGAACATTTTGATTGTCGTAGCATTATTATTTTTATCAGCTTACATTGTGAACGAAAATAATTTTACCGTTGGGGGGGGTCGCCAGTCGCCACATCATGGGGAATTGAATTAAAAGGGTCGCGGCACTATAGAGGTTGAGAACCGCTGCTGTACATAGAATAGCATTGTCAACATCGTTATCAATATCAACGCCGTCATCAGCAAAAGCAACATCATTATCATCGTCATCGTCATCATCATCATCAGCAGCAGCAGCAGCAGCAGCAGTCCCGCGCGTGATGCAATGTGTCTGATTGGATTCGGTGGTTTATCCAGAAACAACAATAGAGTGGACGAGACTAACACAGCCCAACGGCAGCATCGAACAGCAATCGGATCACGTGTCTAATCACGTGCAACGTCAGATAACACACGGACTTAGAGTCACCTCTCTATCTCACCCCCTCTCTCTCTCTCTCTCTCTCTCTTCCTGTGCCTCTGTGTCTGTCTATCTGTCTGTATCTCTCTCTCTTTCTGTGCCTCTGTCTGTCTGTCTGTCTGTCTGTCTGTCTGTCTCTGTCTCTGTCTCTGTCTCTGTCTCTGTCTCTGTCTCTGTCTCTGTCTCTCTCTCTCTCTCTCTCTCTCTCTCTCTCTCTCTCTCTCTCTCTCTCTCTCTCTCTCTCTCTCTCTCTCTCTCTCTCATCACAGTTGTATGTTCGCTGCATTAATATAATGTTAGTGTGTGTGTGTGCGTGTGTTCTTGTATATGTGTTTGTGAGTGTGCCGGGGGCAAATAGAGGAACTGACTGAGACGGTTTTTGCCTTAAGATGGAAATTATCAGCTGTACGGCGACTACCCTCTCCAAATGTCGGCGTGTGGTGTATATGGGCGGGGAAAGTGGCTGGTGACCAGGGTGGGGGGCTTTGAGGGGTTTCCTCCTCTTAAAACCGAGAATCCGACATTTTGCCAGCGGCAACTGAGGATGAATGCACTGTTTGAATCTTCGTTATTCATTTCAGTTACACGATGAAGTGCACCAACACACCCGCCTCCCCCTCCGCCCCACTCCCAATATTTCGAAGGTCGCTGACGTGACAATAATTTAAGACGTCATGGTTGACTCGTTCGGTGTCATGTCAGGCGGCGACACCGTCTTCAACATAGAGTCGAACATAGTTTTTGATGAAAGAATTTATTTTCTTTAAAAAAAACTCCTAATAATAATACTATATCTTGTCGTTTAAGTTTCCAAGAAGTCTAAATTTTGGTTACAGCGAGAAGTCTGAAATGGGGAAGAGTAATGTAAATGATTCGATTGATATAGCGCCTCTTATAATAATTCTACTCAGACATATCGACACAGATTGATGAAGCAGACGCGCACATCAGGGACGTCCATGAACATGACTCGACCCGACCCACTGACCCCGTGACCTCTCCGATGACGTCATATACACCCAATGAAACACTTTAGGATGAAACGAGGGCAGTGTTGGGGAATCTACGACTCTATTAACGCTTCACTCTGAAGATTGTCTGCAGCAAAATAGATTGACCGGCCACCTACTACCCCCCCCCACCCCCAAGAAAGAAACCGGATTAATTTAGGAGCCACAAAGACACGGACTCCCGGCGCACAGTGTTCGAGAAGTAAATAACTCTCTCTCGGTTGAATCGCCGTCTTCGGTTGTGAGACGGAATGGTTGAGAATTCGAACAATGGCCGACGAAAATCGAAACCAATTTCTTTTCTTCTCCGGCGGTTTGATTAAAGGCCTGACTCTGGGGTTTCAGTGGCCAAACTGCTTTCAAACGCCGATCTAAGCGGCCGCTCCTGACCCTCATCGGGGGGAGGGGGCAAAGGGGCTCCGTCGCCTCCTGACTCCCAGGCGCCCTCAAAAGCGCTAAACGCTAAGAAAAAAAGAGAGAGATTTCTAAGACGTTTTAACGGGTTTCAATGCTGGGGCTTAACGCAACAACAATAAATAATTTTCGTAATTACAGTTAGTTAATTGTATATTGTATAATTATAGCCTTAGCACCAATATAATTATTATTTCTCGTCGCTAAGTTTTGGCAAATTGATATCTGTGCTATTTCCTCACCAGAGACTGGAACTAAATTCTTGGCAGGAAATAAATTCTTGGGTGGGAGACAGCAACTGACAACTGACAATATGCTTCACACAAACGCTGACACTGACAGGTCAGCAAAAGTGACGTCATTGTGGGAATCGGCAAAAGACACATACACACACGCATATCATGGACACCCACAGAAAATTTTCCAGGAGGGACAAAACACATTTCAACGCAATGGTCACGGTTAATATTTTGGCAAGGTTTTCAAATTTCAATGTGAAATATTGGTATTTGCATTTTCCATGAGGGGGTCAAATGCCTCCTCTTGCCATAATGTGCGGGCGCCCATGACGTATATACTGTATAATGCTGTACGTATGGGATGTATCTAATGACGTAATATAAGAGCATTGTTCTCAGCCGAGATCACCGCATCCATCTACGTTCTGTCGACGTCACATACATTCGACAATTGCAAACACCGCCTGCCATAGGCAACAAAAATATGATAAATCATTTAGATCTCCCTCTTCCCCACCCCCTCCCCACCCCACCCCCTCCTCCACCTTCACCGACGACGGCGACGATGACACGTCGGGTACTGGATGTCAGAGATATTGGCAATTTGATTCCTATATTGGTTTCTGCGCATTCCAATGGAAGAGCGCGATACTAGAGAGAGAGAGAGAGAGAGAGAGAGAGAGAGAGAGAGAGAGAGAGAGAGAGAGAGAGAGAGATTAGCATCTCGCGTAGAAGATTTTTTACAATGGCGATTCATATGGCGCTTCGTTCATTGTTTCGACAAGTGAATCTGACAAAGATGAAGTTAAGATCTTGTTCGATGATGATGATGATGATGATGATGATGCGCATACATTGAATATACTGAATGTCGTAGTAGGGACGCTGCTAGAGCCTTTGGCCTTAGAGGAAAATGACGCTCTACCAATGAACGACTTGCCCCTGGGATTAGATGGGGGTTAGATCCCCTCCCCATTGTAAAAAAATAGTTTTAAATAAATCTCGTTACCAAGTTTCGACATTAGAAGACGTTCAGGTCTGACGCATTTCAGTCTCCGTTATAATATTGCAATCGAATTGTTCGCCTTATTATTTTTATAGTTTTGGAAGGCAAAGACCAGCGAGAAACTGTCTGTCGCTGTGCTCTTCTCTAGTTCTTCCAATGCATTCACAGCGCTAGAGACCATCGTCTGCATCTTCTTCTATATTCCTTTGTTGCTTGTTCGACCATTTGTTGTTACATGCCCAATGGCGTAGCCACGTTTCCGGAAGGTTTTCGTGTTTGGTTTTGACAGTGACAAACTTTGCAAAAGTCCTGACAAGCAAAAAAACGTTATCACCTCTATAGCTTTTTACGTGGCACGCAGAAAAGGATCTCGCCTCTTACTTTTAAACCATATACTACTTTACCACCTATAGCCAAGGCCAGGAGGGTTGACCACCAAAGTCGCATCAAAAAATTAAAAATGCATGAAAACTCATTAAAAATATTTGTTTTCTGCGGCCAAGGGGGGTTTAACCCAACCCCCCTGGCTACGCCACTGACTTGCCGTCCACTATCTTGTCTGTCTCCGTTATCTTCATTGCATCTTTTAAAACTGCATACTGACCTTTTACATTTTCCAGATTCTGGCGCTAATTTCAGAGCAGTCGCCGATCTATATTTTAGTTGCTCCTTGGCCTCATTCCACTGCGCTCGTCTGCCAAGACTCCGAAATTGAGGCTGGATAGCTCCCAGAATGGGTAACTGTACTCCATTAATTTGCGACTGTTTTCCTTATCGATCCTGTCCAATAGCCCCCATCCACCACCCCCTCACAGATACCCTCTGGCCAATAACCACCCATGTCTCTCCACAGCCACCCACACGAACTCCGCAGCCGCTGTAAATTCTGGTTCGTGTGGAATTCTCGTCCTGTGTCGTGGATGTTTGTCGGCAATCGAAAATTAAGAAACATTTCTCATTTGATATATTCGTTATCCTGGAGTTCGCTTACGTCGTCGTCTGTCTGTCTGTCTGTCTCTCTCTCTCTCTCTCTCTCTCTCTCTCTCTCTCTCTCTCTCTCCTCTATTTTCGCAGAAGACTTCTAGCGAGACCTGGCAACGGACTTATGCAATTACTTCAAACTTCGTCGGGTCCTTTCTCAACCGTAGCAGCGCCTAAAAAACGTTCGCAGAATATCGGGAACCTTGCTCTTCACTCTCCCCCCGCCCACGCCCTCACTCCTCCTCACCCACGCCCCATCCTCCTCCAGTTCCCGAACCGAGTCTGCGAATCAACGACTGCTAGAGACGCGTCCAATGAAGTTACACCCGCCATGCGGTAGACTCCATTCCTAGCACCCCACCCTCTCCCACCCCACCCTCTCCCACCCCACGGCGCATACGACCCAAATGCGATTATTTTATCTCTTCTTTTCAGGCAAGAACCGCCCGGAAGTCCCCGCACGCCCCCCCCCTGCCCCTCCTGGCACCGGACGTGACTGCGCCTGCCAGACTGTTGCGTGCCGGAGCGATTCGCCGCCGTGAATTTTAAATACTGGAACCGGTCGAGAAGTAAATAAGTAATTAGCACGTACTGTACGTGACAAGTTCGAGAAGTCTTGGAGAGGGAGGAGAGAGAGGGGGAGGCGCTGATGACCGGCAGGAGGGTAATCACGACGACCCTTGCCAAGACGGTAGGTCTCTCTCTCTCTCTCTCTCTCTCTCTCTCTCTCTCCCCCCAGGCATATCTAATCACTTATCGCTAATGTTCTTTGCCAGCAGGTCATGGGTTCGAGGTGCCCTACGTATGGATGAATCCGATGAAAAGAATAGTTACGAGATTCTTCGTCGTCAGGATTGGTTAAAGACGCTAAGATACGGAAGACTATAAGCCAGAGATATTCAATTGATTTTCACGAAGAGAAGCATTTTCTTATGACTGTTGCCCGATGAAAATATATACTTCATAAGTAATAGAAAACAGTTTAGGTTGAAAAAACAAGACGTTTAGAAGAAGCATGCTTTGTTCGTAATTAAAAATGAGTTACAGTATCAGGATATCTTCGCGGGCCATTTCACACTCTTTGGCGGGCAGGATCTGTAATCTGTAACACTCTTTGGCGGGCCGGTAATGTAACTAGTTTGTGTTGAATTTAGTATTTAAGGTTTCGCAACTTCCAGAAAAAAGAGGGCAACGACCATGTTTTGTTGGTCAGAAAAAAGAGTGAAGAACTCGAAAGGTTTATCCCACTCTGGGTGGAAAGAAATGCCGACACTTGGAAAATGGAAATCTAGGCATCACTGGGAGCATCAAAATCTAAGAAATATTATTCTTTACATGTCCCCTCTTCATTTCTCTGATATCATGATTTAAATTTATATTTAAATGTAACCAAAAACTCTTTCGGCAAACATCAGCATCTAGATTTCAACGATCTTTTCCCCGTTCTTTAATATACTGTATATATTATATTATAATATTAATTACATCATCATCATCGTCGTCATTCAGCTTTGTGGGTGCTGTAACCGTAGGTGTTGAGTGTTGACACATTGATTCACAATTTGCTTCCATATTTCTCTGTATTGTGTTGCTCTGTTAGTGTGTGCAGGTCCGCGTTCCCCCAATCCATGACGTCATCCAACCAATCTCTTCTCTATTTTCTCCATCCATTGTTCCTAGCATGACTTTCTTAACCAGTTCATTATCTTCCATCCTGCACACGGTCCCGAAGAAGTTCATGTTTCTCCGTGTCAATGATTGCCTCATATTCGTTTTGTTCTTGGTTTTTTTCTCTCGTATCGTTGTGTTCTTTTCTTTCTGCTTCCATCTGATGTTCATTCTGTTAATTTCATTTCGAAGGTCAGTAGACGTTCTTGGTCTCTTTTCTTTACGGTCCCTTAATCCACACAGCGATCGAGGAACTCTGTCTCTTAGGAATGTTGAGACTTATCGAGAGACCCAGTTATATACCAAAAAAAGATTGCTCAAATAAGAAAAATACAACCGCTTCCTTATGTTTCAGTTCACACGTGTGAGCTTAAAACAGGCAAGCAATTCAACACACATACACACATACATACATACATACATACATACATACATACATACATACACTGCAACTCCTCCAAAATTACCATCCATCCATTACATCATGCCGAGCAAGACGCCGGAACAAGAACGAGAAACTCGGAGCCGCAGAAAACCTTAACCAAATATTACGTGCACAGCACTTTACGAAAAAAATGAATGAAGACCGATTGGCGCAAAACGTCGAGAGTAGAAGGGTGACACGTGACCGTGTGTGAACGGGTGGTGGGGGTGAGGGTGGAGGTGGGGGGTGGTGAGGGTGGGGGTAACGGCTGACCTCTATCGTTGGAGTAGCCCCATCTGTAATCCTCCGTGGTGCGCCATCTAGTGTGAATGTAGTCTGCTTCTATTCGAGCGATCTCCGTATCATGCGTGTTTCCCATTTTCCTTCTTCTTCTTCTTCTTCTTCTTCTTCTTCTTCTTCTTCTTCTTCTTCTTCTTCTTCTTCTTCTTCTTCTTCTTCTTCTTCTTCTTCTTCTTCCAGTTGTTCACCCTTCGTCCCCCTCTTCGACCGTCTGGATGTCTGTCTCTTCGTCCGCGTGCCTGTTTCTTCCCGGGCGGTGGTGGCGGTCAATCAATCCGCTATTGATTCGGAAATTGCGCCCTTGAAAGAGGAAAACAAAGAGAGGAATAATATAAACGACGTCTTATAACACAGCGCAACAATGACCAAAACAAAATCATTATATAGCGCCACTCTACGAGGACATAAATTCACGCAAGTAAAACACCGAAAAGCAAGTAAGAAAATAACCCGTTCGATGTCCTATAGTCGAGAAATTGATCGGAACCATAAGACGACAATAGGCGAAGTTTATACAACACACGCTCTATGTGTGTTCTTATTTGTGTGTGTCAGTGTGTCTGTGTGTGTCTGTGTGTGTGTGTTAGCGATTGCAATAAATCAAACCCGCGTACTGTCACTCCCAGCGTATAATCCTGACAAAGGCAATATGACACAATTCTAGCAGTCATTCCTTAAGTGTGACATTAATCGGTCATTGCTCAACACGAAGAAAGAATGCCAGAAGCAAGCAGTTGTCGTGGCAACCGGAATTTCTAACAGAGCAAACAGTTTCCATGGCGACTGTGACGTAAGCAGGTGTAAGGACTGTCCACTAGTCTAGTGTCCAGATGTTGTCGTCGTCATCATCTTAAGCGTCAATGTCAACGGTGACGTGAGGAAGACAGCAGAAGGAGACAAGACGGACACTTTAAGATCAAGACCAAGACAATACAAGACTGTCTGGCTGGAGGCGGTCTCGAAAAGGCAGCATTTATCTTCTGTGTCATCATCATCATCATCATCATCATCATCACCACCATCAGCAGCAGCAGCGCATTCGTCATTGCTGGATGAAATAAGTGGACGCTGCTCTTTCCCAGGACCCAGGTTTATCCTTGAGATAAACTTGCAATGCGCTATTTCAGTTATTTGACCAGTCCGTTCGTTCGTCTGTCTGTCTTTCGTTTCTCTCTCTCTCCTCCTCCTCCCTCCCTCCTCCCTCCCTCCCCCCTCCCTCCCTCCCTCTCTCTCTCCCTCCCTCTCTCTCTCTCTCTCCCTCCTCTCTCTCTCTCTCTCTCCAACACATCTAACCGAAATGAATCGAATGCTTCTTTTTTCGGTGGAAATCCCAAAGGAGACCTGGATGAGGGGGAGAAGGAGGAAACTTGGGGGAGGGAGACCGGTCGGGTTTCCCTTTCTGGTGAACGTTCATTAGCGACGCTTTCCTCGTGCATGACCACCGCCCCTTCCAGAATCCCCTCCCCACATCCCCTCCCCCACATCCCCCTCACCGTCTCCCTATTCCCCGATGGCGGAGCAGAATGTGCCTGTAAACGTCTGGTAATTTATGCTGTTTAATTAGACAAGAGCGTGGGAAGGAGGGAGGGAGAGAGGGAGGTTTCGCTCGTCCTGCAGCAGCAGCAACAGCAGCCGGGCTTCTTCTGCTTCAACCGCCGATCGCCAGGCGGTGCCAGTCGGCGAAATTATATAGAGCATTTTGATACCCAGTTACGGGCGTTTAACGCGTAGTCCGATGGGTATCAACGCCTTTCTTGTCTGTGGAATTTGCTGCTGCTGCTGCTGCTGCTGCTGCTGCTGTCAAGGTCTCTTTGGACAACCGTGGTCCTTATGGCGCTAATTCGATTCAACGCAGATGGCAAAATCTGGAAAGCAGAATCCGAAATGGATGAAAGTGCCATCCATGGGATTGCATCCATGGGGTCAAGAGGTCAGTTAATCGGTCATTTTGCAGACGAAGCGCAATGTCTGTCGCCAGAGCAAAGAGTGATGACCACAGAGTGGATTCTTGTGACGCCAAAGATTTACTGGAGAACCCATTTCGAGAAAACTAAGAAATCAGCCAAGAGTTTCTGCTTAGAAGGAAATTAGGCAGAACTGTGTCGCCTTAATTTTTCTGTGTGTGTAGGGGGGGAGCGGAGCGATTCCCTCGCGTCCAGAAAGCGCAACTGATCGTTACGTATCGGTGTCACGTGATATTGAACGCGAATGGAAACAAGAACGGGAAGTACTTTGTCTGGAAAAAGTAGCATGGTTTCAAAAAATGTTCAAGATTGTATTTAAGATTTACTCACTTAATTAATTAATTACTTGCCTACGCCCAGCTAATTAGAGCGACAGTCCAGTGACGAAGAATAGGCGCAATGAAGACACAAGGAAACTGATGAATATTAAATATATAGAAAACCTGACACAAATGCATATTGATTTGCTCTCTCTCTCTCTCTCTCTCTCTCTCTCTCTCTCTCTCTCTCTCTCTCTCTCTCTCTCTCTCTCTCTCAGATGTGGCGCAAAGGTGCTCCGGATGAAAGGATGCAGAGAAAATAACTTACCTGTACTCTTCAGTTCGACGTTTCACCGCAAAACAGAAGACCACCTGTAACGATTAAATGTTCATCTATTCTGCCGCGCACACGCGCTTAATGCGCAGCTGAATGGACGTATTGGCTGACTGTCAGACTGGTCGACTGTCTGGCTGGCTGGATGGATGGATGGATGAATGGCTGGGTGCTCTGAGCGAAGGAGTTCGTGTCAGTACGGATGACAAAGAAGAATTGGATTTTCCGAATGGCTATTTTCCGCCCGCTCTCTCTCTCTCTCTCTCTCTCTCTCTCTCTCTCTCTCTCTCTCTCTCTCTCTCTCTCTCTCTCCAGCCGTCACTGCTCTTGTTCTTGATATTAGTGTTTCTCTGTCTCCTTCTCTTTTCCTCCACCTCCTCCTCCTCCTCTGCTTCCTCTTCCTCCTCTCCTGCATCCACGGTCTCCGCCGCCGGAGTTCGGTCGACGACGATGACGGCGGACGAAAGTTGCGAGTCCCTTCGCGTCTTCTCCGTCGTTGAGAGAGCAGATGCGGAGAGCGCAGTCACTGCTGCTGCTGCTGCTGCTGCTGCTGCTGCTGCTGCTGCTGCTGCATCGTGTCCTATTTGCCGTAGAGAGAGATGCACCCGGGCGCCGAGCACAGCAGCAGCAGCAGCCAGCGCCAATGAAGGCGGCGGGCGGCACCGATGTCGAGGGGCAAACAAAGCCGGCCAAGTGGCCTGGGCAGGGGCGGCGGGGCGGCGGTTGCTCTCGCCGGGCACTCCTCCTCCTCCTCCTCTTCGGCTGCTCGTCCGCTGCCCTCCCTCCCTCCCTCCCTCCGTCTTCAGCGTCTAGCGCTGACGGGGAAATGGGCACGATGCACGATCCTCAATGCAATGAACCTAATTATTAGGAAAATTTATGAAGGCATGGGATTCTGCTTGGGGGGGGGAAGAGCAGGGAAGGGGGCCGATGGCAGCCACCCTCAGGGCCGCTAAAAGATGAAGGAGAATGGCCAAGACGCCCGCCGTGTTGGGGGTTGAGGGGTGGGTGGGCGTCTGTCCTCAAATCAATCTAGATGGCCGCCTTTTGAATTGCCTTCGCAGCACACATTTTATTTGGATGGAAAACGGCCATTGTCAAAAGTATACACGCCCCCCTCCATCTACTTAGCAATCAGGAGGAGGAGGAGGAAGAAGAGGAGGAGGAGGAGGAATAGGAGATGAGGATGTTATCAGCCGCTGTTCGGCGTTTGAGGTTTTTCTCAGTTCATCTGCAGTTGGGTTTTTGTAGGAGCGGTATTTGATTTCCATTCGTTTTCAGTCTCGACGCAGTTGATCGATTAATCGGCGGTGATCATGAAACGATTTTGATTAAGTAGCTGGACTTAAATGTCTGAGAGAATTCAATGAATGAATTGAATTAAATGCAAATTCCAAACAGAAATGAAAATGGGCAGAAAAATAGATGAAACAGAATTCATTAGAACAGACGAATCGAACAACGCATCAGAATTCCAGGATCTAACCAAGTGAATAGATTTAATCAGCAACAGTCTGCTAAAAGTTAAATGTAGATTTCAAATATCAGGATAAATTGATCCATTGGAAGACGGTCAACTGTCATAGAGTTTTATTTATGTATTTATTATTATTATTATTATTATTATTATTATTATTATTATTATTATTATTATTATTATTACTACTACTACTACTACTACTACTACTACTACTACTACTAACTTTTGAAGAACGAATTTAAATAAAAGGCACTAGATGAGAATCTGATAAGCAAAAACGATCGAATAGAAATAATTTAATGAGATAAGAAAAAGTTGAATTGCTTTTGCATGCATCGCTATATATGAGAAACACAATTGTTGGACTTTCAGAAACTTGGGCATTAGATAATTTAGAAGAAGCGAAGAAACAGGAAGAGAGTTGTGAAATAAAGACGAATGGTCTTCTCGGCTGAAGCAGCTGTCTGGCTTTCGGGCGACGAATGACCGGATTGGAATCGCGTGAAAAATCAGGCAATCAGAAGAGCGATAATTGGGGTGTAAGCGCCTGTATGGGCAGAGAACCAGTGTTTATTCTAGGCCTTCTCTGGGGGAGGGGCGGAATTTCCCTCCCAAAGTTTTAAAATCCCCCCAAAATGTTTGTATATGTTGGCTGGGGGAATGGAAATATCCACCCCCCCTCCCCACAAAAAAAGTGTGGAAACTCAGACCTTGTCTCCCCCAAACATTTCAAAATCCCCCCCCCAATGTCAAGGTGGCTAGAATAAACATTGGCAGAGACCGTTGCTCATACATCGATCGAGTCCTCTTATCCGGGCGACCGAACTAGAAGGACCCGGCAGAGGATACAAAGGGCCCCATCAAGAGCAGCGGTCACCCCTTCCTGCCAACGCCCCAAACCCTTCGAACCCCTTTAGTGACTCCTCAGAGTTGAAGAGCATGGATGGGTTTTTGAGGATCCGTGAGAATGGTTGACCTCATGTCATAGAACACGGTGGACATGATATATATATATATATATATATATATATATATATATATATATATATATATATATATATATATATATATATATATATATATATATATATGCCATAAATAACATCATTGGCGGGGCTTTGCTGAATTTAGAAGTTTTCGTTTCGGGGATAGGGGGCGGTGGTGGGGGATAATTGTCCGCAGTTTAAAATCTGAGATGGAGAAAGTCAAGAACCAATTGCAGAGACATTTAGCAAAATCACGACTTTTTAAGCGACCTGTGGCATAATTTTACAAATAAGCAATTTTTGTAATTCCTGAATGTTTATGCGGTCACGACTCACGGGTGTTGCAGAGGAGTTTTCCTTAAACACAACCGCAGATCCGACTGCTGAGAAATACGAACGCCGCGTGTACTGAGGCGCACTTTATATGCATGGGTATTTGGCGGCCATGGAATGGGTTCAGAGAATTAATTTAGCAGGTTCACTTATTCTTAATTAACAAATCCGGACATTCTATTGACACAAGAAGATTAAAACTACAGATGCATTTTTCTTCCTTTTACTGATCCGAACTGGTCTATTACTGCATGCATGTGCCCCTCCATGTCAGTTTTCTCAGTTTCTTCTCTTTCTACGCTGAGCAGAGAGCAAGGTCACATAGTGTATAATCTTTGTGCCCCTTTCGATGGCGCCCAGGATATGCCCCCCCACCCACCCACCCCGTCTGCCATGCACTGGGTACGCCACTGCACTTGATGCAGTGGCAAACAACGCGGCTCTGTTCGACAAATGACCAAAGTCATATTTTGGCGATGGTCGCACAGACGTTTGATGAGGTACAAATAGATTCTATAGAGGAGGAAGGGAAGAAAGGGTGGAGGAGGAGGAGAAGGAGGAAGAGAAGGAGGCGGAGGAGGCAGAAGAAGAAGAAGAAGAAGAAGAAGAAGAAGAAGAAGAATAAGAAAAGGGAGGAGGAGAAGGAGGAGTAGAAAGAAGAAGAAGGGGAGCACTGGGAAGCGATGCGCATGGGGGAGAGTTTGCTCTTGCTTCGTCCGGGGTTAAACACCGTGCGGTCGTGGGCTGGATCCGCGGAGGGACAGCCGGTTATATTGCCGTCGAGGATTTTCAGGGACCGGAGATCAAAGCCCGAATAAATCCTCGCCTGTCTTTGATGTCCGAGCAGGGATTTCGAGGAAGCGTGGGGGGGGGGGGGGAACCCAGGCGGGCGTCTTTGAACCGCGCCCCTCGTCAATAGGACGACACAACGACCGTCGTCAAATGTCCCGCTCCTCAAAAGGGCCCACGACCGCAAATTTTCTCCTCACAAGTCCAGTCCTAAATCAGGTAGCCTATCTCTTTCGATGGGATGAAGGAAGTCAATTGGGGGGGGAGGGACCCAGGAAGGGAGGGCTGAGGCAAATAGACTCCAGAGAAAGTCCGTACATAGACGATAGACGAGTACTCGTAGAAAATAAATGGCAAAGTCGTCTAAATAGAAAATGCACTCAGAGACGCTGCTCGAAAGATGAATTCTCTCGCTCATGTCGATTGGAAACTCTCAAGAACAAAAACAAGTTGCTCACCGATTTCTCAGGAAAAAAAATTTCTTCGCCCTGCCCACAATTTCCGACTGTATTTGCCCATTAAAGTGCAGTCAGTTATCCTTTCATCCGCTCCTTCATTCCTCTTTTCCGATCAGTCAGTCAGTCGGTCAGTCAGTCAGTCAGTAATCCCTTATGTGTTCTTAATATCGCGAGCATTTGAGTTACGAATTATTCCAGAACATAATTAATTATAAATTGCGTCAAGAGGAAATGTTCGATTTTCCGGGAGGGGGTTGACTCCGAGAGGTTGACTCGGTAGTCGACTTGCCCGGTAGAGGTATAAATTCTTGACTATTAGCTCCCCACCCCCCCCCCCCAGCTGCTGGTCGAAAATGTTGGGGTGAAAGTAGTCCGACCACTGAAATTCTTAAAAAATCGGTAACTGGACAAGAGTTGATTTACTTATGAGTGATGCTCTTCCTCAGATCGAGGCTATCGTCATCAGATGGCCTTTGACCTCCTGACCGCCACCCCCACCCCCTCCCTCTCCAACACAGGCGTCGACGACGCCTAAATCGTCGCCCTATCGCCTCTGCACCGACCTTCGACTTGACCTTGACGATGACCTCAGATGACAACGACCTTGACAACGACCTTGACGAACGTCCTTCCCGTCGCCGATATAATTGCACAGACAGCGAAGAAAGACCACCCCCGACGTTACAAGAGATTTGCGCCATTGGAAAACCCTTCCATTGCTCAAATCAGTCGACTGTGATTCACTGGCTTGATCGGTCCTTCCTCCTACCATCTCTCCACCCCCACCCCCGACTCCCAAGGCGTAGGTCACCGAGCGACTGACCTTCGACCAGGAAAGCATTTAGAGGTCATGACGTAGAGGTCGAAGCCTCGTTCTCAGATCTTCGGTCTTCGAACTGGAAGAAGACGAAAACGAGGATAACGACTGAGACGGACACATAACATACACTGTAAGGCAGACAGACAGACAGACAGACAGGTAGGAAGCAAGCAGCGAAACGGACTGACAGATAGACATACGAAAGAAGTATTCTACAGCACACCACGAAGACGGACGGATGGACGGATGAGTAAAGGCAGAAACGGTCGATGAACGAAGGGCAAATGCTTCAGTTTGCGCAATGCATTCTTAGCGCAGGTTTGCCCAATTGGAAGAGGAGGAAGAAGAAGAGGAGAGAGGGGGAGGAGGAGTAGGAGGAAGAAGAGGAGGAGGAGGAGGAAGAGGAGGAAGAGGAGGAGGGGTTGTTCTTCGTCGGGACGTTCGATCAGAGTATAATGGAGAATCGACCAAAAAGTCGATGTTGTCCGTCCGAGAGCCACACACACTGTCACCATCCCCCTCTCCTCCCCCACCTCCACTCCATCCCAAATATACTGACGGAAAATCTATAAATAGAACTGTAAGCTTTCTGGAGCGATTGCTTCGACTCCTGCCAACATATCGGAGTCAACCGCCGCTAGATGGTCAGATGGCGACCTACGTCTGTCTGGCTGTCTCTCTGTCTCTCTGTCTGTCTGTCTGGCTGTCTGGCTGTCTCTCTGTCTGTCTGTCTGTCTCTGTCTGTCTCTGTCTGTCTGTCTGTCTGTCTGTCTCTCTCTCTCTCTCTCTCTCTCTCTCTCTCTCTCTCTCTCTCTCTCTCTCTCTCTGTCTCTGTCTGTCTCTGTCTCTCTCTCTCTCTCTTTCTCAGGAACGTTTGTTCGATGTAGAATTCGATGACATTATTACTGCGCTGATCATCGTGTAACAGGAAGCCGTCGCCTCAAGCAGCGATGCACGCAGAAACAGATAAAGAGACAGACAGACAAACAGACAGACAGGCAGAGACAGAGAGAGAGGCGATCTCTCGTCTGCTGCGCGTAAACAGCAGCAGACGACCGAATGAACCGGTTGACCCTCCTCGATGATTCCCATGCTCAGTCGGTCGTTCCGGTCAGGCGCCCCCTTTTCCCCCCGCCGCCGCCGCCCCCGCGGCTGTGCAAGAGATTTCGGATGACGTCAGCGCAACCGACTTCCGGTCTGACGGCTCCGACGGCATTTTCTCCTTCAAAGAGTGTCATTTGTGTTTTAGTCAGAGTCTGTCGGCGATGATCTGTGCTGTTGTAATGCATTCGCGAATTTTTCTAGCGCCAGTGGATCTGACTCTCCAGCGCTCGTCTCTTCACTCATCGTCGTCGTCGTCGTCGTCGTCGTCGTCTCTGACCAGCGAAGCAGCAACTCAATGACTGTGTATAGAACCATGCATTGTGTCGCCTCCTGCTTTTACAGCATATATAGCCTTGTCTCCCCATGTTCGTTTGCTGTGTGTTTTCCCCCGTCTTTTTCGGTCATATAACGATGTCTTCAAAGCGGCTGTCCTTCCTCCATCCGACCGTTCGTTGTTTGCTCGCGATACACTCGGCGCCTGCCAAATGCAGAGCCGAGGCGGATCTGCGAAGCAAATATTTGCCGCCATGTTAGCAGGTAATATCAGAACGAGGTTGATAAAATCCCATAACGAGGCAGATTGTGGCAGACCGACACACACGCACACGCACACGTGCGCGCAGACGGACGGACGCAGCCAGTTGGCAGTACCGACTGACATGCATCCGACCACCGACAGTGCTGATTGTGACGTCAGAGAATGACAGCGCCGACTGCCAATGCGACGCATTTGGTGACTACACCAGCTGACAGGTAGGCAGGTCTCAGCGACCGCTCGTCTAAGTCAAGACGACGGCACGCGAGCGTCATGTGACGTCAAAATGACGTCGAGTTGACTTCGCATGACGTTGAAGCGTATATAAACACACACACAAACATGTACAGTAGAAATAGAGCACCTCCCATCCATTTCATACTTACACACTATAACGCCAGAGCAGGGGTGTCAAGACTTTTTGGGCGGCGTGCCAAACGACATGTCTTCCATGTCCTCGCGGGCCAAATGCATAAATGCTTGTCAATATTATATTCCGAAATCTGAGCTATCTAAAAATCTGAAGTAAAATGACGAAAACATTAAATGGTGCTTTTAATTCGTTTCAAACCCCTCTGAATTTTTGCATATCTATAGCTTGCTGTAACAATAGCCTTTCCATAGGCTCACCAGTTTGTGGCATTTCGAACGCTCTAGAATAAAATTGAGATGGAATATATTGACAATCCCGGAGTGATTTAACGCATTAAAGATGGGGACACAAGAAAATGTGGTTTTAATTCGTTTCATCACTCTTCTGAATTTTTGCATATCTACTGTATAGTCTACTGTAGCAATGGTCCTTCCATAGACTAATGTCAAACAGGGAATCGATTTCATAATATTTTTGTTGTCTATGCAACTGTAGTAATCTCCCGCTGTTGATGTAGCGCGTCGATATTATGGTTCAGTCAACATCACCAACGAAACTCAAAACCAAAAAAGATTTACGCTCTTCCATTTATTTGTCAAAGCAATTTTTAAAATCCAAAAATATTCTGCATGAAACCAATTTCTCAAACCAAACAAGATTTTACATCAAGCCAATTTCACACATAAACTTTTAATACAAAATTTTAAAAGTTTATATTTTCGCGGGCCAAATAAAATCACTCAGTTGTGCAACGGGGTCCCGTTAGAACATCGGAGTTAAGAAATGTTGAACGCGGCTAGTACTTGGATGGGTGACATCCCTGGATCTAGTCGTGAAGCGGGGGGGGGCAATCAAGCCGTTCATCGCTTAGGCGTCAATAAATCGGTAGCAAAGATAACTTAGATAAGGTCCTATAATCGTCGTCGTCGTTTCCCCATCCGCTTAACGCTCCCTTCCGTCGAATCTTCCATCCAGAGTCAATTGGCGACGCCTTAAAAATCCTCTCCGTCAATCGACAAACAATGGAGTCACGCAGACGACGGCCACCATGGCAACGACATCGCCTATAGCAACGCTACCTGGATTCGTTTAACCACCTACCTGGACTGATCGACCCGCGCCTCAGCCTCGCTTTCATTTAACACCTTGGCGCGCGATCAATCGTTTGGCAGCTGTAGTCAATTGAGAAATTGACGGTAAATGGAATAGCAATGCTTTAGGCCTTTATGTTATATACTTACAGTATATATATATATATATTATATATAGTATATATTACAGTATACAGTATATATACACTGTATACTTGTATATATGTACTGTATACTTGTATATATACTATATATATATATATATATATATATATATATATATATATACATGTATATATATATCGCATTCGAGGAACATTTCCAAATCTGCAACTGAACGAGAGCTAGCACACGATATTTTCATGTCTCCGAACAATTTTTTTATCATAAGTCCCTTGGGAATGAAATATACAGAGGGCATGTATATATATATATATATATATATATATATATATATATATAATGGCCGTATGCTGTATTTTATATGACATGTACTGGCCGTATGTTGTTGTGTAGGCAAACATTTTTCACCAACTCGGTTCTCTGATCCAAGTTCTATGCTAAGATATTTGCCACGAGATGGCGCTTAGATAAATACGAAGTGAATATGATTATGGAGGTATACATACGCAACCTGGTTCTGTCAATTGTATTTATTAGACAGCCAAGTGTTTGGTCAAACATTGTCAAATTGAATACGAACTCGGCAGATTTTTGTGGAAGTTCTTTTAATTTTCCCTCATTTTTTGTCAAGACTTTCTTCTGCAAATACGCTTGCCTCGTTGTCAATGAGTTTCGAATTTGCTGGCTACGCCCGCCATTGTAATATTGAATGTGTGGACTGTAGAGAATGATGGCTCGGGAGTAGAGTATGTCGAACAGAACAAAACTCCAGAAAAACACAATCTACGCTAAAATATTACTCGTTGAGAAACGCGAGTGATGATGAGCCACCTGCCGAATGACCACGCAACTAACTGTTATTCCGCTTTCTGTCTTCCGTCGGTCGCTTCATTTAAGTTTATAACTAAAATATTTTCCAAATTAATTATAGATAATAACGGCCACCTAAGGCGCTTGATCTTTTTGTCAACAATTAGACCTATCATATGCCTAGTGACGTGGGCATGGGGGGGGGGCAACTGCCCCGGGCGCTGAAGGGGAGCGCTAAAATCGATGCCAGAAAAAGAAGATTGTCGAATACACCTTTATGTTTTGGGAATTTACTCCAGTAACAGTTGATATCTGAAAACCCTGACAGATAAAAAAGGTCATCATCCATTTCGCTTACAGCATCTAAATTGCAGCGCGTTCACGTGACTCAGCTGGGCAAAATGGTTGACATTCTTTCGTCGTTTGCTTGTCGGGATTTTTCGGAAGTTGAGGGCGTCATTCGCATACTTTTTAACCCGGGGGGGGGACCAGACACCCTCTCTTGCTACGTCACTTGGGCCTATGCCGTGAGACTTAGCATAAAGACGCTCCAAATCGAAACCGAATGAGAACCAAGTAGAGGCAGAAGAATCACTAACTCTACATTAAGTCTATTTTCAGTTGTAGATGAGTTTGTAGAGGCATGTAGCTCTATGTCTGATGATCGCATCTGTCATTCGATTCCTGCTGTCTCCGTGTAAAATATGGAACAGCAGTAATTCCTGATCGACAGGTGGCGCCTCTGTGGAGCGCAGTTGCATTAGGCAGATGGCAGTAGAGCAATTTGCCATCCCACAGTCAGACTGAACACTATCTCCAGTGTATTGTCTATATCCATCGATAATTACTTAATAGTTTGATATATGGTGTTAGTTTGGCGACTCGTCATCGTATGCATGAGGGGGTCTATGGCCTCATTTCCCCTATTTGAGTCTAGCCCGACAGAGAAATTTGTGCAGAATGGGTCGTGGGGGGGGGGTCAAAGTAGTCACGTTTTCGACCCTTGATATTCCCTGAATTTTCTATTTTATTGTCTGCATGAGCGTGACGTCATGATATCATAAGGACTGTATATCATAAGGACAGTGTATCATAAGGACTGTATATCAAAAGGACACGTGTCCTTAATTCATACAAAGAGGGGGCGTCAAATGATAAAAGAAATTTGGTGAATGGGGCTCCGAGGGACAAAGGCCCTGAAACATTTCGGCGCATGCGCAGTGACGACCGATCGAGCACACGATGAGTGACGTCAGCGCCGCTTGACAACGGCACTCGTGAATGATGTCACTCTTGGGGGCTGACGACGATCGACAGCGAAACAGCGGAACCGGAAGTACGCAAAGTCGATTTCGGTGTTCTGGTTTTCACTTCCGGTGGCAGTGGGAGGAACGGAAAGGATTGGCGGAATTAGATGGAGTGTCTCACGGGTCTCGGTATACGTGACGACTGACCACTGCCAAGACTACAAGGAAGAGAAGTGGACTGAAAACCATCGTCCTAATCAACGGCACACAGTCGATATCTCTGGCGTAGCCACGGCGGGGAAGAGATTCGTCCATAGCTGGTGAGTAGTTTTGGGGGTGAGCTTGTTTGGGATAGTATTAGATTGAGGAAAACGCACCAGAAACAGAAGACTTTTATAGCGCTTGAGACGACCTTCTTGCTCGTCAAGATTTTTGGGCCGACAAAATGAAACAATATTGAAGTGCACCCTATTCTAGAATTCTGGCTACGCCATTATTATTCGATATCATATTCCTCCTATACTAGGAGTGCAAACAAACCATTGAGTGAAACACAAGCCAAACACAATCATTTTATCTTATAAATATGTAAAAAACACTATGAACAGTTTTACAACCCAAACATAACTACAACCCATGATTTTAATATATATATATATATATATATATATATATATATATATATATATATATATATAAAGCCTTCTTGTATTGTGGCTGTGAAGACTGATTTTATGTGGGACAGTTTGTAATGTCAGCAACATCCTCTTTAACGGCGTTTCGTTCGAAACTTCCAAAGTTCAGAGTTCTTGCTTCTGTTCTTTCTCTTTTTCTCTGTACAAATTGTAGAATAATTTATTAAAATTAGTAAATAGAAAAGGTAAAATATAATTTATACGTTGATGTACATATACGAGTCAATGGATATAATTATATGGTTGAGATGAACAAACGATTCGTGTCATGAAATAAATTGAAATTAAACTATTGTTTTCTTATTTATTTTCGTAAGCAAATGCTACTGCATCTTGGTCTATTTAATTAGCTATATTTAATATGTTTGAGCATGCATATATATATATATATATATATATATATATATATATATATATATATATATATGACATCGTCATGAACTTACATTTGTGAGCATCTCTGGCTTTTTCCTTTTCACAGAATTTGCGCCTAAAATGAAAATTGATTCGGAAATTTAGAGTCCAGCTACTTTTAATTGGCGAAGAATTCTAATCTAATAAATTCCCACAAGACATGGATTCACCGCCATGCCTCGCAGTGGCGTAGCCAAGGGGGTGTTAAAACCCTCTTGGCTGCCGACGAAAAATTGTTACATGCTTTTCCATACAGGTTTCATTTTCGGAAGCCATTTTCAGTTCGAAACCCCTTTGGCTGGCTGCCGACCGAAAACATGTCTAAGTGCTATAGAAAATAGAAAGAATGTAGAGTTATCAGGAAGGTGACGAGGAAGGTGACGACCTTTCTTCTTTGTCAGTTTGTAAAAAATTCGAAAATTAGAGGTTTTTTTCTTGTCAAGATTTTTTCAAAGTTTGGCCACGATCGAAACCAAACCCCCTTCCGGAAATCCTGGCTACGCCACTGATGCCTCGTGATGAAGAAAAAGAAGGAGGAGGAGGAGGTGGTGGTGGAAGAGGTGGAGAAGAAGGAGGTTTGTTAAGGTGAGAAACGGCGTAGGCCTACTTGTGTAGGATTACGGGGAAATTCGAGCATTCAAAATTTTGATAAATTTCAGGCAAAAGTATAATATAGAGTTAACGAAAACGCCGTTTCTGTTTTATTGTATTTCCTGCTCTCTCTCTCTCTCTCTCTCTCTCTCTCTCTCTCTCTCTCTCTCTCTCTCTCTCTCTCTCGTGCGCCCTTCTCTTCCCCGACGACCCGGTCACCAAGCGAGTCTTCCATTGCAGGAGTAAACTTCTATTAGGCCCCTCTGGACTGGGGCCCCCTACTTTTTGAGAGTCTATAGGCTAGAGAAGGGGAAGGTATAGGGACTGCATGGGCCCCCACGTTTTCATCAAAATTGACGCCTAAGACTTCCATCGTCCGCAAGTGGCAGAAACAACGACGAAATCGTGCCTACTATCATACTTACTATTGCTGTTGTGAACGTCTGAAGGAACTGGGACGGCGTTTGCGTTGGATTCTCGTTCTTCTCTAAAACTACAGAAGACCGCGTTACCATTGGCAACCACCAGCCCCTGCAGTCTTGTAGCGCTGTTTTCACGGCTTCCGCCGGCATCTTGCCTTATCGAAGCGGAAGCTGCGTCGTTTGACGGAAGTGACGTAACGGAAGTCCACGGTTGGAAGCTGCGATAGGCGGGAGAAGCTCGGATAGGCGGGCAACTGCGCTCCGAGGTCACGTGATCATTCCCGGGCGGAAATGACCGCAGGTCGGCAGCGGCGGAAGCGAATTGACTTGTGTGATCGACCACGTGACGCCGATAGCAGCCCCCGCCGCCAGGTGGCGTAACGGACGTTGCCACGTCAGCCAGCGACCAGATGCGCGGCTTGTCGAACGACTTCGACGATGATGACGTCATCGTAGTCGTTGCCATGGTTTCCGTGGAAACGAATTGAGAAGAAGTGACGTCACGATGCAGATCAGTTGACGAAGAAGAAGAAGAAGAGAAACAAGAACTGTTCTTGGCGATTTCGTAATTCGGTGGCGGGCGCGGGGGGCGGGGCAAAGAGATCAGTAGGCGGTCCGCTGCCTCTTCTTGTTCTCCGTTCTTTGGTTCTTGCTCCGATTGCTTTGGCTTTGAAAAATCCACTTCCGGGAAGTTGTTGGAAGACGGCGACAGCGAATCGTCGTCGTTTCCTATTTACGACAACGAACAACGACATTTTAATCAAATTCGTTTAATCGTCAAACAACAACGGCTTAGTCAACGACACATTAATCAACCATATTTCAGATCAATGACTAAACGAACATAATTATAATCATTTATTCTGATCCACACCCGAATCAACTACAATATCCTCTTCGTTGTCGTCGTCGTCGTCGTCGTTATCATCTTTGTGAGTAAGACCGCTTCTTGACGTCGCCTCGTCGTCGTTATCGCTGATTATTTTGTCGTCTTCATCATCATCGTCGTCGTCTTCGTCGTCGTCGTCTCTATTTCGCGGCGACCATTGCATCCTGTTCTCCTTCTTGAGTCTTCGTCTGGCGTTGGCGAACCACGTGGACACCTGTGTCAAGGTCATCCTGGTGATGACGGCCAGCATGATCTTCTCGCCCTTCGTCGGGTAGGGGTTCTTGATGTGCTCATAGAGCCACGCCTTCAATGTACTCGTTGACTCCCTTGTGGCGTTCTTCCTGCGAACATCCAGACCTCCGTAGCTGCTCAATACAGGCAGAAAGGAGACAACATTTAGGACCAAAACATGGGATTTATACTTACTTAAATTAGGGGCTATTCACCGACCCCTTCCTCCCTCCCTCCCTCCTTCATTACAACTGAAGAATTTATTTTCGAAACTTCTGTTGTACTGTATACTTTGCATACTCACCAAGACACTAAGACTAAGTAATCTACACTTAGGCATAAACAACAACGGAAAATTATATTAGGCCTATTATATGAAATTATTTCGCAAAAAGTGTAGAAAAAATAAAATATAGTAGCATTATTGCACATTTGTGAATACGTAAGTTATACAAATCTCGAATCATAATGAGAGAGAGAGAGAGAGAGAGAGAGAGAGAGAGAGAGAGAGAGAGAGAAAGAGGCATACAGAGATCCTACTCACCTTCCGTACTGATAGGTGACCAGCGAAGTCTGATCGAACGTGGGCCAGGCATTCGGAGTTGTCACGCGACCGGAAACAGAACGCCACCTATCGACGCCTTCGACAGTATGCTGTTGGGGTTCAAGAAGAAGGTCACAGCAAACAGAAGCTTATTTGTAGCTCAGCAAATCAAGTGTCAACCCGATTGTCAACAAATATTTCACAAAGCGTGTGCCATAATACAGTAGCCTAAGCATATACATGTGCCAAAATGATGGATGCAATGCAAATAGAGTCTACTCATGTGGAAGTGCATATAAAATCATGACAAATACATGCTGCATACCGATAAATTGCCAAAATTTCCAAACTACATGCTGAAATAGTACACTCAAATACATGATGAAATATATACCACATGCATACATATATATATATATATATCGTAAGCCAATATAATTTAAATTTTTGCATATTATCCCAAGAAACGTATGCGAAAATATTATATATCATTTCAGGCGTAAGTGTAAAAATCAGCGAATTTGATTAATTTATTATATTCAACTTATTTCTTTCACGCGGAAAATAATGGCTTTCTAAGAATAAGCAGCCACTACGCTAATACTTTCCAAAGCGCTATATAAATCCACGATATTTTACTTATTTATTTACTTTATAAATTTCAAAAATCGGATGCTGCTGACAGCAGAAGCTGACTAATAACCTATTCTTATAAAGTCCAAATGTGTTTTCTTCGTTAGACTTCTCTATCAAATATATCAATGCATCTATAGCGTAAGAATTCAGGCATAGTAATGTAATGTAATGTAGCATTGTAAACTGTGGACGTGGATTGCGAGTGGACCAACCATCGGCGGATAGAAGGCAGACGAGTTGTTGACGGCTGGCGGGGGGATGAACGCGCTGTATCCATTACCACCGGAACTGGAATGAGGACCGATTCCAGCGCTGCTGGATGCATGCAGAGGACCCCCGATCGGGTCCGGATGATGCTGTAGGGTTGCGATGCGAGGATGCGAACGCAGAAGGCTGGAGCCGAACATCGCTGCTGCCGGTGGGGAGGTCAAACTTCCAGAAGATAAGGGATGGGGAGGTGGAGGAGCAGGAGGAGGAGGAGGAGGAGGTATTGAGAAGCGAATGAGGCCAGGCTGGAGGCAGACGACAACCGACGATGATGATGATGACGACGACGACGACGACGATGATGATAAACGAGCGAGTGATCTGAAAGTCTGAGTTTGGATCGGAAGCTGAAACAGTTTTTAATTAAACGTTTCCTAAATCGAATGAATCAACACTCTACAGTATATAGAAGCGCAATCAATTGCGTATTTTCTGCAGTTAAATAGCGTCTCGTGTTCTACTTCGGGAAGCGAGGTTTTTAGATTGAAGCGAAGAAGTAATGCGTTTTGGGCAATTAGCGATATCAGAAGTGACCTTGCCTTAAGTAAAGAAATTATCGACTATAGGTCCGAGAACTTCACTGAACCAACTCCGTACATAAATTAACAATGGAGAGAGAGAGAGAGAGAGAGAGAGAGAGAGAGAGAGAGAGAGAGAGAGAGAGAGAGAGAGAGAGAGAAAGAGAGAGAGAAAGAGAGAGAGACCCAGGAATAGGCAACAACTTCTATTTAATTTTCCTAGGCTCGAGTCCCCACTTTTTGAGAGGTTACCATAGGGAGGAGAAAAGGCGTAGGGGTTGCTTACAACTTTTTCATCCACGTTTTACGCCAATGGGGAGAGGGAGATTGTACAGAGCACTGTGTACCTGGTTCTGAGTGGTTCCAGCGACAGTCAGACTGTATTCGAACGGTACAAATGACATCGATTCACTTGCAGCAGCCGCATCAATGTTCTTTAATTCCGATCAGAAGGACTTCAGATCATGACTCCAATATTTGATGCGCCGAGCGCTTAGCCACAATGGGTCAGACGCACGTTAAAATCCACTTGCCGGCCCCCATAAGGACCGTCATAGCTCGGTTAATCGTA
>CM030840.1:18088274-18230774 GCA_018105865.1 Metaphire vulgaris
ACAGGTTCCTCTGGTTTTCTCTCTCTCTCTCTCTCTTTCTCTCTCTCTCTCTCTCTCTCTCTCTCTCTCTCTCTCTCTCCGCGGTTGAACTTCTTAATCTGATTTTCTTTCGTCAGAGACAACTGTGGACAACGACGACGACGTTGCTCTTCTCCGGTCACCCTCTAATCCGTCAACGGGTGACTTATGACCAGTGTGTGTGTGTATGCGTGTGGGTGCGGTTGGGGTTCCGGGCCCCCGGCGGAGCGGAGCATCTAGCCCCGCCGTCCCGGATCGGTTACCCGGGTCTCGTACACGTGTTTTGGGCGGCCACTTACACGGCCCGGTGGCGCTTCTAACGGGCCAGCCACCGGGGTCGGTGTCAGATGACAGGCGCCAATGAAATTAAACGGTCGCGCGTAATCTCATTTCCCGGCGCTCTCATAGACCGGCGTAACCGGATTAACACCGGATCAATCCGCAGGACTTCCGCCCGACCGGACCTCGGCCCGGGAGCCGGAGAGGGCGGGGGAGATGACCCTGTCGCCTTCGAGGGATCGAGGCGTTCATCAGGGACAGAGGTAGAGAGAGGGATAGAGGGAAGAGGGGGCAGAGGGAAATCGCATTACTCGCGTCTTGAGACGTCGCTTGCTTTTCGTTGTCAAAAGTAATTAGTTTATCTTGAAATTATCATTTATCATCGGTAATTAAATCTGTCTTCAGATAGAAGCCTCGACGAATGGATAGGAAGAGGAGGGATACGAAGAGTAGGAAGAAGAAGAAGAAGAAGAGGAGGAGGAGGAGCGGGTGGAGAAGTGGAGAAGGGAGAAGGACGCTTCCTCTCCCTGGGTTTATCTTTGGTTTTCGTATACGATGCACGCAATCGATAAAGACGATGATTTAAAATAATATCAATAGAAAAACTATCGATGATAAAGACTATTGTGTGATGAGTAAAACCAATGACGACGACGACAACGATGATGATGATGATGATGATGATGATGATGATGATGATGAGAAACAGAAAAACAAGAATCACGTGAATGACTGTCGCTCTGCAATGACGAAACTAATAATGTGATCGAAGGGGATGGAATGCTATGATATATTGGCAGATATCTTTGTGATACTCTCCTTGGTGATACCGTATCAGTGAAGATGACGCATGGCAGTGGTTTCCTAATGCGTCCCGTTGATGAATTTTGCGGTCGTTATAAGACTGACTTCTAATTAGATCTTATGATAATTATCTGCCACCTGCTGCTGTGCTAAACACCGCGCCGTCTTGTAAGTGCCCAACTGCCCATTAAGACTAATGTCCCATCATCCTCCGCAGCGGAGGAGGAGGAGGAGGAGGAGGAGGAGGAGGAGGAGGAGGAGGAGGAGGAGGAGGAAGAGACACGAAAAGTCTGCAAACCAATAATTTATGAATTATGATTTCCAGTCTAACGATTATTTTGCCAATCGGTTAATCGGTCGATGATTTAATTTTCTAAGCATCGTTTCGTTCCTCGGCCGTTGGAATTAACTGTTGTCAACAGCAGCTTCTATCGGCGATGAACTTAAGAGAGGTGTTGGAGGAGGAGGAAGGCTGTGCCTCTTCCTCACTGAATAGCTTCCTTTCTTTTCGCACAGGAAACTAGTATCTGGGTTCAAGGAGAACGCGCGTCTTTCGCCGCCTTTTAATATCTGAAACTCAGTTCTGGCGCTAATAGATTCTAATTCGAACCCGTGCACAAACACTTGACACCATCATACCCTCTTCCCTCACACTCAATTTTCAAAGGAACGCTCTTGGTGTGTGTGTTTGGGGGTGGTGGTGGTGGTGGTGGTGACGGAGTGGGAGGATGGAGGGTCGGGTGGGGCGGGGAGGGGGGGTAATTGCTGTAGCGACCACAGCAGACGAAGATCTGGTTTAAATTGAATCCCGGAAATATTTTAGAAGCACTTGAACCAGAAACTGGAAAACTACGAAATAAACAGAGACTGATAAGCTCTGTGTTCGGTATTTTATTAACCCCTTAACTGGGTATTTAACTGTAACTCAATGTAAAATGGACGGATATATCCGGGGTCCCCAGTTAAGGGGTTAATGATTAAGTTTGACAAGATTGACAAGAGAGACATTATGCTTTTTCTCTTCTTTTCCTTCTTCTTCCTCCTCTTATCCTTCTTCCTTCCTCCTCCTCTCCTCTTCCTCCTCCTCGTCCTCCTCAGCATTCATGCACTTGATCTTTTCAATCAGTATTATCAGATTCGGGAAGTGAGACACCAACTATAAGCTCCATTTCCCATATTCCAAGAGCGCCAGCTTTCTTCTGAGGTTAAAATGATCGGATACCAATCGGGACATGAAAGGGTAACACCCTCTGTTAGGATACACCCCTCCCCACCTCGTCAACCCCTCCACCCCATTCGCAGTAACTGTAACTCGCTAACTTCGCCGGTGTCGTATAAATTTATTTCCGCCATAAAATTATTTCCTGGGCGGAGCCTGCGGTTGCTAGGGAAATAAAATTATGTGGCTTACGTATAAATTTATTTCCGTATAAATTTATTTCCGCCTATCAACATAATATCTAAAAATAGCTTTAATCACTTTAATGCATACGGTTAGTAGCAGGCAATAACTTTATTTTCTACATATAACTATATAGCCTGCTGTTGGTGGGGAAATAAAATTATAACCGGTAATAAATTTATTTCCTATTTACTGTCTATCTATACCTGTGCATAGCATTGGTTGGAAATGAAATCATATCCTATGAGTGATAAATTTATTTCCTGCCTATCTACACATAACTATATAGTCTACTGATGGCAGGGAAATAAAATTATAACCGGTAATAACTTTATTTCCTAGTCTACTGTCTACCTATACCTGTGCATAGCATAGGTTGGAAATGAAATCATATCCTATGGGTAATAAATTTATTTCCTAGGAAATAAAATTATAACCGGTAATAAATTTATTTCCTATCTATCTATACAGGTATATAGCATTGGTTGGAAATGATATCCTATGCGTAATAAATTTATTTCCTAGGAAATAAAATTATAGCCGGTTATAAATTTATTTCCTATCTATCTATACCTGTATATAGCATTGGTTGGAAATGAAATGATATCCCATGGGTAATAAATTTATTTCCTAGGAAATAAAATTATAGCCGGTTATAAATTTATTTCCTATCTATCTATACCTGTATATAGCATTGGATGGAAATGAAATGATATCCCATGGGTAATAAATTTATTTCCTAGGAAATAAAATTATAGCCGGTTATAAAATTATTTCCTATCTATCTATACCTGTATATAGCATTGGTTGGAAATGAAATGATATACAAACATACATACATACATACACACATACATGAAGTTCAGTTACTAGGCTCAATTATTACAAATGCGCCTCGGTTGTCAGGTCAAACATATATGTTTTAAGTCGAGCGAGAAAAATGTCACTGTTTGAAATTCCATTTCTGAGAGGAGGCGGAAGTTGTTTCCAGAGTGATGGACCAATCACCCTGAACGCACGCTCTCCCATTCTGGTACGAGTGCGTGGCACGGATAATGTCCTGGTGGAATTGGAACGTGTGACCATCGTGTGATATCCCATGGGTAATAAATTTATTTCCTAGGAAATAAAATTATAACCGGTAATAAATTTATTTCCTACCTATCTATTTCATTGGCACTTGGCATTTTGGCGTTATCTTGATGGTATTAACTGAAAAACGGATTTAAATTTTCCACGAGAAAGCATAGTTGAAAAAATGCTTGAGTAGAGTAATATATAGTGAATGCTATCCTTAGCAACAAGAGATGGCCTTCATTAAAGTGACGAGGAAGATACTACCAACAGACGATAAAATGCGTTTCCGGATTAGAAATCTCAATAGGCCTATCAGTTTATTCTCTGTGTATAAGTCGACATTAAAAAGGCGATTTATGACGAAGCGCCAGAGAAAACATGACATTTCTCGAAACAATTATTATCAGAACAACGATCATTAAATAAAGATCAGCTGTGCTAGAACAATGGCAAATCATTGGCATATTTGAAGTGAAATGCATGATTCAATTTTTAGTAGCATCCGCATTTGAAAATAAGTGTAAGCGGTCTGTTGTAGGTGATCAATATCGACTTAAACTGTTAAACATACTCAAGACCACTCGTAGTGAGTTTACCGGAAAATGCGATTCTTTTGCGATTGATAAGCCGCTGATTATATGCAGATACAATTAGACTTAGCAAGCAATAATTCTGATAATGGCTATCTTATAATAATAACTATACGATTTCATATGAAGCATTGATTGGGAGGAAGTGAAGAAGAGGAGGCGAAGGGAAGAAAACCACAAACGTGCTTTAAACACAATATTCAAGTAATGCTGATGCTACATAATTCCAGTTCCTAATGAACAATACTAGCAACTACCATAAACTCCGACTAGGCCTAAATTCATCTTTCGGGTCGTCCATAAATTACGTCACGCGATTTTTGGCACTCCCTTACGTAACGCGACGTCACAAAACGTCGGACCCCCTAAAATATGACGTCACAGGGGCCGACCTCCCCCCCCCCGAATTTTCGTCTTTCGAAAAGTCTTGACAAGCAAAAAAATGGCCATCCTTGTATTTTTTCCTCTAGAAAAACCATGACAAGCAAAAAAGGTCATAATTGTATTTTTCCTCTCCAAATACCCTTACAAGCAAAAAAATGTCAAATGTAATCACCTAAAAAAATTTTGCGGGACGTCACATTTACGGAATCCCCGTTCTCACACTTCGTCACAAATGGCCGGACCTCCTCCCCCTAACCGCGTGACGTAATTTATAGACGAGCCCTTAGTCTACTATGTCTTACTCAAAAACCTAACCACAACAGAAGGCTATAAGCTTATATGCAGGGCCGTTTTATCTACTGGGCACAGTGGGCACTGTGCCCAGTGCCTACGACCTTTTCAGGGGCCTACGAAAGTCAGATGTATATGGAGAACATGAAGGGAGTAAAAAATAGGCCATGGCAGAAATTGCAGTCTTGCAGATACAAATTTAATAACGTTTAACTCTAGCAGTCACAAACAGTATAATATCTATTAATATGAGCACTTGAGCAGTGTTACGATATGTAAACCTTTTGGGTCTTTTCATAAGCAAGCAAAGTCACTTATGATGTCCTCAAATGTCATTTCAGTTTGGAAAATGAACGTTCACCTTTACAACTTGTTCCAAAAATTGAAAGGTAGATTCGGAAAGCAATATTTATATTTGGAAAACGTATCACCATCCTATTCTTTATTTGAGCCCTAGGCCAAGCATTCCAGCCACTCTTTTAATCTTGCCAAATATTTGTGAAAATAGAAGAAACTCTTCAGTAATTGCCTCTTCCAGATCTGATGGATACACCATAATTAGTGCCTTGGCTTTAGAAACTGTTTCATCAGTTGACAGAAGGAAGTTGAACTAGATTTGAATTTTGACACTGAAAACTGAGGAGGGTGCATTCCAAAATCATTATTAAACATGAAGTCATAAAATAATGCGAAAGTGTTTAACTTTAAAGTTTAATCCACAGTTGGTTGCGTAGTTGGCAACTTGGAGGTTTCAAGATGAGGAGGGCCTACGATTATGAGAGTGCCCAGGGCCTACGAAGACCTTCAAACGGCCCTGCTTATATGTGTATATGGACATGTCCATATATGTTAGGACATGATTTTTTTCCAACCAATCCTACATGATGCAGGTATAGATAGATAGGAAATAAATTTATAACCGGCTATAATTTTATTTCCTAGGAAATAAATTTATTACCCATAGACTATGATTTCATTTCCAACCAATGCTATACACAGGTATAGATAGACAGTAGACTAGGAAATAAATTTATAACCGGCTATAATTTTATTTCCTAGGAAATAAATTTATTACCCATGGGATATCATTTCATTTTCAACCAATGCTATATACAGGTATAGATAGATAGGAAATAAATTTATAACCGGCTATAATTTTATTTCCTAGGAAATAAATTTATTACCCATGGGATATCATTTCATTTCCAACCAATGCTATATACAGGTATAGATAGATAGGAAATAAATTTATAACCGGCTATAATTTTATTTCCTAGGAAATAAATTTATTACCCATAGAATATTATTTCATTTCCAACCAATGCTATACAAAGGTATAGATAGACAGTAGACTAGGAAATAAATTTATAACCGGATATAATTTTATTTCCTAGGAAATAAATTTATTACCCATAGAATATCATTTCATTTCCAACCAATGCTATATACAGGTATAGATAGATAGGAAATAAATTTATAACCGGCTATAATTTTATTTCCTAGGAAATAAATTTATTACCCATGGGATATCATTTCATTTCCAACCAATGCTATATTCAGGCATAGATAGATAGGAAATAAATTTATAACCGGCTATAATTTTATTTCCTAGGAAATAAATTTATTATCGATAGAATATTATTTCATTTCCAACCAATGCTATACAAAGGTATAGTTAGACAGTAGACTAGAAATAAATTTATAACCGGATATAATTTTATTTCCTAGGAAATAAATTTATTACCCATAGAATATTATTTCATTTCCAACCAATGCTATACAAAGGTATAGATAGACAGTAGACTAGGAAATAGATTTATAACCGGATATAATTTTATTTCCTAGGAAATAAATTTATTACCCATAGAATATCATTTCATTTCCAACCAATGCTATATACAGGTATAGATAGACAGTAGACTAGGAAATAAATTTATAACCGGCTATAATTTTATTTCCTAGGAAATAAATTTATTACCCATAGAATATTATTTCATTTTCAACCAATGCTATATACAGGTATAGATAGTTAGGAAATAAATTTATAACCTGCTATAATTTTATTTCCTAGGAAATAAATTTATTACCCATGGGATATCATTTCATTTCCAACCAATGCTATATACAGGCATAGATAGATAGGAAATAAATTTATAACCGGCTATAATTTTATTTCCTAGGAAATAAATTTATTATCCATAGAATATTATTTCATTTCCAACCAATGCTATACAAAGGTATAGATAGACAGTAGACTAGGAAATAAATTTATAACCGGATATAATTTTATTTCCTAGGAAATAAATTTATTACCCATAGAATATTATTTCATTTCCAACCAATGCTATACAAAGGTATAGATAGACAGTAGACTAGGAAATAAATTTATAACCGGATATAATTTTATTTCCTAGGAAATAAATTTATTACCCATAGAATATTATTTCATTTTCAACCAATGCTATACACAGGTATAGATAGACAGTAGAACAGGAAATAAATTTATAACCGGCTATAATTTTATTTCCTAGGAAATAAATTTATTACCCATGGGATATCATTTCATTTCCAACCAATGCTATATACAGGCATAGATAGATAGGAAATAAATTTATAACCGGCTATAATTTTATTTCCTAGGAAATAAATTTATTACCCATGGAATATGATTTCATTTCCAACCATTGCTAGATACTGGTACAGCTATAGATAGATAGGAAATAAATTTATAACCGGCTATAATTTTATTTCCTAGGAAATAAATTTATTACCCATAGAATATCATTTCATTTCCAACCAATGCTATATACAGGTATAGATAGACAGTAGACTAGGAAATAAATTTATAACCGGCTATAATTTTATTTCCTAGGAAATAAATTTATTACCCATGGGATATCATTTCATTTCCAACCAATGCTATATACAGGTATAGGTAGATAGGAAATAAATTTATAACCGGCTATAATTTTATTTCCTAGGAAATAAATATATTACCCATAGAATATGATTTCATCTTCAACCTTTGCTAGATACTGGTACAGCTATAGATAGATAGGAAATAAATTTATAACCGGCTATAATTTTATTTCCTAGGAAATAAATTTATTACTCACAGAATATGATTTCAATTGCAACCATGCTATATACAGGTATAGATAGATAGGAAATAAATTTATAACCGGCTATAATTTTATTTCCTAGGAAATAAATTTATAACCCATGGGATATCATTTCATTTCCAACCAATGCTATATACAGGCATAGATAGATAGGAAATAAATTTATAACCGGCTATAATTTTATTTCCTAGGAAATAAATTTATTACCCATAGAATATTATTTCATTTCCAACCAATGCTATACAAAGGTATAGATAGACAGTAGACTAGGAAATAAATTTATAACCGGATATAATTTTATTTCCTAGGAAATAAATTTATTACCCATAGAATATCATTTCATTTCAACCAATGCTATATACAGGTATAGATAGATAGGAAATAAATTTATAACCGGCTATAATTTTATTTCCTAGGAAATAAATTTATTACCCATGGGATATCATTTCATTTCCAACCAATGCTATATTCAGGCATAGATAGATAGGAAATAAATTTATAACCGGCTATAATTTTATTTCCTAGGAAATAAATTTATTATCGATAGAATATTATTTCATTTCCAACCAATGCTATACAAAGGTATAGTTAGACAGTAGACTAGGAAATAAATTTATAACCGGATATAATTTTATTTCCTAGGAAATAAATTTATTACCCATAGAATATTATTTCATTTCCAACCAATGCTATACAAAGGTATAGATAGACAGTAGACTAGGAAATAGATTTATAACCGGATATAATTTTATTTCCTAGGAAATAAATTTATTACCCATAGAATATCATTTCATTTCCAACCAATGCTATATACAGGTATAGATAGACAGTAGACTAGGAAATAAATTTATAACCGGCTATAATTTTATTTCCTAGGAAATAAATTTATTACCCATAGAATATTATTTCATTTTCAACCAATGCTATATACAGGTATAGATAGTTAGGAAATAAATTTATAACCTGCTATAATTTTATTTCCTAGGAAATAAATTTATTACCCATGGGATATCATTTCATTTCCAACCAATGCTATATACAGGCATAGATAGATAGGAAATAAATTTATAACCGGCTATAATTTTATTTCCTAGGAAATAAATTTATTATCCATAGAATATTATTTCATTTCCAACCAATGCTATACAAAGTTATAGATAGACAGTAGACTAGGAAATAAATTTATAACCGGATATAATTTTATTTCCTAGGAAATAAATTTATTACCCATAGAATATTATTTCATTTCCAACCAATGCTATACAAAGGTATAGATAGACAGTAGACTAGGAAATAAATTTATAACCGGATATAATTTTATTTCCTAGGAAATAAATTTATTACCCATAGAATATTATTTCATTTTCAACCAATGCTATACACAGGTATAGATAGACAGTAGAACAGGAAATAAATTTATAACCGGCTATAATTTTATTTCCTAGGAAATAAATTTATTACCCATGGGATATCATTTCATTTCCAACCAATGCTATATACAGGCATAGATAGATAGGAAATAAATTTATAACCGGCTATAATTTTATTTCCTAGAAATAAATTTATTACCCATGGAATATGATTTCATTTCCAACCATTGCTAGATACTGGTACAGCTATAGATAGATAGGAAATAAATTTATAACCGGCTATAATTTTATTTCCTAGGAAATAAATTTATTACCCATAGAATATCATTTCATTTCCAACCAATGCTATATACAGGTATAGATAGACAGTAGACTAGGAAATAAATTTATAACCGGCTATAATTTTATTTCCTAGGAAATAAATTTATTACCCATGGGATATCATTTCATTTCCAACCAATGCTATATACAGGTATAGGTAGATAGGAAATAAATTTATAACCGGCTATAATTTTATTTCCTAGGAAATAAATATATTACCCATAGAATATGATTTCATCTTCAACCTTTGCTAGATACTGGTACAGCTATAGATAGATAGGAAATAAATTTATAACCGGCTATAATTTTATTTCCTAGGAAATAAATTTATTACTCACAGAATATGATTTCAATTGCAACCATGCTATATACAGGTATAGATAGATAGGAAATAAATTTATAACCGGCTATAATTTTATTTCCTAGGAAATAAATTTATAACCCATGGGATATCATTTCATTTCCAACCAATGCTATATACAGGCATAGATAGATAGGAAATAAATTTATAACCGGCTATAATTTTATTTCCTAGGAAATAAATTTATTACCCATAGAATATTATTTCATTTCCAACCAATGCTATACAAAGGTATAGATAGACAGTAGACTAGGAAATAAATTTATAACCGGATATAATTTTATTTCCTAGGAAATAAATTTATTACCCATAGAATATCATTTCATTTCCAACCAATGCTATATACAGGTATAGATAGATAGGAAATAAATTTATAACCGGCTATAATTTTATTTCCTAGGAAATAAATTTATTACCCATGGGATATCATTTCATTTCCAACCAATGCTATATTCAGGCATAGATAGATAGGAAATAAATTTATAACCGGCTATAATTTTATTTCCTAGGAAATAAATTTATTATCGATAGAATATTATTTCATTTCCAACCAATGCTATACAAAGGTATAGTTAGACAGTAGACTAGGAAATAAATTTATAACCGGATATAATTTTATTTCCTAGGAAATAAATTTATTACCCATAGAATATTATTTCATTTCCAACCAATGCTATACAAAGGTATAGATAGACAGTAGACTAGGAAATAGATTTATAACCGGATATAATTTTATTTCCTAGGAAATAAATTTATTACCCATAGAATATCATTTCATTTCCAACCAATGCTATATACAGGTATAGATAGACAGTAGACTAGGAAATAAATTTATAACCGGCTATAATTTTATTTCCTAGGAAATAAATTTATTACTCATAGAATATGATTTCAATTGCAACCATGCTATATACAGGTATAGATAGAAAGGAAATAAATTTATAACCGGCTATAATTTTATTTTTTAGGAAATAAATTTATTACCCATAGGATATCATTTCCAACCAATGCTATACACAGGTATAGATAGACCGTAGACTAGGAAATAAATTTATAACCGGCCATAATTTCATTTCCTCACCAACAGTAGACTATATAGTTATGTGTAGATAAGTAGGAAAGCTTAGTTCTTAAAATCTTTCCAACTGATCTGATATCGCTAAGCAATTATATATACAGTTCATGCGCCCATAAAGTATATTTTTACTCAATGGATAATGCCAATTTTCTATATTTTACAGATACCGTAATTAATTGACCTGGCTCTAGTTCAATTTGGGTTTGTGCGCCATCGGCTGAAGCCCTGGGCATTATGATAATAATGATATGATTTTAAGTGGTTTCTGAGGCTAAGCATACCTGTGTGAAAACCACTGATATGATTGTGGCGCCGTAGAAGTTTTTTTGACAAACCAATGAATGTACAGTACAAGGATGAGTAACAAAAAACAACTGCAGAACAATATAACAATGAGCGTAATACAACATTTAACAGCAAGTGATTATTGCAATTTCTATCTCATTAAATGTAAACTTGAAGCTACTTTGTCAAATGCAAACTTGAAACTACTTTGTCAAAATCGCGATTGACCGCATTCGAAAAACAAATGTTGGATAGGACGACTGTGATTGACTGTCATCGGCAGCCAATCGCCGTGGTTATAGGTAATGAATATTTATGAACTTGTGTATATGCATGAGATTTGCGTATGTGTTATGCCTCATGGCTCCACCCATATAATTGCTTAAGCATTGCCATTGGTTGCCTTCAAAGAATTCCCAAGGAGGAAATAAAATTATAGTTGTCGTTGCTATGGGAGGGCGGTTCTAATCTTGATTGACAGGCTATCTACCGACCAATCAAAACTTGACCAGGAAATAACTTTATGGGGGAAATAATTTTATACGACACCGGCTCTCAACCGAAGAGTCCCCGACTCCCCGTTGCCATCTGCGCCTGATATAATCTGGCGAAATTCAATATGATTATATATCCATCGACCTTATTATTCCTAAACTCATCCACTTATGTCCCCGTTTAGACGTAGCATCATCACCGTAGACCTTCCCCCAGGGTGGGCATTGATTCTACCCCCTCCCCCACCCCGCCCTATCAACGCCCTCGGGGCTCTAATAAGAGTGGCACTCATCGGAGATAAACCATTTCCAATTAAGGCTTCAATCGTAACCAGAATCTAAACTAATCAAGGGTTTAAATATACGAAGATGCATCGCTATCACCCCCCCCCCCACTCCACCAGACGCTGTTTATAGGTCGAAGTGAGGGTTTTAGAGATAGGTCGGGTCAGAGGTCATTGACAGAGGGATTCATTTCGAGCTGTTTCCAACTGTGCGCTTCAGTCGAGATATCATCCATCGCAGTCAATTATCGACGACAGCAGCTGGACAGCGACGTTGACCATTGTGTGGTCAGTCGACCATTGACCATGGTCCACCATCAGTTGGTTGACCTGCGAGCGGTGACCGGTCTCGCGGTTTTTGTGACAGTCAGAATAAAACGATTTCTTAGATATGTTATCCATGTATGGACCTATGGCAAATGTGGATCTTCCGTTAGTCACGTGATTGCTCAAATTATGCCTCCCCCCGCGACGGATTCGATCACGTGGCATTGTCGTCGTCACGTGACTTCTCGTGAATCAACGTCATCGCTTGTTTCGGGAGAATGTTTTTGCCATTACCTGTTTTAAGAAGCTTTGCTGTTTTTTGGGATGCATGACGCCTGAGGTGTATCGATGTAATCCCATGTTAGAAGACAGGACGCACGATTTATGGCAAAAGGGAATTGCAGTAGTCGAGGGTTAGGGTTAGCCTCTGACACGCTTCTTCGCAGCTGCATGGTTTCCAATTGAATGACGCTGCTGTTGAAAGGGGAAGCATTTAACGATAACCACGCACTCGATTTCAATCGATTTAAAAGAATCTTGCAATGAAGATTATCTCTATGATATTACTTGTTTAATTTAATGTCGACAAAACACAGCTGAAAAACCGACCTCAGTCAAATGACTTCGAAGCCAACCAGAAACCGTATCACACCCGATGCAGTGATGCCTGTCGTCGGCGAACACAAAGGTCGTTTTGCACCGAATGAGTGGATGTTCTACGGCGTCCCCCATCGTCTGCTGCGTAGAGCCGCCCATGCATTAGGAGCGGTGGGCCATAACGAGCGGTCGTGTATATACGATCTGTCACCGTCCAACTAAGCAGAGGTCTTCTGGGCGAATACTCCGGGAGCCAGAGCGGAGTTCCGGGAGGGGGAAAGGAAGGTGTCTGTGGTTGGGGGGGGGGAGGGGAAGAGGGAAGCAGTGGGCGGTCGGAGAGATTCGTAGGCGCCGATAAGCGTGTAGGGTCGAAAGACGATCACCAGACCTGTTGCAAGGCGCTGGTCAGAAGTACCCCCCCCATTTGCATCGAATTTCAAGTAAAAAGAGCAGCGGTGTGGACTCTGAAGAAAGCAAGTTAAAAGCATCTGGTTGTATGAGACACGCTTTTAAAAATGAACCTCCCAACTGCCGCAAAACATTCCTATATTAAACAGTATGAAGCAGTTTAGCCTCTGCGATTTCCAACGGACTCTTAGCGCCGTAGGATTTTCCGTGTGTGTGTGTGTGTGTGTGTATATATATATATATATATATATATATATATATATATATATATATAATAGCCGGTAAAAATGGTTCTGATTGATTGTGTCGATATGTCAGTATCAAATGCGCGTCCGTATACGAGGGATCGAATCCTAAACGCCACTCCGGTCGACTGAATGCGTCTTAGGAGATGTAGGAAAGTTCAAAGAGAGGATTCAACGGTCCAATCCTCAACTACTGCCATGGAGTTTAAGCAAAAAGACATATTATACTGGTTAGATAGGCAGACAGATAGAAAGAAAGACAGACAGACAGACAGACAGGCAAGCAGAATAAATAGACAGAGCAGAGAGACAGATAGACACTCAGAGACGATCAAAGGAGACGCAATTTACAGTTCTGAATAAACAGACATTGTTCTTGCAGACCTTTTAAAAAACATTTGCGCTAAATAACCGCGAGACTTGACGGTGAGTGAGTGTTTATGAGCAGCGCCCCTGGTGACGTTCGCCAGAAACTCTCTCTCTCTCTCGAGACGTTAACGAGTAAACGAACAAGACTCCGCGCCTGCACTCCTGCGCCGCCACCACCACCCCCCACTCCTCCACTGCTCTGGCCATCGGCTCCCTCCCTTTCCTCCCCCCGGGGGGAGGAGGGCCCGAGACCCGTCGTCGACGTTTCTTCACTCGGTTGTCGCTCGGTCGACAGAGCCGTAAACAGCGTCGGGATACTGCGGCTGCCCCTGTGCGTCGGGTCCTTTGTAGTCTTGTCAGTCCGTCGCCCGTGATGTCAGCGACGTCAGTCTCACTGACATCGCGCCACAAACAAACAACCGCCGCTGACTGAAACAACGCTACCAGCAATAATCACCACCGACCTACGCTATACAGGAACAGATACAAGTAAACACACAGAAGACGCGATCTATTATAACACGCCGTTACCATGGCCAGCCACTTGAACCGACAACCGAGTTACCATGGCACCGGCCAAGTCACTATGGCGCTGTTAAAACTAACAGCTTACACAGATACAGGGGAAGACAGGAAGACAGGCAGACAGGCAGGCAGACAGATAGAAAGACTCGCAAGTTGATCTAAACATATTTCCTACGTGGTACAGAATGACAAACGCTCTTTTCTCCGCATAAGCTTCATTTTGGACAGATACATTTAGTAAATAATATTTGGTTTTGTCTACAGAAGAATTCCTCAATCAGGTCCAAATGACGCACAGAAGAAGAGAGTGAAAGTCTTGTAACTTTTTCACTCATGCTATGGCAAATATGTTGTTCTGATATTCTGATGTTCCGGCGGCGATCCTTAGCCTCAGAGCCGTAACTAGGTGGGGGAAGGTGGGAGGGGGCGGAAGCAGTCCCGGGCGCCGTCTTCGGGAGTGGGAGGGGGTCAGAATCCATGCCTTGGTTTTATTTACAATGGGAGTTTTACAGTCAATAAGTTAAAAGCGCCCATTGAATGCATTGCCTGTATGACGCATGACAAGCAAAGAACGGTCATCACTGCTAACACTTTATCTACTCCTTAAGGTGGTGAAATTTCAGAAAAGCAAAAAGGGTCGTCACCAGTTTTTCAATTTTCAAACTATATTGGGGGGCGGGGGTGTGAAAAATTACTACCGTGACGAGGCGTCAAATATTCGCGCTTAGCCTCTGCAAAAAACGCCACCTGTTTTCAGTAGCAATCGTTCCTTCGGGAGAAAAGGAACATTCTTATCGTACAGTCTATCGTCTGCTACTCTCCCCCCCCCCAACCCCCACCCACGATCAGTCGTCTGGCCAACGATCCCATGCAGCAGACGCTGAAAATCGTGCAGGAGTCTCCAGCAATCTCACAGGTGTTGTCTCCGGCACATACCCTCAGCGACGACGTCGACGACGGTGAAGGGGACGGGGGAGAGTCGGGAGAGAGAGAGAGAGAGAGAGAGAGAGAGAGAGAGAGAGAGAGAGATCTTATCTCTGCCGGTGTCTCCCGATCGTCTGTAGTCTCTCGACGGAGTCAGTGCGTCGCCTAATTGCCCGAAAAAGCTGGCGCCGTCGCCGTCGCCATTGTACACGTCGCCAAAAAGCGCTGCTCCGTCCCGACCGGCCGACAGTCTCTTTCTCCCACCGCCACCCCGTCCCCCCGCCACCCCGTCGTCACTCGTCCTGTTCCTTGGATTCTGCGACAATGGGTCGGTGCCTTCTTTTTTCTCCCCCCACAATTAGCGCTGCGTCTCTAACGACGGGCGAACCCTAAATGGGTCGGGTCAACGGAGAACACATGGCGAGGTCGAGACAGAAAAACGTCCCGAATAGACAGGCGATGAATGGACGAGGCGAAGGAGGAGAAGGAGAAGAAGAAGAAGGAGGAGGAGGAGGAGGAGGAGGAGGGATCCGTCGAGAAGACGTAACTTTCCAAAAGGAACTTATACCCTCTCAGAAAATTCCTTCACCGTCAATGGCAGACGTAAGCCTATTTGGACGCAAAACTCTTCATTTATACATTATAAGCAACGGGTATCACGCGCAGGGGTATGAAGTTATAATGATACTTAGACAGTATTCACATTCAAATTATGCGCTATTTAATTCAGCGAAGTTTTAGAAATCCAGAAGTTTATTTTTTAAGGCTGCGAGTTGGTTTTAGTTACTAATGGACGATTCTGTCACCAGAGGGTTCTCTGTGCTCGCAGACAACCACTGTAAAGCCAACACTTTTACCCCCATCCGAGACTCGGCTTCAACAATTTGGGGAGAGGGCTAAGACCCCCCAACATCCATCAAGAGCAACATTGATTACACCTTAGCCACGATCTGTTTGGAAGAGGAGGAGGAGGAGGAGGAGGAGGAGGAGGAGGAGGGAACTTCTATAGCGCCACTGTTTTAGCGCAGCTGGAATCTGTGGATGCTTTGAATGAACGTGTGTCTATATGCGTTCAAATTCTAATCACTGAACGACGATGATGATGATGATGATGGTGGTGGTGGTGATGATGATGATGATGATGATGTTGATGATGATGATCTAAGCGACCGAAAACAAAGCAGGAGAGAAATCGGCGGTTACTATGCGACTTCTATCGGTTGCCAGGCAACGGCTATTTTGTCGTCATCGCATGTGGTGACGTCGGTGTCAGGCGAGTAATCTAAGTCAGTGGCTGTTGGTCAAGCGATGTCCAGTCTGTTGGTCAGTCATCTGTGGACAGCGTGTTTTATCTTGACCATCGGTTGGTCAGCCTGGTCATGACCTCCATGACCTTTTGTGTTCGGCTGTCGCATCAAGTCGTGTGGTCATTTGCAATCTGGTCGTTTGGCCGCCATATCTGACGAAATTAAAGCGCACAATCAACGACAGAAACGGTCGACAGGGGAGGGGGAGTGGTAAAATGCCCGGAAGCGTTGCATAAGTATGCAATTATTAGGCCTTCTATGCATGAGACAGAGACAGAGATGCTTTCTACGTGGAAAATGACTCCGTCGACTGCTTTGCTGTTGTTACACTTGCTAAGGCTTTAAGGAAGGGGAGAAAGCAGGACAAGGCGCAGTTTTGCCTTTACACTGATGATGCAAATATAGCAATCATATTTTGTGGTAAAGTCGGCCCCTGATGCGTTATGATTGGCATTAGTTCTTCAAATAAGCAGTTTTTCTTTCATGAAATATTTATTAGAGCAGGGGTGAAGGGTTTTGAACGTTTTAAAATCTGTACTGCACAATTTCTGATAGGCCCCCTAATTGAAACATGATTTATAGGTCTCCAAAATGCTAATACCTGTTATGTTCAATTCCTCTGAGTCTGAGAATAAACTCAATGCGAATATCTTATTTCCTCTCCATTCTGGTCGCTTGGTTCACTTCTGTAGTTCATTAGCCTCATCTGGTTCTAAATGCTTGCTAAATGCTAATCGATCGAATGGTTAGAATTGTGCACATGTACATCTCTATTCAAATCACAGAGGAAGGTAAACCAGTTCTACACACACATATATTTCACATTGCATCAATCAATTTGTATAATAATTATAATGCAAGTTACATGCATTTCCTTAGTGTCATGTTTATTCGCTAGAGCGAATGATGGAGCGTCTATCGTCTCTGTTAATCGCCAGGTGGCGAGCGTTTGGCTGCCTGTCCCTCGTGATAATGTCTCTTGGCGTGCTTCTTCATGTGGTCGCTTCTGATGAATTTCTTGTCGCAGACGTTGCACTGGAACCGTTTTTCTCCGGTGTGCGACCTCAGATGGCGCTGCAGCTCGTCGGATCGGTTGAACTTCTTCGAGCACAGCGCCCAGGTGCACGCGAACGGGCGCTCGCCGGTGTGCCAGCGCAGGTGCGCCTTCAGGTGCGACGTCTTTCCGTACACCTTTCCACATCCGGGCACGTGGCAGTTGTGAACGGTGTTCCGTGGAGCAGACTCCCCCACCGCCGGACCAAAACGGTGAAGATGGAGACAGTTGGGGCAGCTGCAGCCGGAGCGTCCATGATGGAGCCTCCTCCTCCGTGAGTTACATCCAGTCTTCTCTCCATCATCATCGGCATCAGCATCAACACCGTCCTTGGACGCACCTGCATGTAACGGAGACCCTCTATTACGGTGGGTGTCTTGTACTGAAGGGTAGAAGGCAAAAGGCGAGTTTGTCGGAGGGGCGAACATCGGTGGGAGGGGATTCCGAAATCGTCGCGAATGGAAAGCGAAGGGGAGGTCGTAGGAAAGCGACGGCGTCCTCCCGCCGGAGTTCACCTTGTCAGGCGGTAGACATGGTCGGAGCAGGTGAGGCGGCAACGAACGAAAGTCGTGTTCCAGTCCGTCGGTAGAGGGCGCACTCAATGACCGGGTCGCCTGGGTTAGGTCGTCCGACCTGCAGGAAGTACTCGACGACCAGGAGGAATTCCGGAACATGAATTCGTTTTTCAAAGTCGGTTGCGGCAACACACCGAAATGCATCGCTCTTCTTCTTCTTTCGTCTTCGGTGAAAAGATTGGACGACGTCAGGGAAGGCGTGCAACAGGTGGGTTTGACGTTGTTGGCATTCGAAATTACCTGTTGACCTCCAGCGTAGAGGTCAAGATGACACGGACACGAACTCGTGGATCGCCCCGAAGTGACGTCATCGTTCTGCTGTCGCATCACGTGACACGCACTCAAATCCTGAATTCGATGTTCAGAGCATTGTTCTTCGCGCTTCGTCTGCCAACCGAACGCTATCTCCATGACAACGGCAGCTGCTATGACAACGAAACAATATCGTTGTTACCAATGGATAGCAAGGATTGAAAACGGATTATAAATTAATGATTAATATGAAAGAACAGCGTCGAATAAATGCGAAATGCCGATTCGACAAATTAACCAATTTCTTGGCCCAGAATGCCTGGCTAATAATATTCTAAGCTTTTCTTCAGTTGAATAGGTTCGCTCTTATCACTAGGAAGTGTACAAATTGTAGAAGTTGTTTATTTATGGTGAAAATAAAGAACACAATAGTTGTCGATAAATGCGAAATTAAAAGGAATTATTTCAACAATGTTGGAAGACTTTTTCAATTGTTATCTAAAGACCTCTGACTAGATGACAAAAAGACCGTCAACATGTCGTCTATTTTGCAATCTATTATAACAAGAAATGATATTATATTACTATAAGTAATTATATTCATCTAATTAATAATTTAATTATGATTAATTATATTAATATTATAAGCATAGTAAAGTAATGTCGATACTAAAACAGTGATAAGTAATAAGCACATGGCTAAGTACAAGTAAATTACTGCATAGGACCATAGGCCTATGTCTAAAACCAACATCTACCGTCGGAATTTCTATTAGAGACAGTCTTCTCTGAGCGCAACCTTTCGAAACTCAGCAAACAGCGGTTCTTGTATAATAATAAAAAATACCGACCTTCAATTTTTGTTTATTCCGGATTTAAGAGTAGAACTGAATGCTTTGATTCGGCGTCGAATGGACGATCGCTAACAACACCGCCCGCCGCTGAATTCAATCGAATGAGGACGACGCTAGGTATAGGCGGCTGTTCCCCTTTGGAGAGAGGGAGGAAGGGAGGGAGATAGGGACTTCTTTCGAGTTCGAGGATATATTCACTGTTCCGATTGGTCAAACGAAAAACGCTGAATTCCGGCGTTGTTATAGGACGATATCGTCATTGGTTTTACGGTCGCAAAAGAGGAATGGAACGATTAGGTGATTGCCCTGAGGCAGAGAGGGAGAGAGCAGAGGAGGAGGGGGGTAGAAAGTTTTCTGACCGCTTTTGTCGCGTGCGAACCTATTCGACCGCAATTATGAATCAAGTTGCGAAATCTGTCTTGCCCTCCAGCAATGGAGGAGGAGGATGAGGAGGAGGAAGCCTCTTAATAAGGTTCCTATCTGATGATGACAACATCTGGAGGACATTACATCTGGAGGGCAGACGATAGCATCGACCACTTGTTTGAGGAACTGTCAACAGCGAGTCCTAATTAGGCAGACGAGACCGGGGTAAGTAAGTAAGTACGCTTCTCTGCTGCACCTGCGCTTTTGACGATACCTTTAATTCGCTCGAATCGTAAAATTCTAAGTAACTTTGATTAGTTTTCCGACGATTCGGGCCGAAGGGTTTCACCCCCCGCGGTTAAAAGGGAAATGCATTCCTAAATACTTCTCCCCGACTCCCTCCCTTCTTCGCTTCCTCCCTCCCTCCATCCCTCCCTTCCTCACTCAGCCTCATGTCGTTCTAAATTCCGCAATTGTCCCCCACACCGTCCCTTTTGGGTCTCAGGGAAACCAGCGTCGCTTGAGGGAACCCCACAAGCAAAACTTAAAAGGCTCGAGAGAAAAAGACGCATCAAGTAATCAGATTCAATTAATTAACGATTGATTCTCACTGCTCTATGCAGGGTGACCCAATAAAACCGGCACCACCTGTACAGGGGCGTAAATCAAGGGGAACGACAAGGGGACGAGGTACCCCCAGTAATTAGTGGGCGAGTGGGTAAAGTATCATGTATTCCACGCAATGTTGTGTGCGTCTTTGCTATTTTAACGGGGAAAAGGTCATCACTAGTTTTTTTGCGCTCCTTTAACGTCCTAAAAGTATCTATAAAAGTCTGACAAGCGAAAAACAGGTCATCGCTAGATTTTTACATATTTACGGGTGGGCATACTTATAACAATTTTTCTGGTCTCCCAGATTCATCCAATAAGGTACTCGATTGTATATATATATATATATATATATATATATATATACTGTATATTTCTGTATGTGTACTGTATATCCGGACCTGGAACCGGACGAGAGTTAGCCACACAATTTCTTAACGTCTTCGGACACTTTTTAAAATAAGTTTTTCGGGAATGAAGTACCGTGGGTAATACAGGTATATATATATATATATATATATATATATATATATATATATATATATATAATTGGCACTAATAGCGTCCCGGTGTCCATAGGTCGTTGCTACGAAACCACGTGACGTAGAAACCGTCACCACGGAGACGCCATTTGACGGCCAATGAGGTCTTCGTTGCTAGGCCTTGGCTAAACTAATTCTCCTCAGAAAATGAAAATGAAACTGCAAGGACTTCGGCAAAACATCGGCTTGAAGTTACAGAAAGTTTATCGCTAAAGCATTGTCATCTATTTATTCCAACGTATCATTTTAATCGAGTTTCCTATAACTGATTGGGAAAATAAGTCTAGATTGGGACATTAAGTCTTGGAAATTGGGGACTTAATAACCCCCTATGCTCCATTCTAGAAAATAGAAACGTAATGCCCGAGGGCATCGGGTTTTTGTCCGAGCCCCTCCTAACAAAGGCTTACCCCTCCCTTATAATTTGGTCCGCAGCATAACCGCAGGATTTGGGGATATCAGCGATCCACATCCGCGCCGCTGCATCGGGTATTATTGCGCTCTTTAACGAAATAGTTCGATTCTCGTCACGGTCCATTGAATCGACACGCTTCGTTGCTGGAGGCATTGCAGTTCTTTCAAATGCGAATTTTCTAATTAGCGGAGATAAACGGTTCGCTGAGTGGAACGCTCTGGAAGCGGAAGAGTCTCGGATTGATGGAAGAAAACAGTGTCGCAAGAACTGGATGTTCTGAGGCGCCCTATTTCGAACCCTGTCGATCAAAATTGAGACGGGCGGCCATGTTGATTATTCCTGCACAGCTTGAGGCAATGGAAATGGGGACACATGAAAAGTGCGGTTTCAGCCGAGAATTTGTTCAATACGCCCAAACGTTTGCATAGCTAGACATCCACTGATCAATAGTCCTTCCATTGGCTTCCGAGAAGCAGCAGTCAGTTTCATTTGCTGTAAAGCACGCAGTAAGCAATGACCGAAGAAATAGTTGCTGTGGATTGTGGATGTAAAATCCAGACAATAGCCAGCTATGTACAAACACTAAAGTCAATGGCGGCTCCACAGGGGGCCAGATGGCCCCGTGCCCCTATTGAGTGCCTGGCCCCCTAGTGGCCTCACCTGTTGGGACCCTATACTTAATGCTACATACATAACAACAAATGGTTGGCCCCATGATTAAAAATTGCCACCCCAACGGCCCCCCACTTGCCAAATCCTGGAGCCGCCACTGACTAAAGTATATTATGATTTATTAAACATCTATTCGTTGTATTTATCCATTATTAGGTGCAAAATAAATGTAACCCATAGACTAGCTTAATTGGTGGTAAGGCCCTAGGCTGGAATTTCATAGTATGACATGTTTTTATTAATTTTAATTTGTTAATTTTAATTTTTTATTTTTCGAAAAATTCAGAAATGTTCTGAGCAAACTGATTGAATCTTTGAGAACTATTTAATTTTAAAGTGAATTCGATTGTCATATCACCAGCTGACATTTCATTTTGAGACCTTTTTCACGGAGCTATATAGGTCGTTCATAGGTCATACAGTATAGGTCGAGATCATAGACGACTGGTGAACGATTTAATCTAATCACCACATAGACAGATAACTAAGCGTATTCTTCAATCGGAATAACGAATATTATTCATTTCGAACTTATTATTATTTCACTCATTTATATTCGTGTCTGAACTGACGAAGAAGACCAGACGGTATAACATTTTCGGTGAGATGGTTTTAAGTCAGTTAACGGTGTTCAACCGTTCTAATTGTTTATGATTTCTATATTTCTTCCTTTCTTCCGTGGTTCTTTAGTCGCTGGGTGGGGGTGTGGCCCCGTAGTTAGCGACGATTTCTCGGAGGATGACTTGGGCGCCCGCCCAGTTCTCCTCTCCGCAGGGGATAATCTCCTCGGGAGGGGCAACGAATCCGTACGTGCCATCGTCCCTCAGCTCCACCAGGTACGGGTACTTGATGTTGGCCGTACCACGCGACCAGTCAGACGAACTTCCGGAAAACGTATCTACAGTAAGTAAACCAAGCATGCAAAATCTCGTGAATTTATATAGCGCTTTCGGGCAATAGTAGTACCGCCGTAGCTGGTATAATAACTCTTAGGCGCCTATCTGCATAGTAATAGCGATAGGAATTCCAAAGCATCGGTCTTCTCTAACCCTGCAACAGACGAAGAAACGAATGCTATAAATAAATGTGCTCTTATATTTTCACGAAATTTTTCCTTGCATTATCCAAAATTACATGCGATGTCGAGAATAGACGGATTTCATGGCCAAAACACAACGGAAATGGTCATGTGACCTCTTCAACCTCTTTTATGACCATTGTTACTGTAGATTACCACGTGACGCTTAAAAATACGCATATACCTCGAATGAGATGGTAAGATTCTATATACGACTCAGTCAGGCACTTAAATCTTTCCTTTCGGGTTAATACGTTAGCAAACCTGTTAGCTTTGATGCAAAATACTGCTTTTAAAGAACAAATTTTCCGCTTGTGATATACTGTATTTTAGACGGTCGCGTATTGATTGCTCTTCCTGATTTGAATTATACAGGGTGGCGTAAAAAACCGGACTAGTCACATTTAGGTGTTTGCATTTAATATAGTCCGGTTTTTTGCGCCACCCTGTATTATCGGCGTCTTACACATGAGATCGGGAGCTGTCCCACCCTCATAGAATTCGCCGTTGACCGCGATGATTGCGTTCACTGTCCTCTGAACCAAGTCCAACTGTCAGCAAAACATCAACCGACATAAGTCATAATCAAATACGAAATCGTGATTTTGGTCACAGAATAAAATCATCGGCGACAGAATTCTCCGCAAAACCCCAAAAAGAAATTAACAGTGATTTCGAGCAACTAAACTTTAAGACAATAGTGAAACTGGACGCTCTAACGTATATAGCAGGACAAAGTAGCACTTGCCAGCCGAGCATAAGCGGATTTAGCGTTTAATATTTGGGTAGGCTAGCATGGGGGTCTGGGGGTGGCATCCAGTACGCGTGCCGTCCATCATGCGTGCCATCCGTGGGATTACTAGGTAGGCTTAAGCCTATACCCTAGCCTTTAATAAATTCCGCCAATTCAGCCGTGGTTATACTAATTATGACTCTTCTTGTTCTTGTTCTTCCTGTCAAATGTTTTCAAAGCTACAGTGTACACTACATGTCAGTGTTTATTCTTTATATGTGTTTGGCTGCGCTATGCACAGTACAACAGTAGAATAACTGATTGGTCCCGAGGAAGGTAGCTGTGGTTTTTCTGTATAGAATAGTTCCCCTTTAGTTGGCTGCTAATTAATTAGTGGTAAAAATCTTCCCATATAATATATCGTCCATACTTACTAATTCTTGGTGATCCGGGGGAACTTCGCTGCCCGTGTAATCCCATCTGGTGAAGAACTGTTTGCCCCACGTGTGATAGGCCATGTACCAGATGTATTTGGAGGCCTCGGGCAGGACGTAGTTGACGATGTTTACCGTTTCTCGCTCGGACTCGGCGTATGGACCCATGTACGTGTTATCACAAGGGGCTGGAGAAGCCCCAGCTAAAATAATACGCAATCAGATACCATAGTAGGCCTACCCTTTATACTGTAAGATATATATATATATATATTACATCAGTGTTTAAGATATCTGGTTCATTATAGGCCTGCAACAGATTTTATAGACATCAAAAACAAGTTTGATAATTAATTCGCTCTGTGAAAGAAGCCTATTGAAGGCCTGTTGAATAGAAGGAATATTATTATTATTATTATAGGCCCTAGATATGTAAAAATCTAATCGATTTGAAGAAATTCTCCGACAAAATCCACATTTTCCTCTTGTTCCTTCTTCATTGCTTTAGCCTTTGCAAGAATAATCAATAATATATTTATCAATTTCGATCTACAGGGTTCGAAATAGAGCCCACCCAGCCATTTCATACTACACACTAACGCCATTGACTGTACAAGAACGAGGGACATCAACTATATGAAAGACCTGGCTAACTTCTAACGGAATGCCTAGTAGGGCGATCGAGGGAAGAGCCGAGTATTAAACTAGACTCGGGACTCCTGGGTGGGACTGACAAAGCGGGGGGGAGAAAGTCAGCTAGGGGCTGCTGTTAGTTGATGTATTATGCCAAAATTTCCGGGGGTTTTGAAATTTCCGGAGGGGAGGGCAATTCCCCTCTCCGGAAACAGCCTAGATTATGTATATTAACAAAGTTCTGCTTTAAATGGGCTCTAGTCGTCTTAAATTTCGCGAATAGTCAATGGAGAATATTATCAACACGAACATTGAGTTTACTACAGTCCCTCTCAATTATAAAGCTTTAAAACGACCACTATGCTACGCCGAAAGTTGCTTATTCTCAATATTTCCTATTTTAAAATGAGAATTTCCTTTTCCCTGTTACTGCATTCGTCGAATACAATGGAATGGGAAGGTGAATTGTCAAATGGTTCACTGACTGCCTCCCCACTGGAACGCGAAATTTCGGTTGATGTCGACGCCGGTGCAGGTGTCTGTGGTCGGTCTCCTGTTTTTCCTCCACAGTCGGTCCTAAGTCAAAGGTAGGTCATGCAACATAGAGCGCTGTAATTCGCTTTACGCTTTACATTACCTGTAATGTTACGATTCAAAGTACGTCCTATACGAAGCTGATCATGTCTGACGATTACATGTCGGCGTTCAGATAACACTTTAGAATAACTCTGTTGACATATCGTGATATATAAAACAGGCGACGATATATATATATATATATATATATATATATATATATATATATATAGAGAGAGAGAGAGAGAGAGAGAGAGAGAGAGAGAGAGAGAGAGGACTATAATAGACCGTCTATGGATATGCCCAGTGGAACGTACATCGGTGTGAGTGTATTCGTATCCGTCTGGATTGGAGATGATCAGAATGTGAAAATCGAGGATCGTCAGGAAGTTGATAATCTCCGGATCTCCGTTGGCGTAGCCCTGTATCAGCTGCAAACACACTCGATTCACAGTTTCACACTCTATGCGCAGAAAAACACGAGCTATGGTCTGATTGGGCAGATTACATTATTATTATTATTATTATTATTATTATTATTATTATTATTATTATTATTATTATTATTATTATTATTATTATTATTATTATTATTATTATTATTATTATTATTATTATTATTATTATTATTATTATTATTATTATTATTATTATTATTATTATTATTATTATTATTATTATTATTATTATTATTATTATTATTATTATTATTATTATTATTATTATTATTATTATTATTATTATTATTATTATTATTATTATTATTATTATTATTATTATTATTATTATTATTATTATTATTATTATTATTATTATTATTATTATTATTATTATTATTATTATTATTATTATTATTATTATTATTATTATTAGTAAAGACGATTTATAGAGCGCAGTAAGCATAGCCGCTTAGCTGTCAATATTTCCAATCCAATCATCCAATGGTAGTCTACTTAAACTTTTTCGGACACAGACCGGTAATAACATTTTTAAAGCTGGCGGACCACCAACTTAAAAGTGCGCACAAAATAAATAAATATTATAATATATACAAATATACATAACATATAAAATAAAATTTTAACCATGGAATATTAATGTATTCACCAAATATTTTGACAATTATACATTGCTACATTAAGAATTTCAGGGCTTTAATGAAAACACCAGATAAAAAAATAAAACAAAATCAACAAAAACGTCAAAAATGCAAAGTACAGCAAATTAGTTTGGTTTATAATTTAAATGTTAGTCTGGCGTCGATCGCCAGTCACCTGGTCTGTGATGTAAATGGCTGTCGTGGGACTCAGCCATTCTCTGGCGTGCATTGCGCCGTCCACCCAGACCCTCCACTTGTTGCCTCCATTCAGTCCAAGCTGAAATACATTGTACATCGTTTAATTAACCGTCGACGGCTATAGACAGAAACTCATAGAACTATAATGGAAAGAACGTTAGTAGACAGAGCGTCAATGTAATCGCTGTCTGCAGGGGCGCAGCGATGGGGGGGGGGAAGGGGGTATATCGGTATATATACCCCCAAAATCAGTCTACCTTAAAGTTTTTAATGTGATTTGCATGTGGCTATATGTGGTTTATATGGTTTATGTGGGTTATAGTTTAGATTTATACCCACCCAAAATATTTATACCCTCCCAAATCTTATTCCTGGCTACGCCCCTGGCTGTCTGGTCTAATTAACGGAGTTGACGTCGTCGTCGTCGGTACTTTTTCTAACCTTGAGTACTTGTTGCGGTCTTCCGAAAGCCGTGTTTCCGATGCTGAACGTACTTGCTAGTTCCGGATACTGGATGGAAATGTTATTCATCCATTCGATTACCTGTAAAGTGCAAAAGGCAGTCGCAGTGCACGAATCTTTGCTAGGAATCCATAGCAACAGCTAGCACTGCAGAGTGTACTGTCGTAGAGGCTTATGCTTTATAGTACAGTAGCCTACAACTGTAGAACTGAGAAAGGGGAAATAATGGAATTTATAAAAAACCTCAGCGAGTCTTGGAAATGTTCCGACGATGTTGCCGCTGGTTCCTTTTCTTCTCTGAGCTTTGATCGCTTCATTTTCTTCTTCTGCTTTTCTAATTAATCTGATTGAAAAATGAAAATTCAGCCAAAATAATCGCCCAAATGCAGACTCTGCATTTACGTGAGCTGTTTTAGCGGCACAGCGATAACAATAATTTAGATTAAATCGGATGCTGAAACCACTTGTTTCATAAGTACGCATGTAACCTGGACGCATTGGCGTAGCCACGGTGACACGTGAGGGCGTCCCATATTTGGACTGAAATCGGTCTTTGGATTTGTGCAAAACGGTCGAGTAGTGGGGCTGGGGGTGGGTGGGGATTAGCTAATACGAGAATGTGGAAATAAATTAAAGAAGTTACAAACGCTGGAGAGTGACACGACAACGTTTTTTTACCGCTAAGACTTCTTCCACTTGAAAATGTCTATATGCCCCCCCCCCATTTCCGAATCCTGGCTACGCCACTTCCTGGACAACATCAACTGTGGAGACATTGTGGAGATGAATAGTTTAAAAATAGCTGATGCTTGACTGCTGCCTGCATGCCCATGGAGGGCGCCACAAGCCAAATATTGGGTGGGCCAACATGGCCTGTTTGAAATTGAACAATGCAAGGACTAGTGCTGCAGTAGGCTATAGATATGCAAAAATTCAGAAGAGCGATGAAACGAATTAAACCCACATATTCTAGTGTCCCCATCTTTGCTGTGTCAAACCGTACTAGAATTGTCAATATATTCTGTCTCAATTTTTTTCTAGAGCTTTCGAAATGCCACGAGAAATAATGAGCCATTTGAAAACGACACTATACAAAGTCTTTCAGAAATCTATTCTCTGTCAAATGTCTAAAAAATCAATCGAGAGATAAGATGGCGCTTAAGAGAGCTGGTTTCTTCTATTACAGGTTTTATAGACCACAAAAATATTATCAAATCGATACCCTGTTTGAAATTGGACAAAGCAAGGACTAGTGCTACAGTAGGCTATAGATATGCAAAAATTCAGAAGAGTGATGAAACGAATTAAAAGCAGCATGCCTGCCAATGTCTTCTATCGTCACTCTGTACGCGATGTCGGCCGAATCCAAACTGCTCAGTACATCCGCCTTGTATCTCAGAGGCAGTCGAAAGAATCCAGGTTTAGTCGTGGAAGGTTCTTTCCAGACGTCTTGTTCCTGTAAGACGGTTGGTATTAGAACTGGTGCTATAGAAGTGCATAATTATTAAGCAGAAAACTAACGGTCGATAGACGAGCGAATGGGAATTATAGGCGTTTGATGCTAAAAAGACGATTCGCTCAGAATTCCGTCTATGGGCGCTTAATTGACTCACGGGAATAATTGTTGACGGTGGTGATATTAGGCCTATTGAGGCTATTGTTGTTAAGATGCAGGCCTAACTTCTATTTATAAGAAAATGAAAATCTTAGAAGACTTAGATTATGACTATAAAGGCTATTATGGTGCTGGTCAGTGGTCAGTGGTCAGTGGTCAGTAGCGAATTCCATCCGCCACCATATCCATGTTGATTCTGAAGACGCTGCTGGGGATGCTTGTACGATATGCCACCCTAATCAGTTTATTATTATTATTATTATTATTATTATTATTATTATTATTATTATTATTATTATTATTGTTGTTATTATTATTATTATTCACTGAAACCTGTAGGCCTATAGAGTATATTCGCTCGATGCGAACCAAAGGTGAATGTGTGATTACCTGTAAAGGTATGTGCTTATTCAATATGTCGAGTACCGTTTCCAGTCTTTCGTCGCCTTTTAATACGTCGATTGCGACTACAATATCTCTAGAAAACCAAAGACAGATTTTAACTCTAGATTTGTTTGGAGGTTGGGATTTAACACCCACAGCATGAGAATGACCCTCAGAGGGGGTCGACAATTCTTGAATCTAACCAACTGCTTTTCGAAATAACTGAACAGCATTCTTGTTCTTTCTCAGACAGTAAACACAGATTTCTTCTGTCAAGTTTAATATTATATTTCGCCAGTGGCGCTAGCTGTCTTACTGCTTACTGCTTACCCATCGTAGTACAGCTTTTCACAAAGACTACAGAGAGATGTTACGAACAGCAGTAGAACGACTCTGAGGAGGAACAATTCCATGACAACGGCGGAGGATTACACTCCAATGGAAACAGTGAAACATCAAAGCACTCTTTTATAGACGATAAGAAGTCAGTTTGCGACCAGAGGCCTCGTTATCTCCGGCGGATGATGAATATGCGTCTAATTGTACATGCTGTCTGCGCTGGGCCTGGGTCTGCAGGGTGACGACGTCTGCTGCTCTAAGCCGACAGTGCAAGAGCACGGGAATATCTCCAGATGTTCTGGAGATAAGAACGATTGGTCCAAGGATTCCTGCTTGGTCGAACGCTTAACCTCAATGTATTATTATTGCGTTTGGCCAACAATCAGACCAGAAATGTATGCCAGTATTTTTACCATTTTGGACTCGAATGGCACCCAAACAGACCTACAATGGTTGCGATGAGTTAGCTCTGCACAAAACAATAAAACAGACGGTGAATGTGACAGTGAATGAAACTTATTGGCGGGAAGAGATAGAACCAGGCGCTTAGCATACGAATGCCATCTTGGTAAATCAAAACATTAGGAATACGTTAACCCTTTAAGCCCTAGGACCGCGTGTCCGGGTGCTGAAGTGGGTGGGCGTCAAATAGACCTAGAACATATTTTAAAGATAGTCTTTTACTAAGACTTGACTTCAACTCTACGCTTCCTAAAAATCCTGGTGAAAAATTCTGACAAGTAAAAAGACCACCAACTAGCCTATATAAATTTTTAATTAGTTAAGGACATGAACACCTACGAAAGCGAAATATGTCAGGCATTTATTGTTTGTCACGATTTTTAGGAAGTTAAGGGCACCATTAGTACATCTTGCCCCGGACGCTGGACACCCTCGCTACGCCACTGGTCAGCGATTATGAATTGATGACATAAATCCACGTGAGGTTACCTACTTCCTTACTCACTTAAACATTGATGAAATTCATGTAGCGCCGTATTATGTGGATGCACTGGTTGCTCCAATGGGTCGGACTTCGTTGTCTGTGTTCGGCCGAGAGTTTAGAGTGAGTTTTCAGGCATAAAATGCGATTGTTCTCGAATTAAATGAATTAAGTGAGCCTTTGAAGGGCGCTGCAGCTATTTAGTTGTCGTTGGTTTTATCTAGCGCTTTAAATATTTATACAACAGAACAGTTTGTTTGCTTTGACAGTTTTGGGCGTGAATAGCGGAGCGTAACACAACGGTTACTTATATAGCGCATTCGTATTTAATTCTGGACCCTGAGTTTCTTTGCTAGAAGTAGATTGATCCTTCCTTCCTTAATGTCCGCCCCTTCCAGTTTTCTACGATGCTCTCATTAGCGCATAAGAACCAACCAAAATATTGCATTGCATTTTCTTTTACAATCATTTAATTGACCTATAATTCTGGATTTGGTCTCCCAGTAACTTGGAAACCCTCAGCAGTGGTTGATTTCAGCAGCAAAACTGGCTGGAATTAGTTTTAATGAAAGGCCGATGAATTAGATATTAGATGAAGACTGAAGAGCTTGATAGAGGTTGTCAGATTGTTTGACAGTTCAATGCGTTCATAATTATTTTCAGTGTGACTGTTAGATGTATGTATGTATGTATATATATATATATATATATATATATATATATATATATATATACTTGAACACTATTTTGGTTAGAGTCTGAGCTGGGATTGAGGTTGTTGATGAGCAAGGATTTTGAGTTGAGGTCGTGGTTTGGGCAACACAAATTGTGTAAAAGTTAAATTGGATATTTTGGCTTATTGCCAGAGTCTGACCTGCCCTGACCTGAACCTAAAACTATATTTTCATGTGTCTTGGTTTTCCATTGACTGCTTATTTTCACAGAAATTGAATTTTTGTGTAAAATGATGTCATTGATTTGCTCATATTGTTCGTTCTTCTTCATATAATACCATAGAGACATAGCCATATGCTTACTGTTAAAGTTCAATTTATTAGCATGGCTGGGACAAGAAGCAGCTTACCAGAAACTCTCCAGGTGGCAGCATCTTCGTCTTCGTCTTCAGAATTTTCCCAATTGAAGAATGAAGCGAGACTATTAGCCTCTGACAGGATTCTGTCCTATTCTATGGCTGGTGACAGTGCCATGCTGACCGATGTAACAGTGCCTATTCTTGAATCTGGGTTGACACCATTTTGCAGTGGCGATAATGTGAACCAGTGTTTGTCCTACATCAATCAGGTATTATTAATCTATAATCACTGAAAATTGCCTTATCACATTTGCAGTGTGTTTCAGTTGTCAGTTCACAGAATTATGGGACTTTGTTTTGGCATTTTGATCTAAAAGTTCATTGACCGAACCTTTTTTCACTCTAGGTTTCTGTACTTAAATGGCTCTCAATCTTATTTGGTCGTTGTTTGCGGTCAGTTGGAGAATACTGAGATTCGGTTTGGGATTTTTATTCTCCCAGAAGAGCTTGGTAGTCATTTGAGATCTGAGATTCAGTCTCAGATTTGTCATTTTCAGATGAAACATATTTGTGTGCTAATGAATGGATTATTTCTGAATGCTGTTTCACTGAATAATCATTGTAATTCTGATTTCTTTTAGGAGTTGGTTTCTCTTGGGATAACTTCACTGTGTGATCCACTTTCCGAGACTTTTGACATAACGCGTTTAGTAAACGCAATGTACAGTCTTTTGCAGCGACTGCGTCAGGGAGTTCGCACAAGAGAGGATCTCGAAGACAGGTGCTTTTTTGCATCATCTTAAAATAGAACTCTTCTGTTTAACTGACACCCAATCGGGTCTCATTATTTGTCTCCTTGAGCTATCCACCTATAATCTCATCTTGTGCTTTTGTGCCAGTTAAATTGGTCCTCACTCGAAATCTGCAATTGTACTTTTCATACTTTGCAGCAGAACTGAGAAGTCTTGTTCGTGTGATTTTTGAATTCTTTCGTTTTCGTTTTGCTCTTAGCAAACACAAGGCTTTGACTGATCTCGAACATCACCACAAGGAAAAGAAAAGACTGAAGAGTTTGGTTGAGCAGTTGAAGCGTGATTTGTCTCAAGAGCACGCAAAACTCTGCAGTCTGATGAAGGTCAATAGTCTGGTCGGAAACAAATTGAAAGCAGAAAAGGAAGAGGTTCGTACTACTTACCCTACACTACTGTGCAGCTTTTTTACTCTGGATTACCTATGCCTAAGCGGATTCGTTGAAAAGCTTAGTTAAGTGAAATGTTATAAGGACACTATTTCTGCCATATGAAGTTTGTTTTGGGGTAATCAGAAATAAATGCGTGCTTTGGAGGTATGTTCTATTCGTATGGATGCTGATTGCTGATTTTGTATAGTTGAGCAATTGACAACAGTCTCTGAAAGAAATGGAAATTGGTTACAGCTGAGAATTTGAAAAGTTTTAGTAAGAAATGAAGTACTGCATTTTACTGATGAAATTTTGAGTTTTTCGTTTTAATAATTGCTTAGCATTTCAGTCTGCACTTTGATTCATTCTTTTGTTTGAACTGCAGATTAACCACCAAATTTTAGAACAAAATTAAGACCCCATCTCTTTTATTTGGCTTATCCACTGTACACTGTCATTTGGTTGTCTGGCCTGATATCCTTGATTTAACTGCGATCTTGTGCGGTTGTGATCTGATGTGCCATCGGCTGATGCTTCTGTGCATTATGAAGTGGCGCTATAGAAGTTTAAGACTATTAGGTTAGACATGATCAGAACTTTGCATTTTCTTAACGTATGTGTAGGTTAAGCGACTGACGCTGCTCGTTCAGAATCGCGACATTCAATACAAGCATTCGGTACGAAAAGTGGAGGGGGAGATGGTGAAGCTCAAAGACAGACTTCATTCATCGTATATTGAGAAAACAGACAGGAAGACGGGTATGCACAGCACTGCGTCTTCAAACAACTGTTTGCATATTTTATTTTAAAAATTAAAGCAATTCTTTTAATGATTTTTATAATATTTCAGAATATTTCTCTTGTTGTAAATCAAATGTTTGATTGAATTGCCTTGATTGCAGTCTTCGAGTTGAACGCTTCTCTTGTGAGTTTAGGTATCGAGATGTCGGATACATTGTTGCGATCTGATGGTCGACGTGCCAAGTGGAAAACAGGATGTAGGTATGTGCTTACTTACTTACTTGCCTTGGTTGTAATGCCTGTGTGTGTTTTGTGCTTTCTTCCATGCTGTTTGTTTGTGTACTGCTATTTATGATGTCCATTTTGAAATGTTGCCTTGTCCTAAGCATCAGCAGATGTGCCACGGTTTGACTGTGAATGGTTTTCAAACGACAGCAACATCGAAGACTTGTACCAGAGCGAAATGAAGAACTGTGAGTCGAAGCAGAAGAGACTTCTTCTCGAGAATCATGAACTACGCCAAGGCCTGAAAGAAATCCACAAAGAACTCTCAATTCTACTTACCTGTACTACCTCAGAGGTACGGCAACTGTCTGTTTACCTCTTGCATGCATCAGGCCAGTTAACCTGCCTCTCAGACTTTTTATGCTCAGAATTTTGTCACTTTGAGAGAAATTAGATGTGAATGACAGCATTGACAGAGTTTTTTGAGAATCGTTTAAAATGAAATTTGATTAAATTGTTGATTGTTTATTTAGCACTATATCTTTCACACTGACTCATTTGATGTTGGGTATATTTTTTGTGTGTTATGACTTAGGTACAATATTTTTGTGATATCTTTTTCTGTGTGGTAATTGAAATGTCAAACTTTATTTGATGGCTGCTGATAATTTCATTTTAAGATTGGCATTTTGCTTCTATTTCCCTGGCTATAATTCCAATAACTACAGGCAATGCTAGTATTTTGAATATGGGAAGGACCTGATTAGTTTAATGCAACAAAAGAACTGTAACCCTTTGAACCCTAGCTTCCCTAGTGATTAGGCTGTATAGTAGTATACGTGCTCAAAGGGTTAATTAAGAGGGAGAACAGCATGAGCTCTGCTATGGGACTGGCCTTAGAAAAAAAAGACCAATTGAACACTTTTTGGTTACATTGACTTAGTTTGGACAATGTCGTTTGAAAATTCACCTGATGTGTGTAGGCAATGATTTTCTGTTACAGAAGGAGTCTTTTTCTGAGGAAGAACTTGCAGAAGCTGATACAACTGATAATTTTGTCTGTGACGGTAAGCTTCTCTAAAAATGCTTTTGCGTTTTCGTTCAACTTAAGCTGATGTGGAGTTGGGAATGGTGATCGTTGGAGGTAGATGTGGAGATGAATGAGTATGTGTGGTCGGATAGAGGGGTCATTCAAGGGTCATTAGGTGAACAGGTGTCAGTTAAAGGTGATGCATTCAGGGACATGAAGCCAATTATATAGGAAAATTATTGAAATAGCACAAGTCATTTTATCACTTCAATTGATTTGAAGAACTTGTTTTCTTAAGGTAATTGATGGTTTTAGAGTTTACTGAGCACTTCATGTATCATTGCTTTCATTTTATTATACATCTTGCAACATTGCCACTGTTTTTAATGAATTTTGTCTTCGTTTTAAGGTAGCTTCGAAATGCCGTTTGAGCTTATAGGAGATGCAGTTGTGGATAAAATACGAAAGCAGATCGGTTTGATTCAAGCAAAGATGAAGAATTCAGGTTTGAAATTTCATTTAATTATTTTCTTATTATATGTAGTTGATAATTTAATTTCTGATTAATGTGCTGTTTCTAATACTAATTCATTGACGGTACACTTCATGTTGCTGGAAACGTCTCTCCAGTACAACTGAATGTTGCTTATGTAAGTTTTGTAGAATTTACATTTCTTAAATAGACAGTGTGTGAAATTGTATATTGATGTGTTGTGTCCATTCAGTTACTTGTATGATAATAATACTCATTGGTTATTACTTTGAGTTGCCCATGGTTGCACTGCAGTTAACTGTCTCCTTGTGGAATTTTGTTAATTTAGGTAAATGAATTAGTAAATGAAAAATGTTAAAATCATGAAAGTAGTGCTTTTTTGAGCAAAACGTTTTTAGAAAAACTGCATGTGATGAATTTTTCTTGTCTGCACTAAATGGAGGGGAGAAATAATTATAAAGAAAATTGCCAAATCGAGCTTTTCTCATGTGAGCAAAAGTGACAGAATTTGTTTACAAAATGGTGCTCACGTTTAAGATTTTCTGGTTATGAGTTATTTTAAATGGAGATGGTTCTTGGATTTCCTATTTTCTTTCAGTCTGTTTGGGTTTTTGTATGATAGGTTCAAGAGTGCCTATAGACAGTAAACTGAAAGAGGACCAGTGTCTGGAAATTGAGAAGCTGCAGAGGAAGGTCGAAAGATATCGAAGTCTTGTGGAACACATGCAGATGCTCTATAAGGTTCCTACTCTTCACATCCTGCTACCTGCTCTAAACTCTGTGACGATATTTAGAGGTGAACATGTGTGTGTGTGTGTGTGTGTGTGTGTGTGTGTGTGTGTGTGTGTGTAGTAGTAGTAGTAGTAGTAGTAGTGGTAGTGGTAGTGGTAGTGTTAGTAGTAGTAGTAGTAGTAGTAGAAGATGTTTTTGTGTTTAATGTGTCTCTGTTTCTTTTTGCTTGAAGCACAACACGTCGACGGAGCGTCTCTTGAGCACGATGTCTCTCGTCGACATTGATTTTGTTGAAAAGCCCACACACAAGAAACTTCAGTTTGAAGCCGATGGCCAATATCTCTGTGATTCTTTAGGCCATTTTGATAAAGACGTATGGGATTTTAAGCTTCAGTCTATAAACCGTTTACTAACCTTAATTTCATGTAGAATTTTCAACAGGGCATGACAGTCTTGCGACAACTCTTGCTTACGCACAGTGACTTAGTCGCTGCTAACTTTTTGTTACTTTTATTCTGCGATCGAGTATGAAATTTCGAAATGTGAATGCTTTGAGTAACTTTTGAGCAGGATGAATCTCTGGAGGAGACCAGCTATCAACTGGATGGGTTTCTTGGGAACGTTGACAACCAGAATCTTCTACTGTCTAAATCCGTTCAGCTTGTGAAGCCTCGAAGTATGTTGTAGTTTCTTTCTAAAAGGGAGAAACTGAATTTTCCCATTTACTGAAGTGCTTTGTTAACTTATGGTGCGTTCGAGCTGAAATTGTCATGGATGCGGGATTTCCGAAGGGAATAATTTGCATTAAGTGTTTTGGTAATTGAACGCATTTGGTGGGCGGCTGGTGTATATAGCTCTTCTATCTGACAGAGTCTTGTATAAAATGTTTCATGCGTCAGGACTTCTTCCAGTGACTCCTTCGAGGTATAGCAGCTCTTCTTCGGCTTTGCACCTTAGCAGGCTTTTAATCAATGGATGCTGTGGATTCAGCATCGATGAGGAGCGCTGTTGGGTGGTTCCATTTGGAGGGAGGTAAAAGTAAGATGATGAGGAGGTCACGAGTTAGTTAGTTCGGGAGGTTTTGGCTTTCACCAAGAATCAGTTTGTCGTTTTGATTTTGCCGCACAGTGGCAACATCACAGTTCATGTGCTTCTTGTTTGTTGTGCTTTGTAGTCACTTGTGTTTTAAGCTTTAAAATGAAATAAATGCTGCTTCAGTTTCATTGCCATTGTGATCATCATCATCATCATCATCATCGTCACTAAATATTGTCATCATTTTTTGTATCTCGTTAATATTGATAGCAATTCCTTAATGAAATTGTTTGATGCTAGAGACTCAGGAGACTTGAAAGTTGGAAAGAACTAGCAACGCACAACTACATCACCAGACGTCGGTTAAAAGTGTGTTTTCTCCGTTGCGACTCTACAACGAACTTGTCCTCATTACCAAATAGCAGCATTGCATCTCTGAAGCAGTCTGTTATTTCAGTGCTGCAGTTAGGAGAGAGCAATTTCAAGGATTAATCTTTTCTCCCTTCAGAAAACTATTTCTATAGAAAACAGGCAAACAGGATAAAGTTGAAGATGCTTTTTGTTGTGAATTTCAATTTCTTCTGCAGATTCTTCTTTGCATATTGAAACCGCTGGAGATTATCGTTGCTTTCCTCAATATATTTTCTGCGTGTTAGATTTCCACAGTTTTGATATTGCTTGATTGGGGGGGGGGGAATTTGATAAACCCCTTTTTGTTGAAAGCTTTTTGATAAATTGTGCCTTGCCTTTCTGTTCTATGATATTAGGTTATCTGACTCCTCCTCTATGAGTCATATAAGAGGCATTTTTTGTCTTTTTCATTTAATTGTAGTTTGGGGAATATATGTTATTCATTTCATAGCATTTAGCTGTCTTCTTATATGGCTGGAAGATATTTTGTGTGATTTTTTTACTTTTTATTGAATATATACAGAAATTCATTATATTCCATGGAAGACAACAGTCTTTGCACATATCCTAACTGTGTGTTACACACTGGCTTTGATTATAGTTAGTCTCTAGGCCATAACAGTTATGCATTTTAACAAAGCATAGCCTTATGCTTTACGTTCAATGTTGGTTTAGGATACGTGTTTTTCAGTTATAAAAAATATTTATTTTACATTCGTGTTTAACCGCACGCAATTTCGCATTCAATGTATTCCTCCGATTTATTAGTTTTGCTGATTTTCCTTATTAAGGTTGTAATGTCATTCAGGTTACTTTCCAGGTTTCTTGTTTCTTGTTGGATTTTCGAATATGAAATACACGTATAACTATTAGAAATATTGTAATTTTTTGATTTGATGATTTTTTGTCTACCAAGGTTTAGAGTGATTTAAAAATCTGAGGAGTGTAAAGGTCTTTGTAAAATCAAATCTCATGTCTCGATTACATTTATTGCATCACTATCAGAGTGCATGGCTGCTTTGACATTTGTAGAGAGTGATAGGTTCAGATATATAACATATTATATATCTGTTGCTTTTGCCCTGTTATGTAGTAGTAGTTGCTGGTTGCATTCAAATCAATTCTTTTGCTGCTTTTTCTATAGCATTGTCTATTTTGTCATCGTATTCTGTACTCGAGTGTCATCACACATGGTCTATCACAATGTTTCTGGAATTCTGAAATTGTTCCGTTGTAATGGAATCCTATTCTATATCAGGTACCATGTCGTAGCGGATATCCGAATGGAGACAGGGGCCTGTTACAGTTGAGGATATGATCTCATGGCAAAGACTGATGCTGAGGCTATTGGTGTAAGTACAGCAAAAGGATTTCGGAATATTTAAGATTACATTGCTTGGCTCTCTAATCCTTTGAATGCTGTATTGTTGCTGTTTCTAATAAATAGATTTCATTTAGGTTGTATTAGGGAGCTGTAGAGAAGCTTGTGATGTTTGATTTTCAGTTGTTGTCTGTGGAGTGTGTTTGGTGTGGAAGTACTTAGATGCTTTAGCACCTTCTTCCTATTTCTTAATATTTATTTGCAGAGTAATTGTGACATTTCCCGCAGTCGCTGCAGCTTTTCGACGTTTGACGTTTCTTGATTGAAATTTGTTTGGATGTTTTGTTTCGATGTTTTGCATTTGTAATTTGCTATTTGTTTGCATATCGGTATATTTTTAAAAGACGTCTTGCTTTTGTTCTGTGTGAAAATGTAGTTTTGTTGTTGTGTTTTTTGACAAAAATAACAAAATAAGGTTTTTAGAACTCTCAGACTCTGTCTATGCTGTGCTTTTGATTGCGGATCACACTGATGCAGTCAGTGGCAGGGACGTCATTTGGGGGGACAGGGGGGGCATTCCCCCCTGATTTTTAGGGAAACAAATTTTTTCGCCAATGTTTGTGTTATTTAGTTTTTTTAAAAGGTCAGCAGCAGCCCCTAAAGGTGTGGTGCTTAACTAATCGTAAAACAAATGACTGACTAACTCTGACAAGCAAAAAAAGAAAAAAGGTCGTCAAAACTTTTTCGCAAACTTGTCAAGTCGAAGGTGTTTTGCCCCCCCCCTGAAAAACAGTGAAATGACGTCTCTGGTCAGTGGCGGCTTCAGGATTTGACAAGTGGGGGTGGGGGGCTTTGGGGTGGCAACTTCCAAGCATGTAGGACCAACTAATTTTCATAAATCTGGACTAGTTAAGTTGCCTCTGCGCAGTGGCGGCTCTAGGATTTGGCAAGTGGGGGGGCCGTTGGCGGGGCAACTTCTAATCATGGGGGGCCAACCATTTGTTGTTTAATGTATGTAGCATTAAGTATAGGGTCCCAACTAGGGGGGCACTGGGGGGGGCCAGGCTCTCAATAGGGGGCACGGGCCCCCCCCTGGCCCCCCTGGTGGAGCCGCCACTGCCTCTGCGCTGTTGTGAGATTTTGTTAGCGCCTTCTTATGGCTCTATATAATCGTGTGAGGATGTTTGCAAATAATTATTGTAGCCCCCCTCCCTTCAACCTTATGATAAAATCCTTGCGGAGGGGGTTGGTTGCGATCTTGTTCTCGCATTGTTTATGTAGTCGTTAAGCCGCGTGATGCTGTTTCTGGTGATGCCTTGTGAGAGAGTGAGGTACGGTATCTGTTCTATGACCAACGGGAAATTTGTTTTGAAGGAAATTATTATTAAATCGCTTGCTTATATCTTAGATATCTTCACCAACCGAGAAGTGCATAAGAGGCGGTGTCATTTGCATTTCGGAGCTTATTAAGATGGCAGCGAATCGTCGCCCAGAAGTGCATTCTCGTCACCAAATACTTGGACATCCTATATAGTATTATATTTGAGGGGAAATTGAAAATCTATTATGATCTGAGATACCGTTTCAGTCGTTTAGCGCCTATAAATTGGCCGTTATGTAGGCGCATTGTGTGCAGTATCAGACTGCGTCTACATAAATGCGTCCCGATCGAGAGGCTTTGGTCGTCTGTGAGGGTGACCTGCCCGGCTTTCTTTCGAAGGGGACTGTCTAGGACTCTGCAGGGGATACGGACAGATCCAGCTGGGTCCTTCCAGTCGGTAACAATGACACGGTGAGTTTTTCTGGGAGCCGTTGATTAATAATTTATATCTAACATTTCAGTGTTCAAATCGACCAATCGGCACAGCATTTGATTCGCCGAATGAAACTGTTTATTCATACTCGAACAGCATCAAGAATAAACAATTGATTAAATCGGATACTACAACATAATTTAGCATGCCTTAATTCTTTCTGTATTAATTAATGGAAATATGTACTTAAGCATATTTCCAAATCGTTAAAAATCTGTGACTCGAGCATCTCAATGATGCAATTAACGCTCTGTCGATGTTTGCAGCTTTTCACTTTGGCAGCGCACCGAAGATATATGCTCCGGTTCAGAATGGACGTAGACCTGTTTCCATTTTTGCTCGTAGGCGCTAAAGAGGGAATGCACGGGAGTGAGGTAGAAATACGATAGGGTTTCGAAATTCTGCCCCTCAGAAAATTTCTAAGCTTTCCGATGCAAAAAAGTTTCCACTCGAATTTCAATGCGCTTGAATATGAATAGGCCTACGATTGGCATAATAATAATAATAATAATAATAATAATAATAATAATAATAATAATAATAATAATAATAATAATAATAATGCACTTCTACAGCATCAGTTCTAATAACCAAGGTTTCAATCGAATGTAGGCTACTTCAAATCCATCCAGGCCCCTTACCAAGTGGGGGTGCAGAGGGTGCAGCTGCACCCCTGGAGAGAAGTAGGGGTGCAGCGCACCCCGTGGAAGACGAGACTGGAGGTGCAGATCTGCACCCCTTGGAATTTTCGACTAAATATATATATATAGGAAATGACCTTTTTGGGCTTGTCCACCGAAAAATGTGACAACCAAACACCTCGCCTCGGAAATTCTGCACCCCCTGCTGAAAATTCGTTCCGAAGTGCCTGAATTATCCATCCGCAAAAGACCAGGTCATTCCAGAGACCATGCAGTCAGAGGTATAAAGAGTAAGATCGACTGTGGAGGAAAAGCTAATTGACATTCTCTTCTTAGGTCAACGAAGGTTCGTTTCTATCTTCAAGCCGCTCTATTGTTGAGTGGATTTCAATCCGACATCGTCTGGCTTTCGGAAGAGTTTCCGGCGGCGGCGACGAATCTCCTCTCTTCAGCAGCCGTCGTCGTCCGAAAATTCAACGGCGGGAACTTGCCCGTCAGACCGTTCTTCGACCAGAACGCCTTTCTGCTTTCGGCATCGTCTAGCCGAGCGAGACACGAGGAGGGGGAGGAGGCGGCGGCGGCGGCGGAAGCAGCAGCAGCGGCCGGCCACCTGTTGGACTCCGTCGGTCACGATGGCGGCGGCGGCGACAATTCGCGATTGGTAGACAAGGTCGACAACTACAACGTGGAGCAGACGAGACTCGGAGTGCGCGCGATGAGATACGGCCGAAGAAGCGGCCGAAGCCGAGCGCCTCAGAGAGGGCGAACTGGTCTAAAACTCTAAACCCCCTCCCTTAAAAATTTAAAAATTCAAACGCCGCTGAACACAATTTGATGGCTTAAACTTTTCTAGCGACAATACAAAATCAACTTATGTGCCGCTCTCGCTCTCTGTCTCTGTCTGTGTGTGTCTGTCATTTCTCTGTGTTAATTCTGCCGTCTAAAATAATAAATTCTTGATCTAACAAAACCTATTCTACAGCTTAATGTTTTATCTCACATACTGAATTACAATCATTTATTAGATTAGATTAGATAAATATACTTCTGTGCCCTCTCAAACATATATGTCTTTAACTGAGATAGAAAGACAACACGGGATGGAGACGCATCACGAAGGGGTCTGGCGGAAGAGAGTTCCACACGTTTCGTTCTGCGATCCTAGACGACCTGTCTCCCATTTTGGTGGAAGTCCTGTGGGAGACAATTAGCTTCCCTGTATATCGTCGGACCGCGTGTGCTCCGATTTGTCGAACATAGAAGTTGACAGTCCTGGGTTAGGTAATCCGGAGATTCTCGACGCAAACACTTGTCAACAAGAGAGAGAGAGAGAGAGAGAGAGAGAGAGAGAGAGAGAGAGATCAGTTTGTAGTTTATCCTCTTGCTTACTGGAAGCCAATGCAGATCTCGCAAGATTGGCGTGATAATTATGTTGATTCCGCCTGGTTCCTGTGATTAATCTCGCTGCCGAGTTCTGCACCGCCTGAAGGCGCTTTATTTGAGCTTCAGTGATTTGGAACAGGAGACTGTTACAGTAATCCAGCCTCGTACTAATCCATGCACGCACCAATGCTTCAGCGGTATCCCTTGACAATGATGAGGCAATCGATCTTAAATTTCGTAGCTCATAAAAACATGATAATCATGATAAACATTATAATCTGAAGGCGACGTCTAAATGCGTTCAGGACTTTAGAAATTACCTGACAAAGCAGCCACACACAATTATTAAAGCATAGTGACATAGATGGTTTGAGTTTGGCGGAAAGGAGCTGGAGGAACCTCTAAATCGTACGCATTCATCCACACTAGCGCTACAGAAATCGACGAGATATACAGGTGCCCTTGCCTGTGTCTTCGGATCTTCCATTGCCAGTTACTCAGAGTCCGTGTGACATTCTAGAGGCACTTCTGTAGACCATGCATCGTTCGTCCCCCATTCGAAATCGACGCAACGCGTCTACATTTGCTCTGTTTCTGGTTTGAAGCACCCGAGGCGAAAGTCGTCTCGCTTGACGAACCAACCAGCAAAAAGTCGATCAACCCTGTCGTGCAGAAGTTGAACACTGTCGCCTCCGACCGACGCACGAGCACTGCTCTTTATTCATAGTTACAATATGCCGCCTGCCCTCCGCCCACCCACCCACCCACCCACCCACCCACCCGCCCAAAAGTTACACGAATATTGTTAAGGGCGTTCATAGGGTTGGACCCGTATTGGAAACGAGGGGCTCGTCTTGAAGTGTCTGCCGATCAGAGGAAGAAAGCTCTGTGGCGACTTCGAAGTCAGTTCTTCGGGTTTCTCGATCGCAAAGGAGCTAGAGATTTCCATCGATTCGTGTCCTTCTTTGGTTCCTTTCTGACAGCGCGGAAAACGTCTGAAAGGTGAATTCCAACCGACATACAATCTGGAGTTTAGACGTCGCAGTTTAATATTTCGCGTTAGATTAGTTTTTCTGCGTTGTTAGTAGAACACATAAGTACAGTCAGGCCAATATAATGGCGCATAACCGCTTATCAAATTCAATCTATTAAGGTTAACGATAACAGGAAGTGAATATATATATATATATATATATATATATATATATATATATATATATATATATATATATATATCGTATTGCTAGTTTAGACGTCATAGATACCATTCACACGTCTGCTAGTACAATTCTCTGTAGTTTAAAAATGTCCAATTTACGCAATAGAAAATACCACAGGCAAAATTCTGAATGCCAAGAACTTTTGATATACAAGAGACAGTGGCCTAATTTTTGAAAAAAACTTGATTAGCAGGTGCTCTTCACTTGCCAGTCAAACGTGCTAACCATTCACACGTCTGCTAATACAATTCTCTGTAGTTTAAAAATGTCCAATTTACGCAATAGAAAATACAACAGGCAAAATTCTGAATGCCAAGAACTTTTGATATACAAGAAATAGTGGCCTAATTTTTGAAAAAAAACTTGATGCAAAGAACTTTTGATATACAAGAGATAGTGGCCTAATTTTTGAAAAAAATGATTAGCAGGTCCTCTTCACTTGCCAGTCAAACGTGCTAATCATTCACACGTCTGCTAGTACAATTCTCTGTAGTTTAAAAATGTCCAATTTACGCAATAGGAAATACCACAGGCAAAATTCTGAATGCCAAGAACTTTTGATATACAAGAGATAGTGGCCTAATTTTTGAAAAATCTTGATTAGCAGGTGCTCTTCACTTGCCTGTCAAACGTGCTAATCATTCACACGTCTGCTAATACAATTCTATGTAGTTTTAAAATGTCAAATTTACTGTTATACAGGTTATACAGACTTAGGCATCAAAAGGATTAACATTAAGCGGACCTCAACTTGTTTGTATTTGACTGATACAAGAGAATTTCGTTATAACGTATTCTCGATTACAACGTACATACAGCAATGTAAGCCCCGTGCGATTATTATTATTATTATTATTATTATTATTATTATTATTATTATTATTATTATTATTATTATTATTATTGTCAGAGACAATATTCTATAGCGCCCTAAATGAGCTAAGAGCACAAAACAAGAGTGCTTGGTGATGCGCTACTGTATTGGACGCAACGCACTTCGGATATAACGTGTACTTCATGTACATACCCGTTAAGTACGTTATAACGAAGTTCTACTGTTGCCTACATTAATGAAAGCAATTAACTGGGTGACCTCAACTTTTCCTTTGGCAAAAAAGACGCACGTAGAAGTAGAGAGAAAACCAGTCGAGATATTTGGTCAGCAAAATTAAATCCGTGATAAATAAATTACTTACATTTAAAAAAATGGCTCAAATACAAATAATTATCGAAGTATTTGGCCAAAATAGAATTGTAACAAAAAACCGACTTAAAATCTGTTTTCTCATCGACCTTTCAACTCATGCGTCCATAGTTTTATTTTTTAATGGCATTTCGCATATCGTTTTTTTGGTCCAGCCACTAATCAGGTCTTGAAAACTTCAGATAATTCGCTGAATAAACCACAAAGGAAATTCATGCCAAGTAAATATGATTCCACTTTAGTAGTTAATCTTTCTTAAAATGTTACTTTTTAGTTTTGGAAACAGATGATGGGGAAGATGACACCCGGTGGACCGATTCAACTTTCACTAGTGATGGTAAGAACAGATCGCAGACACACATTGCGATGCATATATCTAGTAAAACAGCTAAGCAAAGTTAGCCAGAGAAGGAACTTAAAAGTACATGTTAATATAACAGCGTTAATGTGCTATTTGAAAACAATGGATTCTCATATTATCTATGCATGGCCAACACTCTCTAATTAATAAGTCTGATTAGAGATGAAAATGAATGGGCGAACCTCTTTTTGTTCAACCGTTCATTGCTATTTTGCGTGAAATTAACGTGGAGTGAGTGAAACGGATAGACAGGTCAATCAATTGTAAACTTCTTTAACGCCATTAGCAAAGTCAGTCCATAATTCCTTTTTCCGGCAAATGGGAGGGCGGTATGCAACCAGGCATTGGCATAATAGCCACGATGGAGAACCGGCTCCTTCTATTCTGGTTATGATCCCCGCCGTTAGATTTGCGCAATAAAGTTGAGGTGTCTGGGGTGGGGGGTAGGGTGTATGACCGAAGAGAATAAGTAAATGTGCGAAGAATTCCATGACGGCGTTTTTTTGCTCGGCAGAGAAAATGGTCATGTGACCCCATTCTCTCTCTCTCTCTCTCTCTCTCTCTCTCTCTCTCTCTCTCTCTCTCTACATATAAAGAACGAAGACAATTAAAACATCGAGAACCAAATTAAACGCCATATACTAGATTGAGCATAAGAGGGATCACGAGGGAGCCACAGAGGGCCGAAGACAGCGCGACTCAGTTCGGGTTTTTCTTTTGGGACTATATCTATAGAGTGGTCGTGAGAATCGTGCAGTCGAAATATTTAGATATTTTAAAATTGCGGCATTCGACAGAGTTCAGTCCCAGTGGGGGCCTTATTTCCCACTGAAATGACGTCATTGGGAGGTCTTCTGTCCAAAAATAGCTAAATATCGAAATTGATGATCTTTGGTCAAATTTCGAGATTCTTCGCGCGTTCTTTTTTTGAGAACAAACAATTTTTTTCTCGGATCGAATTTATTTTAGCATCAATTGAAGATCATTCGATGTCTTCAAAGAATCTAAACTTGGATTCTCAATAGGCCTATTCATCGAGCTCTGAGAAATATGGCGAGTGGTCCAATGATGTCTTACACCTCGAAAACCAAGGAAATGCGAGAGAACGTCTATTTCAAAGAATTTCATCCAAATTTTGTTTACCATTTGGGGCTACGCCCTGGGCCCCGCTGTGAGGGTTCATGTTTCTTAGCCCCCCTATTCCGTAACCATAGCTACGCCAATGCATCCAGAAATAGATGCATCTTTAGTCTAGACCTGAAGCCTTAACGGATGTAGCAGATGCAACGTTTGACCAAAGAAAACGCTTTTACGGTCCAATCAACAAGCCAACGGCCTAAAAGTTAGAACAAAAAATGGCATGGACAAGTTTTATTTAAAGTTGACAGTCAACTAAATCAGTAATGCTAATTAATTCTGTGAATATCGAAACACACACACACACACACACACACGCACACACACACAGCACATATATATTCTGTTGCATTACATATATAATGGCAATATATTCCTTCATACGGTACTCTATATCGTAAGTCTCTTAAGTTGAGTGGATAGCAAGAGCGTCGTGAATGCATGACATATCAGCCTATAAGTCCTGCTTCGGGTGTGCATATTTTAAGGACCGGTTCTTCGTCGTGTGACTCGTGAGAGATCTGCATACCAATTGTTAGTTTAATGTCACGAGTACGACAACGGGGCTCAGGCATTTTCATACAAAAAAGAGCATGAATATCGTCTGTAGTTTTCTGAGACGACAGCCATTTCAATTCAGAGAGAGAGAGAGAGAGAGAGAGAGAGAGAGAGAGAGAGAGAGAGAGAGAGAGAGAGAGACAGAGACAGAGACAGAGACAGAGACAGAGACAGAGACAGAGACAGAGACAGAGACAGAGAGAGCATATAATGTTATTGCTCGTGAAGCGAATGTCTTTAGACCAGTCATGCGTCATGCAGAATCTCATGATGAATATCCATAACCAATTTAGTTCGGTTATATTAAGTAAGGAAGGAATGCGTTCATTCGCTTCACGAACGGAGAGCAACTTAACAGCACTTCCGTCGAGAGATCTGTAACGGCCAAATCAATTATATATCAATATTGACCGCACTAAATCTTACATTTTGACTGATCGAAAAGAACAATGACATATTTACAGTGCAACTATGTTATTATTGCAATATAATAATAATAATAATAATAATAATAATAATAATAATAATAATAATAATAAGAAGAAGAAGAAGAAGAAGAAGAAGAAGAAAAAGAAGAAGAAGGAAAGGCTTAGAGTGGTTCAGTAGGAACCATTATATTCCACTCGGCCATGTAGGCCTAGATACAGCGAATCTTTGCACAAGACCTTTATCTTCATATTTTTGGACGAAAATTCTTAAAGATCTGACAATAGAATAATAGAAGTGTTTGCTTTGGACCGTGGCCCGTGGGTCAGTGGAACGACACTTGAGTGCAAACTGAACGCTTTCCTGAGGTCATATTGTTAGACGCGTAGCGGAGGAATTTTTGAAGCCCTTAAATAATAGAAGAGAGTTCTTCGTCTGACTGCTTTCAAATGTTTTGTCGTTTCAGTTGCTCGCTCTTCTTCGATGTCCGCGTAAGTAACATCCTTTGTATCTTCCTCTATCCTGAGAATTTTTAATTAAAGCAAATTGGTTCTAGGCCTATTGCATCAACTAAATGTAGCGTCTTAGGTTCAGATTGAGTCAACAAAACGACTGCTAGACTCAAAAACTATCAGGGGGCTGTCCATTAATTAATGTCAACAATTTTTGGGCAATTTTGACTCCCTCCCCCTTGTCAGCAACTGTCAACCTTCAGTGACCCCTGTATAATTATGTCAAAAACTTTTGACTCCCCCCTCCCCACTAGAACCAGTGACGGGCCCTCCCCCTAAAAAGTTTAGATGGTTGTTATTTTTGCAGCGATGAGACCTTTTCCCCTTTCTTTTGTTCATCAGGTGTCATAATGTGGTGGTGATGATGACCTTGTTTTTTGCTTGTCAGGCTTTTCTTCGTTGTAATAAATAGTATTCCATGAAATTTCCTCTTTTTTCATTTGTAAAACATGAAATTGTTGACGTCAACTTCTCTTGACCCCCTCCCCCTGTCAACAAATGTCAAACTTTTTCAAACCCCTCCCCTAATTTGTTGACGTAATTAATGGACAGCCCCCAACAACAATATTAAATCGACTACTACACGGATATAAGCAATAAATTAATTATAGGCCTAATTAATTATTACAGTAAACTGCTACTTAAAGAAGCGCTGCATTAATTCCTGCTTTTCATTTACTTTACAGTAATTGCTCTTACAGTAGTTGTCATGTTAGATGCGCCATATAAATTTGACCATTATATTATCTAATTTTAAACTTCTATAGCGCCACTTCATAATGCACAGAAGCGCCACCCGATGGCACGCCAAATCTAAATCGGTCTCATTATTAAGATCCAGGTCATATAGGCCTAATGATAATGCTTCCTCAGTGCTGTGGAATTTATAGGGTCTTTATCCGATGCAATGTGTACATGTTGGGGACGAAATGCAGATGACACTGTGCTCGTTAAAGTTTATCATCGATCTTCATTGATTGATTTCCATTAAGCAATCATTTAACACGATTTAGCGAAAACTCAATTTGTCTTTCAATCGCTAGGTGGCCTCAGCCAATCGAATCGTGTAACCTATCCTCCCACTCCTCCCTATTCCTCGCGGCTGATGCCGTCAGTCAATCCGTTCGACCAGTCTTCTCCCTATCCATACGCCCTGTCCTCCTCCTCCTCCAACCCCATGATGATGGCGTCGACCATCCTCCCTGCCGGCCCCGGCGCCGCTGCCACCACAATTCCAGCTGGGCAGGGCACAGCAGTTTCCCTTCGTCCCGTGACTCCATCGAGGATGACGATGCAAAGAACGAACCAGATGCTGATGTCTTCCTCTCAGACGACGGACGATGCAGACTCCCTTCGGACCACCCTTGTTCCGCTGATCGCCAGCGGGACCACAGATTTCCCCGTGGGGGCGACCGTCCCGGCGAGCACCCCCCAACGCGTCCAGATGACCTTCAACAACAGGTACTCGGATCTCGGGGTCAACGAATACGACGTGTGGGGAAACAGGATGGCAGCCCAGAGGCAGCTGTCGCAAGCGTGTCGGATTACGAACGATAGAATCACCGACGTCTCCACGCAGCCGAACGCAACCGGTAAGACGCGGTTAATGGTCAGATGGCAAGACTTTCTTTTAAAAAACAGTCCCCGCCTTTTAACCCCTTAACCGTGTATTTAACTGTAACTCAATGTAAAATGGACGGATATATCCGGGATCCCCAGTTAAGGGGTTAATTCGTCGAATTGCGTTTTGACTAACAAAGAAACGTTCTTGTTTGCACGGAAAGCGCTTTCGCGATGTTTTAAGACTTCGTCTACGGTCAAATTTAGGAAATTTCACGGAGAGAAGTCTGGACATAATCTCTCGCGTCGCTTGGTTTAGCGCTAATCAATCAAAATTATGACAGTTGTTTTTTGGGGTTTCAGGTTCTAAGCCCCTCACTGCCAAAAAGTCCTTTTTCTTTTTTGCACAGACTGTCTCTGAAGGGGGAATTTTCTCCCTACAGAAGGTTGCTGCTGCAGTTTTCTTTAGAAATCTATGAGGAAAGTTTGGGGACTAAAATACGTCTTGTGAGAACTAGTATCTAGTGAAAAGTATGGGAGATTGACTTAATTATAGGAGAAAATGATAATTGTTTCGATCAAGAGTTTTCAGAAAAGCTAGTCAAGTTATCTTGAAATTCCCGTCGAAACCAGAAGAACACTCGCTAGAGTTATTTTATCCAAGCAAAGTGCTTATAGATAATTGGGTTTTATTGTAGACTATTTAGTGTTGAGATTTTCGATACAACAAGGATATCCGATATACATCTCGGAGGCTGTACAGCTGCTGCAGCAAAAGGCCCATAGCCCAACATTCATGCAGCTGACCGGTCAACCGCTGGAACTATCCACCATGGTCTTCTGGACAGGTGAGTAGTTTGTATGACCCTCAGGTACTCTCTAGTCGATGCGTTGATATTTCACAGTCTTCGCTTAATGGGCCGCCCTCGGCCCATTCGCTAGGGCCGCCCATGCATTCGCATGGGCGGTCCTAGGTTCAAAGTCTTCGGAGCAATTTGAAGAATGATTGTAAAGAGATGAAGGGTTATTTCTAGGATTATCAATTTTGGGGGAGGGTCACTCCAGATTCCTTGTAGACATCGACGGGGCTTCAATCGGTGCAAATATGAAATCTCTACGACACCACAAATTTTCGCTCAAATTTCGAAAAAAAACCCTGGACTATATAGTCCATGAAAAATTATCGGGCGACCCAAAAATTCATGTCGATATTTCACCCAAATTTCTATTTAGAACCTTCAAACACCTTGCAGTGATGTCAGTGGAGTAGAAAAATCCGTCACTTTCCACCCTATTAATGTGTCTATATTGCAAAATATAATAATGGTGGCTATACATTTTATAGATTTTCAAACCTTTAAAGCAGTCAGATATCTGATAGATATCCAAAATGCGGGTCCAGATTCCTTGTAGACATCGACGGGGCTTCAATCGGTGCAAATATGAAATCTCTACGACACCACAAATTTTTATGAATTTAGAATCAGCTAAAATAAATTCGTGCAGGGAGGTTAACATCCCAGCATCATCATAGTCACCAGTGGCGCAGCCAAAATTCCGGAGTAGGGGGGACACTCTGACATTTTTCGGCCTAAAAGTCTTGACGTGCAAAGTCGTCGTCTCAAATGCTTTAAAGTCTAATATCTGGTGCGTTTTTCTCGATAAAATAATAATACTGCCCCCCTTTACTACCGCCCCCCTACCTCAAAATGCTCACCGATTTTTTGAGAATCTCACGATCGGTCGTCCCGATCCGAATAGGGGCTTGGTCCACCTCCCCCACCCCATCCCCCGCCTACCCCCTCCCCTCCGTGGCTACGTCAATGACAACCACATCACAATGGCAGAGGCGTCGAATTAATTTACGGCCACCACCTGTTCTGCTTTCTCTCTCGCAGACGACGGACCTTGTCCCGTCGATGGATGCATGAACGGCGGACTGTGTAACGTGACGGTGACCGGATCCTACGAATGCCAGTGCAGTCCTGGATACGCCGGACCCAGCTGCCAGGACGCGGTGAGACCGGCGAATCTGTCCCTGCTCGGTCTCCTGGTGCTGCTGGTCATCCCGATCGCCGCCGCCCTCTTCGTCGGCTTCTACTTCGGTCTTCGGCGTCAGCAGAAGCAGCGGCTGAAGAGGGCGTTCGACCTGCGTGACGTTCGCACCATCGGACCGAAGTCGATGCTGAGCCTGCCGCATGAGCCGGGCATGAGGAACGAGATGTACGACACGAGAAGCTTCGCTCTTGCCTTCACCGACACTTCGTTCAGCAAGAGCTCCCCTCCACCGTCCTCATCGGAGGACGATCTCATGTCACGCATGGGATGAGTGCCTAATGTCTCACGGCTGAAGCCATAATCCCTTCTGTGCACGCAACTTATATAATGACAACGGCGTCTCTTAATAAATGAACGCGTCAAGGATTTCTTATTACTTTATTTAGCATACATGACTGACGGTCAAATGATCAGCAAAACGCCATTTCCATCCGAAGGCCTGCGACGGATTTCGTCTCTCTCTTGTCCTCTAATACTATACAGTAGAACTTCGTTATGACGTACTTAACAGGTCTGTAAAATTGAGTACGTTATAAACTGTAAGAGTTACGTTTTATCGAATGCCATCCAATACGGTAGCGCATCACACGGGAGTCGGACATCGCGGTACGTTATAGCCGAGGATACGTTATAGCCGAGTCCGCTGTAACGAAGTTCTACTGTATTTAGAAGATGGAATGGGAGAATCGATTGGGCGCCCTAGTGGGGTAGAAAATATGCCTTGAACGCCCTGTCCACTGGATGCAAACAATTTTGGGGTGGGTGAAGTCCAACTGCCGCCATTTTCTGAAAGCTAGAACATCGTTGTTTACATCATCGTTAGCAACTCTAGAACAAACCATAATCATCAGCTTATTTAATATTATGGACTAAACGCTTATCATGTGTAGACAGTAAGACTGTATACAGTCTTACTTACTAACTTCAGAATTATTCGAAATTTCAAAGTTTATACTATGATTGGAACGCAACTGTTTATAGCAAAGCGATTTTTAAAGTCTTCCTAATTCATCTGAATTTCATATTCAAAGTTCAAAGTTCAAAGGAAGAAACTAGTCTAAGAAAACATTGATCGCGTATCATCAATTCAACGCACCATGGAAAGTCAAATCTTTTTTACAATAAAACGACCTTTTTTGCTCGTCAAATCATTTGGGCCGATAAATGTGGAAGTGGCCCCCGTTCTGGAATCTTGGTCCCCCCCCCCCCACACTGCATAGCCCTCGGTCAACCCTTTTGTGTGACCTATAATTTATGTGACTTTGGTCGCTTCATTCTTCTGACTAGCGCCTACAATCGAAAATATACCTGCCTAATTAGAGATAAGGTGACGCGAATTCACAGTTTTTTTTTAAAATAGGATTTCGCTCCCAGAATCTGCAGCACAAAGCAAGAGAACATGCATGGAGGTCGCATTCCATAACTGCCCAATGTTTATTATTGTGTCGTCAGAACTCGATCGAAAGGCGATACATTTAGGGGGATCTACTGCATGAAAACATCACCACAGGTCCCTATAGCGATCTAAATAAACTAAAAAAAACAGCAACACGCAGAAAGAGATAGTTTTATGACTGAAGATAAACTGTAGAAGCACTAATTGTAATGACGAAAACCGCTTAAATAATGCCCCGAAGTAAATCCTTGTCGCACTTTTCCAAAGCATCTGTCCCTCTGCTGTTGCTCATCCGTTCTACGAGCGATGCCAAGGCGCAGGTTTCACATTTAAACACTCTTCAAAACAGAGACCATAATTATAGTTAAACGCATTAAAACAGATTAACGTTTGTCTTTCTACCGAAAGTTCAGTAAATTCTAACGTAAAGTATTCAATAAAACCAATATTTGTCTTAATTAAACGATTCTGCTAAATACGAAGAAAACCCATTGGTACGTTCCTACAAAGTAGAATTCGCGTCTGACTGTTGGGTCTGATTGAAATGGAGAACAAAGTGATAAACTCTATCAGCATACTCTCCATGCAATGCAATACAGTACTTTATATGGCTCCTCTAGTGTGTAAACTCGACAGAGCCATTGTCCCTATATTTACATTAAAGTCAATGTTAAGCAGTTTAGTACGGAAGCCGAGACATGCCACGCTGCTCTGACAAAAGAATCGACCAATTGCTACGCGTTGTAATTAATGCCAATGCCTTTGGCAATGCAAGAGAACAAAAACCACGGATGTCTCTGTTCACACAACAGCAAAAACGAGCCTACTATAGAGTTAGGCCAAACGGCATGCAACCCCCGCCCCCTCACAAAGCCATTCTTCAATGACTAGGAAATTCACCCTGCCGAGAGTAAATAAATAAATGGACCTGACACAAGCTAGTCAACCATGCTAAAAATGCAATTATACATTGCATGTTCAGTCACTTTCTGCCATGAATCAACCTGTGAAATAAGAAAAATATGCTATATGTATCTGCTCTCTATTCAATAATATACTAAAAATGCTTAACTGCGTGTGCGTTTTAACTCATAAATACTTGCATAGATAAATAACAAAAATGTACATAACAGTCTCTGTCTGTGTATATCAAAATTCAGAAAACAATTACTTAAAATTAATTTAAACTCAGAAATGTAAAACAAATAGCATAAATTACTGCTAAGCTAAACGTGGCAACAATGACGAAGGCAACACGACAACATACAATAAGTAAATCTAACATAACTGTGAACTATACAATCACAGGCGGCTCCAGAGGGGGCCGGGGCTGTACCTCCCCCATTGAATACCTGCCCCCAGTGGCCCCTCACATGTGGTGCACTCATTCTAAGCGACTAGACTAGTCCAGATTTATGAAAAATAGTTAGCCTCCATGTTTAGAAGTTGCCACCCTAACGCCCCTCCCACTTGCCAAATCCTGGGGCCGCCTATGTCTAAGGCCTATACAATCCGCAGAATGTACGCAAAAGCATTTCTAGGTCATTGCAAAGCAATATCTTTCTTCAGAAGTGAAGCCGTGCTGAAGCAAAAGATAAAAACATAAGACTGTCTAAAATACGTGTTTTAAACCAATTTTTCAAGATGAAAATATGAAACGCATAAGACTGAATATTAACAAAATTATAACAGATGAGCTTCCAATAGTCAACAACTGTTAATAATCAACTGGAACTTAAAATATCGTAACAAAATCTCACACGACTAACAACAAAACATCGTCACCGTCAAGTGAATTAATTCGGGAATTTAAACCAAAATGTAGAAAATAAATCAATTGAATCAAATGCCAGGTTTATAAGAGACGAAGGCTGAACTTTTCTTAAGGCGAACCTGAAGAAACTTCATTGAATTCAAAATTCAATATTATTTAACAAACTTACGTCTAAGAAACCGTTAAAAGCTTAACCAATGAAGCGAGAAAAGCAACAAGATGTGTGTCGGGTCTGAAAGACCTTAGACCAAGCACAACATAGGCCTACATTAATGAAGGCTGCATCACGAATAGTCTTTCGTTCGCTGAAAAGTTCGAAATGTGCGGAACACCGATTTCCAAGATGACCGCGTCTTCTTGTGACGGCGAATGAACACAAATGGGCAAAGTAAAGAGGAAAATCTATTGGAAGAAGTTTCTTTGTAAGAAATTACTGTTTTGGTGACAACTGATTCGGTTCTCTGTCTTCATTTTCATCAGCCTAAGATTTAAACTATGAGAAATTAGACAATCATTCGATGGAAGAAGCCATCAAATATTCAACTGCAATCAACAATATAGAAAAGAACTTCCATCATTTTTTACGACTGTTATTTTATTTATTTTTATTGGACCCTGTAATATGCCCTTGCTCCTGACATCTTGGTAATATGGCGCACAAGAAATTATCAGTGTAATAATAATAATAATAATAATAATAATAATAATAATAATAATAATAATAATAATAATAATAATAATAATAATAAACAAAAAGTCATTATCTTGATTTTGACAAATATCACAAAATATTCGTTCACAGCCTTCTAGAACGTGAACTTGGCATCTGAGAAATAGAAAAGGTGCAAACTTGAATAGTGACAGTGCTGCGGTAATTAAGAAATGGTATGGGTGGGGATGAAATATGACAGTTGCGTCACCGAGTGACACCCACTGTTGAGCCACGCAGGGTCTTCATGTGAGCGTAGATTAAGACGCCGATGTCCTGAAGACCTTCTTCCATCGCTATGGATAACGCTGTACTGCCGTCCTGCAATATAACATTAATAATAATAATAATAATAATAATAATAATAATAATAACAATAGCAATAGGAATAATAATAATAATAATAATAATAATAATAATAATAATAATAATAATAATAATAATAATAATAATAAGAAGAAGAAGAAGAAGAAGAAGAAGAAGAAGAAGAAGAAGAGGAAGAAGAAGAAGAAGAAGAAGAAGATCTCAAGTGTTTCATATTCTGAATAAATTAGTTTTCTGCCAACACTGACTGCACGATTAGCCACAAAGTAACGAACGTATAATTATAACCTATGTTAACTTCGGCAACAGAAACAAACAATGTTAATAGGACAGAGCGGTGAACACAAGTTCCACCTCATAAACTCAGATGCTGGAACTTTGCAATTTAAAGAGAACGAACGTAAAGGTGCACAGTGGGGGCGGGGTGAGTCGAAAGAGTGATAAGTGAGTGAGCTCACGACATCGGTGAGCGTTGAGTCGCAGCTGACGTCACTGAGCAGCGTCTTGATGACGTCGACATGACCGTGTTCGCTGGCGCACATGAGGGCCGTCGATCCGTCCTCGTCCTGTGCGTTGACGTCTGCCCCACAGGACAGCAGCAGACAAACGGTGTCGTTGCGTCCGTGACTCGACGCCAACATCAGAGCCGTCTGACCAGACTACGCACGTCAAATGCCGAGACACACGTCTTGATTTAACTTCTATAGCGCCACGATGACGCTCACTAGCGTAGATTTGGATGAAAAAGTGGAGGGTCAACCCATACCTTCCCCTTCCTATGGTAACCTCTCAAAAATTGGGGGTGGGGGTTCGAGCCTAGAGGCCTAATAGAAGTTTACGCCTATGAGTTATTGGCTCTGGTTGTTGGTGAATAGACAGGGGCGAGTCCAGGATTTCTTGGTGGTGGTGGGAGGAGGGGTAATTTGGTAAATGAATTCATAGGAAGTTGGTGAAGGATGAAAAGAGAATAGGAAAAATCAATAAACTTTGCCGGAAAAGGCCGTCGATTTACTAGACTTTTACCCCAAAAATTGATTTCACCAGCGAGAAAAAGTCCGGGAGTCCGGCGGGAGATGCATCCCCACTCATCCCCCACGTGAAGCCGCCACTCTAAATAGATCTTAGATAATAAGGGGATATGTGGGTAAAACGATGATGATGATGATGATGATGATGATGATGATGATGATGAGGATGATGAGGATGATGAGGATGATGATGAGGATGATGATGATGATGAGGATGACGTGGAATATTGAATTTCAAAATAGTCAAAGACAACTGATTGCAACAGTTCGAGCGATTGCAACAATAAGCATTTGACAACCAGGGGCGGCGCTGGGTTTCGTTGACTGGGTGGGTCTAATGCAATTTACACAGCCGGCTCAGACTACCCCTCAACCCCCCCGCCCCAATCAAAAAATATCTGCGTATTTGCACGATTTGCTTGGGTGCCCCTGCCCGAGGCTGGGTGGGTCCGGACCCGCGGACCCACCCCCTAGCGCCGCCCCTGTTGACAACATAATAACTGCTGCACTTAATAGACGGAACTCAATCCTTACTTCAAAGAAGAATTTAACTCTTAGCATTCTAACCCAGCGTGAAACTGAACCTACGACTGCCAATATGTTAAAACCAACCAGAGAAGAAGGCACGTTCACATTTCCAGACTCAAACAGGTATTGGATGATTGGTCTATGACGATCCATGTCGACCAACAACAGCGCAGCCAGCATGATGGCTGTATAGCCAGCCTTGTTCTGATGGCTAACATCACAGAAGCCAGTGTCCAACAGATGTCTGATGACGTCAGTGTTTGAGTAGGAAACCGCATAATGAAGAGCCGTATTTCCCTACAACCATCGACACCTGCACGTATTTGCCTAAATCACACAGTCTCAAACTAACTGACAATTTCATATTTAAAAAATTAGTCTCAAAATGAATTTAAATGACAAATGTTATTTAACTAAATCATCTTTTGACAAATCAGCAAATTAACCAAATAGATGTCGATATTTTACATCGACGCATCCTAAACAGCTTAGTACTTAAATACTTAACCGGTATATTTAATTTAATTTAAATTAGATAATTATTTATTAGCTACAGATTAGTCGTATGCATAGCAGTCGTTGCTACTGACATCGGCATCTGCCATGTTGACAATAGTCTGACAGAGAGAGTCGCCGTAGCTGAGCGCCAGCGACAGAAACGTCTTCACTTCCATCGCAGACGAAGTCTTACGGCCACACACAAAGAACCACTGCTTACGAACGTAATCGAGCGCTGAGATCTGTAAAACCAAAAAACCATCCATAACAGACTGTAATTGCGCTTTACTGAGTTTACAGTCACGAACTGCAAAATCTGAACAACATGTTCATTGTTCAAGAAGTAGATGTGAAGACGTAAGATTTACGCAGTTCAGTTGTAGGTTAACTGTAATTATGTCTGTAAATGAAAATTCACGTAAACCTTTGCATCGTCCGTTCCGTCGGGACTCTGTAGCCACTGGTTGCATACTGACATAGCATCACATATGTTTCCATCAAACCTGCAGTCACAAATAAGTAAGTGAAATCTCGTGATTTTATCAAGCCCTTTCAGAAGTGGTACTGGAATAGTTGCCAATTCTTAGGCACTTAGTGTAAATTTGAAATAGCAAGAGGCATAAATTGGTGAGGGGCTGCCCATTAATTATGTCAAAAATTTCTGGGCAATTTTGACCCCCTCCCCTTGTCAACAATTGTCAACTTTCAGTGATCCCCCCATAATTATGTCAAAAACTTTTGACCCTCCCCCCATCTAAGATCAGTGACGGGTCTCCCTAAAAATGTTAGAAAGTTATTATTTTTGTGGCAATGACCAATTTTTTCATTTCTGTTGTTCATCAAGCGGCATAATGTGGTGATGATGACCTTGATTTTTGCTTGTCAATCTTTTTTCCGTTGTAATAAATAGTATTCCATGAAATTTCCTATTTTTATCATTTGTACAAAAAATGAAATTGTTGTCGTCAACTTCTCTTGACCCCTGTCAACAACTGTCATACTTTTTCAAACCCCTCCCCTAAGTTGTTGACCTAATTAATGGACAGCCCCTGAGTGAGTCAGGCGGGTCATTTTATCAAGTATGAAGAGATTATAAAGTATTTAAATTTTATATATATATATATATATATATATATATATATATATATATATATATATATATAATACAGTCAGGCGAACCATACTGAAAACTAGAAAATAAGTGACTGCATGTGGTCCAGTGCAATTTTATTTTCGATATTTGAGAACGTACTGCTTCCCCTCCGTGTCCCGACAAGAGCTGCTCTGATTTTCTCCGGAATCTTCCCTCCTTTCGCACTGAATAACGGACTGCGTGAAGTCGTCCTCTGTAACCTGGTCATCTTGTTTGTCGCTCTGTTGATCGGGTTGATCAAGAAACTTTCGTATCTGATTGGTCGCTTTGCTCATCGCCCCTTCTGTGCCCTCGTCGTCCCACTGCCTGCTGCTATAAGCGCCCTCCGCTGTGGTGTGCCTCGTCCCGTCGTGTCCAACCGTAACTCCAGTTTCCCTGCGAATATATTCGGCATATTCCTCGCTGCTAAAATACCACAAAATAAAATTAAGACAAACAGTTGATCCTATCCGTCTGCAAAATATAATTGAATTCTAGTTTCTTATTATGTTAACCCCTTAACCGTGTATTTAACTGTAACTCAATGTAAAATGGATGGATATATCCGGGGTCCCCAGTTAAGGGGTTAATAATCCACACATAATTCATAAGTCTGTGCAATTATGCAAGGCGCATCACAATTAGGCAAATCTTTTGCAAGATTTAATACAATGCTATGCCTATATTCTTTGTAATATACTGCTGATAAGATTTTCATTACTAACCTTATTTATGCATAATTTTAATCTACATAAATAATTTCTTCGTTCTCTTTTTTTCAGTGTTCCCTTCTAATCAAGGGAATTTTCAATGGGGGTTTAATCGGGAGGGAAATCGTCCATTTAGAGGCAATTCGACCGTGATTACCTTGCCCTTACCCGTCGATATGACTAACCCTTTCGGATCAATATGGCTCTAATTCTTATATATATTATATTATATATATTATATATATATATATATATATATATATTATAGTGGCACTATAGAAGCTGTTGAGTGATTGACTGGTTGATTGATTAAAATGCATAAGTAAGATTGAATGAGAAGACCTTTTGGATCGATCATTCTCTGTGAGGCTTTCAGACGAGAATTCCAAAGCAGCAGTGATCTGAGATGTTTCCATTGGAAGCGCCTTGCTATCCTCAACTCCTCCTCCTCCTCCTCCTCCTGTCCTGTCGATCCTCCTTCGCTCAATCCTCTTCTCGGTGATGATGATCTTCTTTCTTACAGCAGAGGCTCTGGCCGCAGCGTCCAAGTCCAGAATGGCGGAATCTGACGCCGTCTTAATAAGACGCACAACGTCGAACGCCTCACTCCTAGACTGCGTTTCACTTCCATCTGCTGAGGAGGAAAGGCGTGACTCCTCCGCTGGATCCATCGCGGCGTGCCTCTTTACAAACAGAAACATCTCCCTGTGCTCTGTGGCAGGCGACGTAAACCCGGAGATGTCGTCTGTTTTCAAAGATTCTGCATCAGCAACAACATCACTAAGACTGCTGATGCAGGCAGCCTCTCCAGCATCAGCATTCGCATCGATAACAGATCCTCCTTCAGCTGTGTCACCGCTCGACGAGACGTCTTCAGCAGAGGATTGATAATTTTCAGAACTTTCCTCGGATGCTAAACCGGCCCTAACATCTGCAGAGTCTTCAGCTGCTTTGGTGTGTTCACTTGGCTTTTCCGTCTCCAAAGAGAGGAGAACTGTCTCGTTAGACAGCACCTCAACACTACCACCTTCTTCGTTTTCTTCTTCTTCTTCTTCTTCTTCTTCTTCTTCTTCTTCTTCCGTTTCCTGTTCTGTTCTAATGATCGGAGGCGCTTTCTCCTCGTCCTCTTTCTTCTCTTCTTCGGAAACTTCCTCACTGGTGACGTCTTCGGTGACGTCACCGACAGCTAAACTTTTTTCTTCGATTGCGAAATATTCGTCGACCGATCTGACGGCCCTGGGGATCGACGTGGTGGCGCCCCCTGGGGTCACTTCTAAGACGGACAGTGCAGAGCTGCTGTCTTCCGAGTCACTCGAAGCCGCACTCGACTCGTTGCTGTCGTTTATCATCACAGACTCACCACACTGCGGCGACTCAAGCATCCGCTCGACGACAATGCATTCGACGGGATCCTCTGCAGAAGAAGATGATGAGTCTGACTCCATTCGAACCTCTTCGGTTTTCGACGAAGAAGAAGAACGAGATGAAACAGCTCCTCGACGCACGTCCATTGATGTCTCGGCTTCTCTAAGTCGTCGGGAACCAGTGCTGCTGTCGATTACGTAGACTTCGTTATCGGGAGCTTCTGCTTCGTAGACTGTCACTTTTCCAAAAGTTATTCGTTTCTTTGAAACCTCCGAAGAAGACTTTGCATCCGCCTGCGTTTCTCCGCCTCTTTGCCGTTCCTTTTCGTGATCTTCCCATTCCGGGATCTTCGAAGCGTATTCGAATATGAGAAAATCGTCGGTCTGCGTGCATTTGTCGTTTCCTGAATGTCGTCTATTTTGAAAGCCTGTTTCTTCTTTGCAATCAATTCTATTCGCCGTATCCTCATACGGGGCGTCTATGCTTCGAAGTCTTTCCAAATCAATGATGTCTGACGCACTGATTTCTGATTCATTAGCCCTTTGGGAGTTTGAAAAAGTATCACCACCAGCACCTGTTCCAAGATCTAGAGCGTCAGTATTTACGGATGATGAAATCTCACCGCTTCTAGACTCGGATACTGCTTCAGTTGACCCGGCGACGGTCTGCAGCTGTATAGACAACGCCGAGGCAGTCTGATCAGTCAATGCAGCAGCATCGTCACCTACGCTGCAATCGACGAATACAACGCTGCGTGTTCCGATGCACGAGTCGCTCGTAGCGACCCTCGAAAGAGTTCCGACGCTCTTCAATTCCTTCGCGTGCTCTGAATCGGTGCTGACGCAAGCATCCGCCGTCTTCAACTTAGAATAATTCGACGGCCGTATGACTATCGTGTGAGTCGAGACCGTAGACGCAGACTGGAAGCTTTCGTTCGAATGTCTAGGATCTGAGAAATCGACAGAGTGCAACCTGGATTCAGAAGTGCCATTTGCACCTTCACCTGACGACGACGAACGAAGAATTGCTCTTTCCGAAGAAGACGAAGAAGAAGAAGAAGAAGAAGGAACTCGTATGTCGCTGATGACTGAAGAGTCACCGACCGACGACGTGTCGAGGCAGGAAGTCCCTCTGTCGGCGACTGTCAACGTCAACAGACGGTTCTCCTCTTTCAGCATCGAGATGCGCGACTGCAGAATAGGAATGACCTTGACCTGCTCTTCCAGTTCCTTCATTCTCCGAAGACTTGCCACCAGCTGTTCCCGGATCGCCTGCAGAACGGACGGACTTACCCTCCCTCCGCCCTCCGCATCGAAAATGCCGTCGAACGACGACGACGCAACGCTGTTCGCAGACGCCTCGGCGTCGATATTCGACCTCCCCGTCCGTCCTTCGTACATCCGCGACAGTTTCACCTCCATCCGACTGACCGGTCTTGAACCGTCGGTGACAGATGGCGCTTCACTGGACGATGATAATACGGGAGAGACGGAAGCGAATCCATCGAAGATGTTTGCCGATGACGAAGCGGCTGTTTCTGTCGCCGTTGTAGACGTCGAATGGCGCTCTAATCCCGACCGTGCCGTCGTCGTCGTCTGCTGGTTTTGCTTTACGCAGCAGACGATGAGAGTGGGGCTCGTGGCGGTCGCCGTTCCGCAGAGCGACGGATCGATGTCGTCGAGTGTCTGCGTCGACAGGACACCGTCTCCGTCGGAAACGAACACCCTGTTCTCCGTCTCCTTGGCGAACTCGTGGATCGGCGGCGAAAGGTCGGAGGAGGAGGAGGGGTGGGGAGAGGACAGCGAGGAGGGGTTCGCTGAGCGCCTGAAACGCTTCAGGGTTTTCAGATTCTCTGCGTTGTTCAGAGAGTCGAGGTAATGCAGGAAATCCAAGTCAATGTGATAACCGTAGGGACAACAGTCACAGCGCTGGTTGAAAAACGAGAAACCGGTTCCATCGGATCCGCCCATTTTCACTTCAACTGATTACGAAAAGACAACACCAAGTTCACTCATTGGCTGTCCGTGAATGACGGAAAATTATGTCACAGACATTTCAACGAGCACTTAGAGAATTATCAGCGCTCTAACGCTTTGCTTTATCAGAATCGCTGACAAAGTTCAAAGGTGCGGCGGTCTTGAACTCTGTCAGATAATAATCATCAGCTCTTCGCACATTCAATTTAGACGCAGTGACCAAATCGTGTTGCGATATTTTCAAATTATTGCACACACACATGATAAACATTGAGGCATTTGCTGCTTTAACGAACCAAATGCAGTGACCCCCCCTTTAGGGTGGTAGTCACCTAGTGTCTGATTTGCCCACTGGTAGAATGGAGTAAAAAATTAATTTGGGTTACAAGTGGTCCAAACACCCCTTTTCTTTTTTAGAAATCGACCACAACAGTCACCAATAATTTTAACTCGACTGCGACCATTCATCTAAAAGAGCAACGCTCAAAGCATTGAGCACTGAATAGTCAACCAATCAGTTAAGATGCTATTTTGTAAATCCATTTAGACAACTTAATATTATATCATAAGACACTATAGAAGTTAACACAACCGCTAAGGTCCTACTATTCTGATATGGATATCAATGCAGCTGAGAGAGAGAGAGAGAGAGAGAGAGAGAGAGAGAGAGAGAGAGGGAGAGAGAGAGAGGGAGAGAGAGAGACAGAGAGACAGAGACAGAGAGAGACAGAGAGAGAGGGAGAGAGAGAGCAGATACTGTGGATAATACTTTTTTATCAGAGCGTAAGACATTCCAAAGAATTAGAGATAGGCCTGACTATTATCTGTCTATCTAAGGCTGACCTTTAAGACTGCCTTATCTTCACATACAGAGACATGCTCGCGTGCATTTAGAATATCCGCTGGAGACTTGTCGCTCCACTTTCAATTTACGTCAGCAAAACTGTCTTCAAAATATTAGTCTGTCACACGCCTTAAGCCGGGATTGGAAAAACACTAGTCAGATATTCACAGGCAATACACAGGACATATAAGATGGATGTATATCTTCACGAAATACAATACATCATACAATTCTTGCAACAGGTAATTATCTCACAAACGCCATCATTCACCCGTAGCAAACACTCCAAACAGCGAATGCAGCACGTCATGCACAATGCATGTCATAGCAGTTTAAGCCAATCACTCGAAGATGAGCTATTTCTGCTGAGCTATTGGCTATCTAGCATCTCAAGACATTGACGCCCATGCAGCGGATGAGATAGTAAGCACTTACTGGCATTCTCTGGGTTCGTGGCACTTATGATGCCATCGGATGCGCTGGCACCGCGCTCACCTTCATTCCTAGCAGAAGCTGCAGCCATCTTGTTTATCTTCACTGCACCAACATCATCTGCGAAAAATATCCAAAACAACCGATGAGTTATCTATTTATAAGTATACGAAAACGACAAAAATACCGCCTTTTTCCAGAGCAACACTGCGGGTATTAAGCAAAGCCATGTGTAGCCAATCGACTGAATAAGACAGCATGCATGGCAGGCGATGCTAAACGGTCCCATGTGTGTCATCGATGTCTTCTATTAACCTTACACCCGTGTTAACACAAAGCCCACCCTATTCTTCAATGCACAGAGACACACATTTCCCAAACTGACGACTAACCATGTAATGCAAGTCAACTGCAGACAATATAAATATATATTCAAAGTACTTCCTCCTCTTCTTCTTCTTCATATGCCACGTACTGCCACGTCGGCGACCATGGATTTCCACTCTTTTCCGTTTCTGGATTTCGTAAGCAAGAAATTATAAAATACAATGTAATGTAGTAAGACATTTTATGGCGGCTCTTCTGGAACACGTTAATTTCCATTTGCAGAGCATTGAAACAACTGGGAACCCATTAACCCCTTAACGGCGTATTTAACTGTAACGCAATGTAAAATGGACGGATATATCCGGGATCCCCAGTTAAGGGGTTAAGTCTTCTATTACAAGTAACACAAAGACAGTATAAGTTGTCAATAATTACATTCCGACAAAAATAAAAAACGCAAAATAACAAAACCGAAAATTTCAGTCCAAAGTGTTGTCGTGCAAATGGCCCCGTTGGCGTACCAACGAGGGAACCCCGTGAGGCCGCCCCCCACTCTGGTTGTAAAAGTCTAGGCGCCACCTCCCCCAATTATTCCAGAATCCTGGCTACGCCACTGCAGATGTCTGACTTCTAGATGAATTAAATCGCAAACGCAGTCCCGTTGGGCATTAGATTAGACCGGGTCGTGAGATCTCCTCACAGTATAGAGGCGTATTTACAGATAAATGCGAGGAGGTATGGAGTCGGTGGTTAGAGATGCAAACCAGACGTTCTTTTAAATCATTCTTTCAGTAGCAAACGCACTGGTCGATAGCGCCTTGTCTTATCAGCAGAGCTGCCACTCAAGACAGGCGTTGTTTTTACTCTCACCGGCTATCGCTGCCAAAATGCACCTGTAAGCAACTCACTAATATGCCTAATATTAGCGAAAAACATAGCTACAGCTACAGACGCTGCAACGAAAACCAACAGAAAACAATATTCTAGAAAACAATTCTCTATTTACTAAACGAACGCGCGCGCACACACACACGCGAACGAAGGCGCTGGTTAACAAATACCTTGCAACTGCAGTTAATGGATCAAGATGAGAAGCGACAGCACTTTTAATAGCAAGCATAATTATTATTCCTTTGCTTGGTCAACTAGGTACCAAAATAGGCCTATGGTTAGAGCATAGACCACTAAATGAAAGTAGTCCATGGTTAGGTTAGAGCAGTCATTAATAAATAACGGTCCAACATGTATCTTTTCCTTGGTCCAACCAGACAACTGTCTCTTCGTCTCTTCTTAAACAGCGTGCCTCTGTTCTTTTACAAAGATTAAGCGCCTGGCAATGGGGAGCTACTGCGGTGCTGCTCCTCTAGAGGCGCTATAAAATTCCACGAGATTTTACTCACTTAATTGGCTTTAATCAAAAGGTCTCGTTATAGCAGCTAAGCAGAAATCAGCAGCGGTAGCGTCATGGGGCCAGTTGCAGCAGAAGACGCAAAGTAGCGAAAAACAAAAAAAGAGAGAGAGAGAGAGAGAGAGAGAGAGAGAGAGAGAGACAGAGACAGAGACAGAGAGAGAGACAGAGAGAGAGAGAGAGAGAGAGACCGGCTCAATACCAGACGCACTCAACTGCTGTGGTATATTTTAGCATTGACGCATGATCAAAGCCCTGCGCTCTTCCATGTTGTAACCGATTCTCGCGCGTAGAACGGCGCTCGAACGGCAGCGGTTGCTACCAATGGGGGGGTGGGTGGACGGGGGGGGGGTTATCAGATCGATCAACTCCCACGAAATAAAAAAAAATTGATGGGGGGTTGGTTGTTCTAAATGTCTAAAGTGAGGGATCAGACACTGACTTAGGGAGGAAAAGCCAAATGGAAGAACAAGCACCAGATGTATCACAGGCATATTATGTTGTACTCTGTACGGTTGTCTATAGTTATAACCTTCACTCTTGGCATTAGAAGAATTCTGTGGAAGCAAAACAGGAGATCCAGGAACCTCTTCTCCTGCCCCCGCACCCGCCCCCGCCTTTGCTGATCCGCTGTTCGTATCAATTAACATCAGTTGTCTCAAAGTTTCTAAACTTAGAATTATAATTATTACTTACAAAGACAATTTCATCACGATCAGTGAATGAAGAATTTCAATGCATTATGTCCATAATACTGATTCAGCATTTAGGCTCTATTATGCCGTGCAATGAATAGCCATCGACTGTGAAAGAGAGACTGAGAAATGCTATCTTTGGGAAATAACCCTTCAGAAAATCCAAAATCTACGCCCTTCCAACCTATCATACTGTGTCGTTGATTACATTTGGCGTGCCGATCATTTCCCTACATGTCTGCTTCCAGGGGCGTAGCGACGGGTGAGGGCTATATCGGTATATATACCCCTCTCCAAATCAGACTACCTTAAAATGTTCAATGTGTATTTTTTAAGATTTTCAAAGTTTTTAAAGATTTAACCCTCCCCCTCAATCACATTATACCCCCACCCCCAAATCAAATTCCTGGCTACGACCCTGTCTGCTTCTGGCCACACACATTGGTCTCTCCGTTGGCCTAAGCCGCAGGTTGATGTCAACCCATTCTTCATCTCACAGAAGTGCAGTGAAAACCCACTTCAGTATTTTGATCATGATTTAAGACTTCTGCGAACGTATTTTCTACATGACGATATCTTACGTTCAACTGAACTCAAACGCTTCTAAATCATCGAAATCGTTGACGACGTCCTTTCAAACCAACAATTAAAACAAAATGTAACTTAAGATGATCGAATATCTTCAAATATACTTTTGTAACTTCTCAAGGACCACATTTGATCTTAAGCCCCACAAGAGCTACATAAACAAGGAGCTACTTTTAATGGAACTCAGAGTTTTAAAATAAACACTAACATCAAAGAAACTTTGACTCTGCATCTCTTAATAAGGTAGTCAAGATAAGAGACAACCATTAATTAAAAACAGATAAATTCTGTTAAACGACACTTCTTCTGCAAAATCATTCGAGTAGAAAACAGATTGCAACTGTTCTTGAATATTCTCAGAACGGTAAGCAGGTCTTAGAGATCAGGTCTTTCGATTTCTGAATGGGCGGAGGGGTCCAAAACTTCCACTGGCGGAGGCTGACCCCCGAGGAGGGGGGGTAAAAATGTCATTTTTAGCAGTCTGGCATTCCACTGAATGTTGGAAACTTTTGGCGGGAGTCGTCCGCCGCCGCTGCTTTGCGAAAAAATCAACGACTGAGCAGCTGAAGAAAATCACTCACAAATGAGAACATGTGGGAAAAAATTGTGCCGAGATTTTACGCAAATATTCTGTATAATAAAAAATGATGCAGTTATTCCATTGACAAAGACGCCAGCGCCTGATGCATTCAGATAGCATTTGATCAAAAAATTACCCGTTATTTAATTCAGCAGTTTAACTCAAATGATTTACTGACTTGATTTAGTGATTACATGTATCCGGCGTTTATCTGATTGAACTCATTCTGTCTAACAATGGAGTGTCTCTGGTCTGTCCAATTTAAATTTAAACGACTACTGAGAAGGTAGACATACTCTAAATTAATCGGAACACTGGAAACAAACAAAGCTGGTGTAGCGCATCCTATGCACACTGACAGACTCTCAACAACAGCAGCAGCAGCAACTTATGCGACTGCATATGGCTTCTACTGCGAACCAGCGAAGCGTGCCAATCAATGGCCTGATTAGAGATTCAGTCTAGCATTGAACCAACCGAGCGATGGCCAACTGCGACGCCACAGCACAGGCCCACCTTCCATGGGCGCCCACAGAAATTACTCCAGGAGGGGGCAAAACACATTTCAACGCAATGGTCACGGTCGATATTTTAGCAAGGTTTTCAGATTTCAATGTGAAATATTGGTATTTGCCTTTTCCAGGGGGCAATTGTCCCTAATGTGCGGGCGCCCACGCCACCCTCTGAAACTCTGAAGCAATATCGAGCAAATAATTATAGGGGAATTGAGTTCTAGCATTTGGAGGCCAGAGCCTTGTATATAAGCATCAGACTGAATCTATTCACTGTTGGGTCGATGATGTTGAAGTAAAAGCTTCCCTTGTTTGCCAAAGCGACTGTCCAACAACAGAGCATCGCAATGCACAGGGTCAGTACAAGAGACGCGGCTACAGAAGATGCATAGATCAGCTGGTCATCATGACACATAAGAGGAGAGGAGAGGACAGACACTCATCTATATAGAGACACAGCGTCAGACGACGTCACTTGAACTCACCGGCGGCGGCGGCGGCGGCCTAAGAGCCGAAGACGGTCTCCCTGTGAACGCCAACACTGCGATAGTGAAACCAACGTCCGTCCAGCAAACCGCTCACCTGGCTGCTGTCGGCCTCTTTCGCCTTTTCGCTAAGCGCAACTAAGTCCTGAGCTTCTCAGACACCTCTTCCCGACCGAGTATCGGTAAGATTCGGTATCCCAACCTCTGACAACACAATCCCGAAACGAGTTACACTCGGCCGAACACACACACACACACACACACAAGGAGAACGGAAAGGCCAAGAGGAGAGAGAGAGAGAGAGAGAGAGAGAGAGAGAGAGAGAGAGAGAGAGAGAGAGAGAGAGAGCGAAACGGACGGGCCAGCCAAAGGCAATTTCTGCCTCGCTATCGTTTCGATATGTTAACGAGCAGAGACTCCTGCATAGGCCGCTGCTATAGGCCGGTGCAGCTAGGCGCTGCTACGCGTCAACACCCGTAGGCCTACTGTTTACCTGTGGCTGATGGCCTATGAAAGCCGAAGGCCTTTATATCTGGCGGTGGTCTAGGCCGCTTTATCCATCAGTGGCCGGAAATGTGGCGCCTCTGCATGCGCTGGAAAACGAACGCCGCGGTCTTTCTTCTGCGTCGATCAGAAGACTTAATATAGAAGGCGCTTTCGCAATGCTGCGTCTACCATGATGACTCCTCGGCGGGCGGTTCATTGAGCCAAGCGATAGTAACTACGTAGGCCTACACGCGTAACAACGCACAGCCTCCTGAAATCTACGTTTTTTTTCTCCTCGGAGAAAAACACCGGCAGACACTCGTTTAGTCTGCAGCTGTGGAGAATTGAAATGTCTGCGCAGCTGCTCTGAGAGGGGCAAACTAGACATACGACTGCCCTCAATGATAACATTTAGATCACAGATTAAACGCTGTACTAACCCTAAACTAACCCCTAACCTTTACTCGACCATAACGCTGTGCTGTAGTACTCCTCATATTCATTACCCAACAATTTCCCGATAGAATTACTGCATATAATTAATGAATCGGTCACTGAATTAAATCATTTGCATTGAACTGTCAAAGACCTCGTACTGCATAGTAAACAATGGCCTTTCAAGGTCAAACTGAGGTCAGCAACAACAGGTTACTGCATTGATCTGTTAATTAGGAGTTTCAAGAACACGATTATTGCAGCGCCGTTTGAGACAGATGCTTTTAAAGAGATGACGGAGTTCATGTTGAACCAATTAGAAGCCTTCGATGGCTGCATAAAAACACGAATCCTTTGCTCTTCATCGGTCGACCTTTCACCCTCCCTCTGGGACTGTGATCATCGGTCGACCTTTCACCCTCCCTCTGGGACTGTGATCATCGGTCGACCTTTCACCCTCCCTCTGAGACTGTGATCACCGAAAACGAAAACGCTTCGAGACAAAAACAATTAAAAATCTTCATCTGCACGGTCACGTGACGGCGTCCCACTCTCATGCCCTGTAGGCTGACCATTGGCCTAGCCATGAAGGGTGTCACGTGGCGGGGGAGGGGGGTGGGGGCTGACAGTCGAGATCCGAGATTTAATTTCTCTAGAGCCGCTGATCTATTATCGTCCATTTGCGTGCATATTGACAGCAGAGGATGACGATGCACCGTCGGTTGTTCTGGCGATGACCTGTAGCATGTCGTACAACGTACATCGACGTTGCATTACCATAAATTTGTCCCTTGGATTTTGGTAAATCGTGTTCTTACCCTGGGGTCGGTTGATGCATGGATTTAGGATTTCTATCCGACCCTCGGCAGGGGCGGATAGACGGGGGTATATCGGTACATATACCCGCAAAAACCAGTATAATATAATACACTATACATAATATATATAACAAATCTAATATATATATATGACATATAATATATAAATAGTAAGTAATATATTATATATATACTGTGTATATAACAATATTCAACCCTCCAAATTTGTATCCCCAATCAAAATCCTGGCAACGCCCTGATCCTCAGGATGCAATGCATGTGGCTGACTGAAGTGATTGTATTAGCCATCGCTATATAGGATGGGCGTTTCCTTGATTTTGGACGAATCGCTCAAATCTTCGTTCGTGGCTTCTGCTTCCATCGCTGATTCAGTCAGATCTTCTTCATTCGAAGACGAAGAAGAAGATGAAGACCAGAGGCACATTGAAAGCGCCTTCTTGCTTTCTGGGTCTTTGTATCGAACGAGAAGCAGCTTCGCTCGAATCGCCCGCTTTTCGGGAGTTCTAAACTTACTGGACCATAGAATCCTAATTAGTGTCATACGATATTTATCAGTCAGTCAGTCAGTCAGTCAGTCATGCAGTCAGTCAGTCAGTCAGTCAGTCAGTCAGTCAGTCAGTCAGTCAGTCAGTCAGTCAGTCAGTCAGTCCATAAATCAATTAATCAATCAAACTATCAATAAATCTATCTGTCAATCTATCTATTTTATTTATTTTACAATTTAAATCATATTTCATGTGATATTTCTGAATTTTATGTGATATGGTTTTTACTGTGAGACTCTTGGCAGACGATAGAACGTGTGTCCCATGTGCAAATGGCGCTCTTGCATGGGTCGGCGGCGGCGGCGGCGGCGGCGTCGGCGTCGAACGCAGCTGGTCGATGGCATCCGATGAGCATCTGTGTCTGCCTCTGCAGAGCCCAATGCAGTCAACAAATGCGCCGAAATGGTCTCTGCTCCATCGCCTATAGGCTATTCTACCATCGGAAACAGATATTCTGAAGAACTCGAATGTGAGAGAACAGATAGACGCGTGCGAGACAAATGAACACAACGCACGAATGCGAGGCAGGGACGTAGCTAGGCATGGGCTGGGGGGCTGGGGGGCTCAAGCCCCCCCAACTTGAAGCTAGCCCCCTCAAATGAATTCAAGCCCAAATAGCGTTGCGGGCTCAAACGTTTGTTTGCTCACACGAATTTTACGTTGGATATTGAAAAGCCCATAAACACATTTGCTGAACGATTGGATAGTCCTTCTGTAGGCCGATGTCAAACAGGGTATCATTTTGATAATAGTTATGTGGTCTGTAAAACCTGTGATACAAGAAACCAGCTATCTAAAGACCCCTCTTTTCTCTCGAACGACTTTGTAGACATTTGACAGAGTATAGATTTCTTGAAGACTTTGTATAGTGTCGTTTGACATAGCTCACCATTTTTCGTGGCATTTCGAACGCTCTAGCATAAAATTGAGGCTGTATATATTGACTACTCTAGTACGGTTTCATTCAATGGAGATGGGGACACAAGAAAATGTGGATATAATTCGTTTCATCACTATTCTGAATTTTTGCATATCTATAGCCTATACTGTAGGAATATAGTCCTTACACAGTCCAATGTCAAACAGAGTATCAATTTTAAGATACACCATATAGTACAGATATGTCAGTCGCGGTACAACATAGCACACATGTCGGTCTCAGATGGGGGGATATCCCTGGAGGGAAGGATTTGCGCAGGGGGAAATTTTGGCCTCCCCCCCAACCTAAAATCCTGGCTACGTCCCTGCCTAGTGGCGGTGATTATTGGGGCCCAAGGCTTAGTGACGCCCTCTTCGAAGGCTTTCCAATGAAAGTGCCTCTTACCGACGATAAGGCATTCCGTCTTATCTTGCTCCGTCTCCGAATTTTTATCTCAAAGCCGCAAGTGGAATAACGAGAGCCCATAAATCTTCATCCCTGGACATAGGGCTCGGTTGGTTCCCTCGTACTGGCGTAGCCACGGTTGAGGAAAGGAAAACGGGGAAGGGGAATGGTTACGCCACCACTTGTGTGCCGCGTGTGTGCGTTTGAATGGCGCCGTAGAAGTTATTAAACACCGGACAACGCAATGACAAGCAAACAATTACAGAGAAATTACTCACCACTCGAAAGAAGATTCGACGCATTGGCCAGAGGGCGTTGAGAATTTAGTCATCTTCGTTGCCATCTGCCGCAGAAACGCTTCTGGACCTCGTAACGTGGATTATTGTCCTTTTGGTAACAGTTCGATTCAAAGGACTTTGGTTTTGACGAAGAAGGGACAACAACCACATCTCGTTTGAGCGTCAGACCTGTGTCAGGCCACTGCATGCAAACAGCTGTACTTGTGTCGATCTAACTAACAGCGACTAAAATGCCGACAACAGATGTCGTTCTATGCAGAATTAAGTAAGATGAAATTGTGATGACATTTTGCCTTCAATCTGTCAGAGCTTCAGATGCATAGGCCCTACTATGGTCGTTATTGTTGTCGATGTCTGTGGCTCCTCGATCTCTTAATAGAACAATCGCATTTGCCAAAAATTATTATTTCAAAAGACAGATTTGTTATTGAGTTTCTTTTAAAAGAACTGGGTTGAAATCGCGGTTACTGACTATGCGATCCACTGTCAAGCAGAAGTCGGTCGGTTTAAAACTGAAACTAAAAACTAATTCGTCAAAAGATGGACACATCAACATTTCTTCGCACGAGGAACTCAAGCGTTCCCTCCACCTAGCGAACGATAAACGAATTACGCCATTTGCAGCGGCATCTGGCGAACTAATAACAAAGTCTAACACGTCATCGATTTCCGGTGTTTCTTCTAGGAACGGTGCTAATATCAGCCGTGAATAGCATGCTGTTGCTAATAAACAATAACTAATAGCAAGTCTATGTCGTCTATGGAACTTATTGACGGTTGAACTGAAAACAGTGAAAGAAAGTGTTTCTGATAACTAATGAGAGAGAAGTCACGTGATCGCGCTATCTTTATTCGAGCGACCACGACGGGAAGCCAGTCGAAGCAGAGGCAATCTAGTGACTCAGGGTGTCCGTGGTGCGTTAAACGACCTCTCAGCAGAAGAATCTCGTGGCTATAGGATGTTGCACTCCTATTTTGGTCATTAAGTTAATTTCATTCTGACAAGAAGAAGGAAAAGCAGAGGAAGGCGATTGTGGATTTAGCCTACATCTCCAAATCCTAGGAACGCAGCTTATCTGTATGTTGGGTGTGCGAGGTAAGATAACATTTGCTTCTAGCTTCGTCTATTTATTGTCTAATTCGAATCAGAAGTTTTAAAAGACTTAAGAAGAAATAATATTTGCATAATGACTACAGACAGCAAAAGGCCCAGAAAGACACGCTTTCAATGTGCATCTTTTGCATTGGCATCTGACACGGATCCGAAGGCAGAACCCTTCGCTTTCCTGGGGCTTGGGATTATTTCTCCCTCCTGTCCCCCTTTCCATGGCCGTGATTAGCAAATCAGACGGAGAAGGAAAAATGGAAAAGATGGAGTCCGAGGAGGTGAGGAGATGATGATGACGACGACGGTATGAGTTGCATTGACGTCCTTGGCATTCGATGCGTCATCATCTGTGATGGGGCAATTTGTGACGTCACAATATTCAACGCCAGAATAAGTAAGCAACTTTAGTTGAGCTGCTAAGCGTTGCTTCTTTTCAATCGAAAGATCTCTTCCGGTGTGTTTGTTGTCGATATCTTCGAATGTTGCGGCGAGGCCTCGTAGAGATCAGAGGCAAATTGTGGGCAGGCAGAAGACCAAACACGAAAAATCTGGATTTCACAAGACACTTACCTTCACCGTTTTCATGTTTACCTCTCCTTCTGCTAATCAATTTCCCGTTTTTTGGTGGGGTGGGGTGGGGGGACTTGAGGGGTGAGGGGTGAATGGCTGGCCTGGAAAAGCATTAACTGAGTGCAGCGAGTGGTGGCGGTTGATCAGACACACGTCGTCTTTGGAGCGACGTTTCCTGTGAGAGAGGAAAGCAGAAGATATACAGAAGACTGAATAACAGGAGATCCAAGTGGAATGCGCTGCTCTTTAAGTTCATCATCGAGAGAGAGACTGAACAGATGCGAGCGACATTCGAAACGAGGAAATTCGATTAGGTGCTAGAGACTACGAGAGCAAGAGGCCTCCTCCTCCTGCTCCTCCTCCTCCTCCGCAAAAATATACACTACTCGTCTCGAGCGATGAACGCACAAAAATCGCTCTCTCCATACCCCTCCTCCTCCTCCTCCTCGAAATTATTAGTGCATTTTCCGGAATTTTTCCCCCCATCCTCTTTCATCTTGCTTATCCTCCTTTCATTTATTTCTTGCTCATTTTCACTCTTACATCATACGTCCCGTCAATATTAAGTTTCTCTTTCTACCCCCGCGCTTCCCTTCTTCTCCATATCTAACCACCACCATCGCCATCATCATCATCACGACGTCATCGTCGTCGTCGTCGTCATCATTTCTTCCGTCAACTCTCTTACTTCTCTTCTCATTAATTAAGAAAATTAAATCAAAATTGTATTTTCTTAATTGCTTTTCTTCCTTTTAAGTTCCACCAAAGTTCCGCCTTCTTTTCAGCTTCTTCTTAATTATTTTCTCAGATCATTCTTTCTCCTCCTCCTCCCCTCTTCCTCTTCCTCTTCTTCTTCTTCTTCGTCTTCTTCTTCTTCCCGCTCTTTGGCCTTAGTTCTGTTAAAACTCCGTTCCTCTGTCTGCGTATTTGTCTGTCTGGGTATCTGCTTAACATGTTCGTGCATCATATTGTGTGATTTATATGTCCCAGCAGTAGACAAGACGAATTCAGCGTTTGTTTACTTACTTACTTACTACATCAAGGAATCTAATTGGAAATAGTTTCGGAGCCGCATTTCATTCGATGGCAATTATCTTTGCGTTTGATCCGGAAATTGGACGGAATTGTCAGAGGCCAGCCACTGTGGGAGGCAGGGAGGCAGGGTTCTACCTGTGCTGCTGTTGTTGTAAGTCTTGCACTAGCATCTGCCAAGGTACGGGTACTTGTCTCTAGTCAGCTGTCTTCACCTGCCGACCATCGACATAAAAGTGTCTTCTTAAATAATTCCGACCTCTTCAGCAACTTCCTCTGATCCCTCAACGAAGATTCTATCAGCGACCATTAGACATTCAATCTCTTCTGGCGATCAACAGAAACTCTTACAAGCGAAGTAAACAGGACAACAGGACACAACAGAGCAACAGGGCAGGGTTCTGGTAGGCATTTTTGACAGATCCAACAGCAGAAATCTGACCGCATATTGAGAGATATTTTAAAATGCAAGTCTCGAAGTGAAACGAATGGTTGTAAATCAGCGTCTATCCGATGTTTGGAGTCTTGCTGAGCATCGAAAAATCGAAAAGTCTCCTCTGAGAGAGTGAGAGAGAGAGAGAGCATGAAAATGTCGAATATGATGCTGCTGAAAGTTAAAGGCCATTTGCGATGTGTTATTTCCTGCGACCGATTCACAGTGGGTTGAGCTGAAGTCTGAAGGGAAAATGATTGATTGAGGAAGAAGCTTCGATCGCGGCAGCATCGGTGAGCGTCAGAGAGAGAGAGAGAGAGAGAGAGAGAGAGAGAGAGAGAGAGAGAAAAAAGAGAGAAAGAGAGAAAGAGAGAAAGAGAGAGAGAGACTGGGGATAGAAGGGCAGCACAGAGGCGGCCCCTCCTGCCCCTCCTCCTCCTCCTCCTCCTCCTCCTCCTCCTTTTCCTCCTGCCTCATCGTGCCCAGTCGTGAGCCTCTTCCGTCTGCGGGAGACGATCTCCTGACGGGGTGTTGAGACTTCTATGCGAATTCGGCGCCAAATGAAATAAACGAGAATCTACTTCAGACCTTTGGCTGAAAGACGAAGACGCCAGAGAAACAGGCGAAGGCAACAACTACAGGTCTGGTTAGGCTAGATGACTATGACAACGACAGCAGCGACGACGACGACGACGATTTTGATGACATTGTCAGCGCACCTGTAAAAATGATGATGACGACGACAACGATTGATTGGCAGTACGAGATGTGCAGCAAATATGCTTACGTCACTACATAGGTATAGAGATGCCGGATATATTTGAGCGCACCTACTATATACCCTTGCTTATTGTTTACTTATTGTGCGGCGCCATCTAGTTGTCAATATTAATACCGCTTTCGATGGCTTCAACAGGTGTCTTACTTCATGACTTGACGTGTGCGTAATGATGACGTCATCGCCGATCGGTCCCGCCTCGCCACCTGGCGAATCGTCTTCGAACCAACAATGCAATCTGATTGTGAACTACTTGCCCCATACAATGTCCCAGGCGGAGATACGAGGATTATTCTCTCGCGCGGGAACAATAGACGCCTGTAAACTAATCAAAGACAAGAAAACAGGTATACTGGATGCGATTGAACAAGCTAGTATAAAGTTATCACTGTGAAAAAATGTCCCTATACAATGAATCTATCCCAACGCTCCATTATTGCAACATATTTGTATATCTCAAACACTATAAGTGGCAATTTATTTAAATTGTAAGCATTCTCCTGTCTTGCTATAAGGAATTCATCGCTCAAGTTTTGTAAATTTATTCCAGCAATTAAGTACCTTGCGATGATAATAAATATTAATACAGGTGTCACGTGACTTATTAATTCGCCGCTTACATCACCTAAGAAGTCGAAGTCTTCGATTGCGCTAGATAAGTGTCAGCTGTGGCTGATGTTGTTGAACGTGTTAGAATGTTGTGTTCGATTTGAAGGTCAGAGTCTTGGCTACGCCTTCGTTCGATATCAGAGTCCTTCGAACGCCCTCAGAGCCATCCAGGCATTCAACGGACTTAGACTTCACAACAAAACTATCAAGGTCCTCATCTTCCTAATCCTCTCCTTTTCTCTTTTCCACCTTCGTCATTTCCTTATTACGCTCTCTCCCTATATAGTCATTCGTTGTTATTATTATTGGTCATTATCATTAAAGCGCTATATCAAGTGAGCATTTTACGTTCAACGCTTAAGTAATATATAACCTATGATGCGAGAATAAATATAACAGGAGGCTGCATTATATATATATATATATATATATATATATATATATATATATATATATATATATATATATATATATATATATATATATATATATATATATATATAAAGCCGAAATCGATTATCTTGGCAGAAGACAAGAAGTGTTTATTATGCTTTTGCTTGCATTCGATCAAGCGTCACGTGACCGTACGATGAAATTACTGACAGGTGTCAATCGCTCGTCCGAGAAGCAGTCGAATCAAAGGCGCCAACGTCTACGTCAGCGGATTGGACAGGTCGATGACGTCACACGACCTCGCTGAACTCTTCTCTCCGTTCGGAACGATCGTCAGCTGCAGAGTTCTATGCGACGAATGCACAGGTAGAGAATATCAGGCAGTGACGTCACAGCAAAGTCACGTGGTATCACGTGCAGTGACGCGTCACAGCAGCATCGTCACGTGTTCTGCGCTTCGTCTTTCCATCTGAGATTAAAGCATTGCAGCGTGTCCAAGTGTCTCTGAAGCATATTAATTAATGGGTGAAATAGGCGAGATTCCTATTATTCCGAGATGAATGTGAACAGCTCGTACGAAATTTGACCATTATAGAAATTTCTTTTAAAAATCGGCCTGAGTGATATAGCGTTCGGGCAGGGAGGGTAAAAGCCCCGGACAGAGGGTCGATATATATATATATATATATATATATATATATATATATATATATAGAGGGCGGAATGCTTGAACTGTGCGTCGTGAATGTCTCTCACATTTCCAGTTCTAAGCGATGATGTTGCAAACGTGCTTTTATGCATTGTGTCTAAATTGCATGCGATCCGCCATGACCACTTTCCGAAAATAAGCTGACTGTTTATAATACACTAAATACAGTATGGTTCATGGAGGGCGCCACAAGCCAAATATTGGGTGGGCCAACATGACCTGTTTGAAATTGGACAATGTAAGGATTAGTGCTACAGTAAGCTAGAGATATGCAAAAATTCAGTTGAGTGATGAAACGAATTAAAAGTTATGGTTAACTGTTTCGATATGCTTTGGTTGTTTATGCTCTTCTGGCGTCTCTCTCCCTCCTCCTCCTCCTCCTCCTCCTCCTCCTTCTTCTTCTTCTTCTTCTTCTTCTTCTTCTGTCTACTTTTGTATTAGTTAGATGTGTTGGGATTTCCTCAGGTGGTATAATTATTCTAACCGCGCCTGCATGGGAGAAGAAAAGGCGTCCCAGAATCCTTTGCGGTTCGTTCGATTGAAGCCTGCTTTCGGTTCGACGATTTGCGTTTGTGGTTATTCGGTCCTAAAGAGTCTCGCATCTTTAGTACGTGCCTATCACACACACAGACACACACACACACACACACACACACACACATACACACACATACACACATACGCCCAGCCAGATGGCGGCGCTAAGCGTCAATAGGAAATGGAGAATACGAGAACGCATTTTGCGGAGTCTGCAGTTGCCCCTTCAGCCCCCCACCCCCACCCCGCCCCGCCCACGCCGCGATTGCACCCGTCCAATAAATCCGCTGTGGCTTTAATGAAATTCGATGTTTTCGGAAATGTTTTTGTCGCTGAAGCTGAACTCTTTCAGCAAAGATATTTTCCAAAGGCAAAAGTAACTCAGTGGAGTATAGGACGAGAGAGAAGAAAACCACAGGATGCGCTTTTCTTTCTTCTTCTTCTTCTTCTTCTTCTTCTTCTTCTTCTTCTTCTTCTTCTTCTTCTTCTTCTTCTTCTTCTTCTGCTTCTGCGTCTGCCTCTGATGTTTTCTATATGTCATCGTCTCCGTCAGATTTTGCTGTAAACTGTGACTCAGTAAGCATATAATCGCTGGATGAAATGTATGTTCCTTATGCTCCAGTATGTACTACATTATCCAATCAACTCTCTCTCTCTCTCTCTCTCTCTCTCTCTCTCTCTCTCTCTCTCTCTCTCTCTCTCTCTCTCTCTCTCTCTCTTACACTATATACACATGTATATATATGCTGTATATATGCTTTGTAAATATATGCTGTATATATATATATATGCTGTATATATATATATATGCTGTATATATATATATGCTGTATATATATGCTCTCTCTCTCTCTCTCTCTCTCTCTCTCTCTCTCTCTCTATATATATATATATATATATATATATATATATATATATATATATATATATATATATTGGCAACTGATTAGGCTCATTTATTGTTAATGGCAGTATCGACCAACCAGTTGATTGCTAAAATAACGTGTAACAGACATTTTAATTATTTTTGCCTGCATTTGAAGTGGGAGTGTAGGGTGTTTGGGTGGGTTGACCTCACTGGTAGCTTGAAATCAATGCAAGTGTGCTTCGGATGTCAGCAGATCTCTTTTTGTCTGCGTTTTAAACTGCGCTGAGTGTCCCCTGCCAAATGCTTGCGCATTGTCATGGCTCGGAAAGTTTCAAAACAGAAAATAGAAAATGTTGATGACGACCTTCTGCTTTACAGGGGCGGAGCTAGGGTGTCCGACGCCCGGCCGAAGACAAAATATACTGGTGGCGCCCCCCCCAAAGGGCGCCGCTCTGCCCATTTGTCGCCCCTTTATTCAACTTTGCAAATACCCTGACAAGCAAAAAAAGGCAACACCCGCAGCGGAACTCATAACCTTAAACCAATTTTGACGCCCCCTCACCTCGGCGCCCGGGGACATCTGTACCCCCCTGCACCCCCTAGATCCGCCTCTGCCGCTTTTATTGTTCGTCGGTTATCTCCGCCTTTTCTCACCTGTGCATCTCCCCTTCCTCCGCCGACCGCAAGGCAGCGTAAAGAATACGTCTGTTTCAAAAACTGTTCTATTTCTCGAGAGTGACTCTGCGATTGTTGAACATGAGCTGACATCTGACAAGTACAGCCGATGCAACTCCTTCTCTGTACAGTTGCTGTTTTCCTGTGCAAACAGCGAGCCTCCTTAATTCTTCTCTCAACAGTTACTAATCTTTATGCTATAACGCCGCTCCATAAGTCTGCGTTACCAGTATACATGAGAAACCCGTTATATGTGTCAGAGGACTAACTCACTGGAATGCGGTTTAGTTTATTGTGGGCGAAACGATGTTCTACTAACCTACTGCAAAGCAGAGGCGTCGTGCAATGGTGGCTAGGGGAGTCGACAGACTCCCCACTTTTTGAGAAACAGAAAAAAATTACATTTTTTAATAACTTTTTTATACTTTACACAAATTATAATTTAAAAATTTAAAAAATAATTTAGACTCCCTTACTTTTTTGAGGCACTACGTCCCTGCAATGAACCTGGACCCGAATTTTGGATATCTATCAGGTGTCTGATTGCTTTAAAAATCTATGCAATATAGGCGAAAAGCCGCCATATTATCTTGCCGATAGGCCTATTGGCCTAGACACATTAATAAGGTGGAAAGTGGCGGATTTTTCTAGCCCAATGACATCACTGCAAAGCGTGTGAGGGTTCTAAATAGAAATTTGGGTGAAATATCGACATCAATTTTTGGGTCGCCCGAAAATTTTTCATGGACTATAGTCCAGGGTATTTTTTGAAAATTTGGGCGAAAATTTGTGATGTCGTAGGGCTTTCATATTTGCACCGATTGAAGCCCAGTCGATGCCTACAAAGAATCTGGACCCAAATCTTGGATATCTATCAGGTGTCTGATTGCTTTAAAGGGTTTTAAAATCTATACAATATAGGCGAAAAGCCTCCATATTATCTTGCCAATAGGCCTATTGGCCTAGACACATTTATAAGGTGGAAAGTGACGGATTTTTCTAGCCCAACGACATCACTGCAAAGCGTGTGAGGGTTCTAAATAGAAATTTGGCTGAAATATCGACATCAATTTTTGGGTCGCCCGAAAATTTTTCATGGACTATAGTCCAGGGTATTTTTTGAAAATTTGGGCGAAAATTTGTGGTGTCGAAGGGCTTTCATATTTGCACCGATTGAAGCCCAGTCGATGCCTACAAGGAAGTTGCAAAGGTCACGGATTTATTTTGATTGTAGGACTTTCGAGAGGAGTCGCCTTCGTCCTGTTCAACCTCAGATCCGAAGCTGAAGCCGCCATTACCAGCCTGAACGGCGTTGTTCCCACGGGATGCAAATTACCGATAAGGGCAAAATTAGCCACCCAGCCGACGATACCCTCGACCCCTGCCCTGCGGCTGATGGCCATCGCCGTGCCCCCGCCGTCGGCCGCCCCATCAGTACCACCCCGGATGGAGATCCTGCCCTACCAAATGCCGGCGCTGTTCGACGCTGTAACGGGACTCGCTACTCTGATTCCGATCAATCACCAGGTGGCGCTGGTGGCGACGCGGTGCCAACAGCAGCTGGCGGCACCTAGCGAATGAAAGGCCAACTAAAGAGCTTGTGTTGTCAAAATTTGTTGCTTTTCTTAAGTAAGCGCTTAGCAGTCCAATAAGTGACCGTAGCGAACAACAGGTGGACCAATGACCATATGCACTGAGTCAGCCGAGTGTCAAATCAGGTTGAACGTTTCTAAAATGCCCAAAAAGTAATTTATAGCGATCTGAATTGCAGACTCTTCAGTCTAAATGTATGGCAACAACATTTTGGTCTCACAGCATTATCTCGCTCCGAATTTTGTGGAGCAAAGTAAATCGTCTGTTTCATTTTGAGTTGTCTTTCGAGATGCTCTCCAGCCTCTTCTGTCTTCGAATAGCAACGGTCGATATAAACAACAGCGCTGCATTGATATATAATTATTCAACGACGCTGTATTCCCCACATTGAGATCTAGCGAAAGGTTTCCTTTGCTAACCATTGGCGTAGCCAAGGAAGAGAGAGAACGGGGCGGCCCTCTTTTCGGATCGGGACCGGTGGTGAGATTCGTCGAAAGCCGGTGAGTAGTAGGAGAGGGGGTTTGCGTGGTATTAGATCGAGGAAAACGCCAAAAGACCTTAAAGAGTTTGAGACGGCGAAGACCCTTTGAGAGAGAGAAATGAGTTAAGTGATGTTCAGTGGCGTACTCAGGGTTCTGAAATGGGGGCACATCAACCATTATCTCCGACGAGCAAAAAGATCGTCGCCATGTCATTCTTTGCACATCCGCGAATTCTCTTCGGTCATTCTGCCTACCAATCTGAAAATATCTTAACGGTTTTGCTCAACTTTCGCGAATAGGGAGGCAATTTGCATGGAAATTATTCTGGTACACTCAGTGCGTTCGAAATCTGCAACAGATGACAGTTGTAAGAAGTGCTCGGCCGGAATTTCTTTCTACCTTTCCTCTGTGTTTTAGTCATCCACTTTCTTTAGAATGGGGTCCACAGCAATGTTCCCTCTAAATTTTGTTGAGTGTGCGCGGAAAAGTATAGTGCCTGAGCGGCACACTTTCATGCCTGAGCACCTGAATTGTTTCACAGATGTCACCCAAGACAAAACACAACAAAATCGGTGTTTTTTGAAACTCAAAATCACTGCGCGGCGACTAAAAATTGCGACCCGCATTTTGGATATCGATCAGATATCTGACTGCTTTAAAGGTTTGAAAATCTATAAAATGTATAGCCACCATTATTATATTTTGCAATATAGACACATTAATAGGGTGGAAAGTGACGAATTTTTCTACTCCACTGACATCACTGCAAGGTGTTTGAAGGTTCTAAATAGAAATTTGGGTGAAATATCGACATGAATTTTTGGGTCGCCCGAAAATTTTTCATGGACTATATATAGTCCAGGGTTTTTTTTCGAAATTTGAGCGAAAATTTGTGGCGTCGTAGAGATTTCATATTTGCACCGATTGAAGCCCCGTCGATGTCTACCAGGAGTCTGGAGATTCCACAGATGTCTTATTTTCAAGTATTTGAAATTAGTGGAACCGTTGTGGTTTTTCGATGCTACCATACTGTTTCTTATTACCTGTGTTTAACTTTTGAAGAAACCTTTTCTGTTTTTCTGTCCTTAGTTTTTACAAGGATGAAGAGGTAGACGAAGAGATGGAGAAAGGAGGAGAGGGAGAGAGGAGAGGTAGAGATGATGGGAGAGAAATCTCCAATTTCAATCGTAGGCGTATGATCAGAATGAGAGAGAGAGTTCCATCTAGCGATGGTTTAGAACAGCACTTCAGACACCGTTTGTCCGTCCATCATATTTGCGAAGCTTTCAGGTTCCAACAAACACATTCACATCCGTCGATAATTCCTCCGCGTTGCCGGTAATCGAACCACCTTCCGCAACTACTGCGAGAGAGAGAGAGAGAGAGAGAGAGAGAGAGAGAGAGAGAGAGAGAGAGAGGGAGGGAGGAGGAGGAGGAGGGAGGGAGGGAGGGAGGGAGGGAGGGAGGGAGGAGGGGGAGTCCTCCCACCATCGAGGCATAAGAGTGTGAGTGCTACATTTGCAGTGTCTGGGGTCTGGTGATGTGCAGCATTACCTGCCGCAAAAGTCAAATATTTGGCGTTGACATTCTGCGCTTAACGCGCCTGACAATTCAAATTAATTGACTATTGAAAGAGGCGGCGGCGGCGGCCAAGTGTATGATAGGCGTGCTGTCGGGCGCTGTTTGGCGACGTGCGTCTGACTTTGGCGATGGGCGGGTGAGTGGATGGGTGGAGGGAGGTGGGGTGCTTGTCGTGTGCTTTTTCTGTATCGATTCTTTTAGGCGGCGCTGCTTTGGTTGCTTTGGAGTTCGATGGGGCGGGGGAGGGGAGGGGTGGGGTTGGCGGCGGAGGTGTAAGGAAACCGAAGAGATGGAGATGCGGAGGCTGGTGATGATAAGTGCGGAGATGACACGAAATGACGCCACGTCCTCTACCGACTGCACTCCAGTAAGAAGTGCAACAGCATCTATGCATCTAGTGCGACGACTGGATGTCGGTTGACGTCGGAAGGAAACGGGGGAGGAGGAGGAAGAGAAGAAGAAAAAAGAAGGAAAAGAAGATGGTGGTGGTGGTGATGATGATGATGATGATGATGATGATGATGAAGAGAAGCTGGTCACATACGGGGTGGGGGTTGACGCCACGCGCCTCGTGTGTAAATTTGCTTTGCGCAAAACTATAAAAACCTGTAAACGGTCCCCGATGTATAAATCTGGAGAAGACATCTCTCGTCTAACATCATCACAACCGCCCTAGCCTCAGATAAGATTAGACATCGGTTCATTCTTCTTCGGCCGGCACTTTGGTCGAATGCAGTTCAACGGCCATTGAGTCTTCTTGTTTATGGGGATTGAATTTCGCCCAGAAATTAACATTTTAATCCAATATCGCCAATAAAGCTCACGCTGCTGCATGGGACCAGAGACATTTTTACACCCTCCAACACCCCCCCCCCAACTCGCCTATGGCAGCGACCAGTTATGTCTAGCATATTGGTCGAGGTCCCGCTGTAGGCCTAATAATGAAACGCAGCAAAATGCCTGCCAAACAGGGATATTTTTACACTCCCTAACATCCCTCCAAACCCCTCCCCGTGCATTTGAGACCGACATCCTCCAACACCCCAAATCTCAGCTATGGGATGACCTTTTTTTGCTTGTCAGACTTTTTGGCAGTGGACCCCCAGAATTTACCGACACCCCGAAAATGGATAATCCTGGAAATAACCATGCTGTCAAGTACGCTGAAAGCACAGTGTTACATAATGCAATAGAACAAAGGCTTTCAGGACGTTTAACAAAAACTCAGACCCGTTGAAATAAGCGGCGTACATTGGCGTAAACTTTGATTTTTAAAAATGGGGGACAACACCTGTCTTCCCCTCCCCGTGGTAGCTTCTTAAGCATGGGGGCAGAACCTAGAGGCCTTATAGAAGTTAACGATGCTGTTTAATGCGAAATTAACTCAATCATAAGATTTAGACAATGTCAGTAAAAACGGATAGACAACTGAGACACTGCGTGATAATCAGCGTCGTTGTCGTCCAATTTCACTGTTGTCGTCATCATCATTCTCAACGTCGTCGTCATTATCATGGCTGTCATCAATTTAGAATCGATAACAAACTTCCTTACTTTCCGAAGAAAGCCGATAAAAGGCCAAATTTTGGAAAGAATTTAATAAAACAACGAAGCATAAACTTCATAAATGCAGATTTTAAGATAATCGCAAAATATCAAACATAATATAAAATACAACTTCGTTCAGCTGTTTAAAATTCTGCCGAATTTGCAAAATTCGTCATAACAACATTGTCTTAAAGAAAGAAAAACACGAAAATAAATGAATTACGAACGAATGATAACAAAGAATTCGACTATTCTGGCCAACAGATCTCCACTCAAAAGCTCTAATATCTCGTAAGTTAAGAATTGCGATTGAACATCTCTCACTTGAACTCGTCTATCCTATGAAGACGATTCAGACTGGAATCAGAGGGAACAATGCTAACATTCTGAACGATCAGTTTCGTTTCAGTTCAGTCAAAACTTCACATAATATCGAACGAAATAATAAAACAGACATCTAATAAACGAAAATATATGAACATTTAAATGAAGAATTCTTAACAATATCAACGAAGCAAATGACAACGCAGAAAGTCAGTCGGCGTCCGTCCAAAGATAACAAAGAAGTACTTTTTAGGCAACAGTTTCGCAAAGAAGCTCATCATAACGGATACAACGGCGACGGCGGCACCAACGTCTCACCAAGAAATCACTCGATTGAGTCTCCGTTCAACAAATCCACTCACCCACCCACCCACCGTCTTAAGACACGGGGCGAGGGTAAAGATCCTACGAGGACACACAGCAAGGGAAGGGGCGATCGTCTCTGCAGCGCCACTTCCGTTAGAAACAAAATGCGCATTCTATAAAAGTATTTGAGAGAGGGAGGGAGAGAGGGAGGGAGGGAGGGAGGGAGGGATGGGTGGGATCCTTTCACTGCAGGATGCGATCAACCGATTACTGGCTGTATACGTTGCCACACGAACGAGGAGGAGCAGGAGGAGGAGGAGGAGGAGCAGGAGGAGGAGCAGGAGGAGCAGGAGGAGGAGCAGGAGGAGGAGGAGGAGGACAACGACTGTCCCGTGTTGTGTGCTTATTTTCGGAAATTCAGACGACAGGTGTAGCCGAGAGATGACCTTGACGACCGTCTGTCTACAGGTAGCCAAGGTCAAGGGCGTGGTGTAAGGCTGCGAGGTCAGAATGATTCGATATTCGCCAGAACGGCCAAGTCATCTGGAAAGAGAAAAGTTCATCGACAGAGGTCATTGAATGTCAATTTCAATTCACCAGATAATTATCATCATCATCATCACGACTAAAACATGCCTCCGATGCAATGCGATGGACCAATCATGTAGCGCCCATATTTCATAACTCGGTATTTATTCTGAGAACACCGGTTGCATGCACAGGTGAGCATAAGACCTACAGTATGATGAACGAAGACTATGGAGGCAGATACAGCAGCTGCTAATTGCGTCTCACCTGTTTCGCCGCCGCTTCTTCGTCTCTTCCGTCGCCTACGACCACGTAAGTGCATTTGCGACCGAATCGGGAGACGATCCTCTCAAAACAACTCTCCTTTCCTATACACACAACAACAACAACATCCCAGCATAGTCACACACACACACACACACACACACACACATGTTTAAACATCTAGCAATATGCTTTATACCTTAATCGCATAGTTTTTTTTTACAAATTACCACCCCTACTTTTAGAGGACTAATTAACTGGCGGCGTCTGACCTATTTTTGTAGCGCTGTAGATATTTTCAATGTTGAAGACCCCACTGAGGCCGTACAGAAGGACCTTTGCCAGCGCCGGAACCAGCTGCGTTGTGGTGACTAGGACATTGACACACTGCGACCTGAAAACACAAACATCAACGATAATAAAGAGTACCGGTACTTACTGTGCAGTACCTGATGAATACTATAGTACCGCCGGGTACTATTTCTTTATTAAAAACTTCACGATTTTATGTGGACTCAACAATTGGAATAAGATGCCTATGAGTCATCGCAATACTAAATGACAAACTGCACTTTTGCAAAATTCAACCGCAAATGAAAACACAGATAGACTGTTATTTAGAAATCAATATTCAAACTCATTTATAATCTCAACGTTTTTCTTAATACTCTTCTCTCTCTCTCTCTCTCTCTCTCTCTCTCAGGCTTTGACATTTTTGTCAACATCGCAATGTTAACCTGGTTTTTAATTAACCGGACATCATTATTCCTCAATTTGTGTAGGACTTTAACACTTCTAAAAGACGCAAAATACAATCTGAAATTCCACTTGCAATCACAAAACTACAGTCAGGACAAATGAAAAATCAAATGAACATAAATTCTCTATTAGAACAGTTTCAGTATCAAATTGAGGGCAACGTTAACCCTTTTGCATCCAAGAACTGGTCATTATAAGTTGACTGAATCAGCCGCTAAAGTCATCATTTTGAATGCTTTCTAATGAATTTCTATAAATTACAGTAAAGCGCGTTTCTAAATTCCTCTTCAATATTAAACTTTGGGCTATTCGTAGAAATTCAGAAATCACTCGGACAGGTCTAGCTAACAACCACTCCCTTCAAAAACCCAAGAGATTCCGTTTGGGGGCGTAAAATTACGAGAATGTAGGGGTCTCGGGGAGTAAGAACGCATGGTAAAGGTGGAAAAGAAATTTCAATTGACATGGAAATGCCATCTTTTGGAAGATAGATTAGATCACAACGGGCGTGGGGGTTACTCCACCACAACTGCCACCTCCTCCCTCCCATGAGTAAGTACCTCGCACTGCAATATGTGTAAAATCTAAAGACAGAGTAAACCTAACCTTAATCAGCCAGAGACAATCTGCAATTAAGTGTCATTTATTCAATTAATAGAAATAATGACACCCATAAATAAAGCAGAGAGCGAGGTGGAGGAGAGGGAGGGAGTGTAACACAGTTTTTAGACAGTCTTCGTCTCCGTACAGAACACTTAAACATGATACGGAAGGACAAACCCCACACGGACGCACAGACACATAGACGGAATTTCAAACAAATCACAGAATAGTAAACAAAGGACGAGGAGCTGAAAACGACTTTGACAAGGGGAGCCAGAAACTGACAGACGTCTCCTTATCATAACCACCAACATCCACCTTCTCTCCTCTTAACCCATTCCCACCTTTCTCCAGTGGCGTATCTAGGGGAGCACTTTGTTGACAGCCCCCCGGGCCCCGGGCGGGGGGGGGGGCGAAGAGCTAGGGTTAGGTTAAGGTTAACCCTAACTTAAAGTTAACCCTAACCCTAGAAGTGATGTGGTGAGGACCTTTTTTTTGCTTGTCAGGGTTAAAAAGGTGAGATGATAACGTTTTTTTGCTCGTCAGCTCGAAACTCTGGGGCCCCGATGTAAAAGTTGCCCCCGGGCCCCCAAAAGTCACGCTACGCCACTGCCCTTCTCTTCTAGTCCTTCTGTCTGTCTGTCTGTCTCCGTCTCTCAGTCTCTGTTTCTGTCTGTCTCTCTCACACACACAGACATATATATATATATATATATATATATATATATATATCCATAAATGGAATGATTACCATGCAGCATATATTAAACTTCCAAATCGAATATAGAATTGTGAGAACTGCTGATAAATGCACTCTAATTGAAGTAATCTGTTTAGGAAAGTCTGAACAATGCTATGGATAAAGTATAGAGTTACCAAACGTTCGAAGGACGATATAAGCCAGATCCCAAGTTTCCCCCAACTAATTCCCAATCAATAAGACGGGAAGTGCATGAAGAAAATCGTCGCAGCAGAGGGGAAGAGTGTCTCTCGAACAGAGGGTGGAGTAAACACAGGGCATGAGGGGGAAATCATGGGGGACAGCGGGCAACGGTCCCCCTAATAATTAGTGTATGTGTGGGAGAATGTATTATTTATTCCCCCCCCTGTTTTGTGCTTCTTTGCTACTTTAACGGGAAAAAGGTCATCACTAGAGTTTTTACATATTTACGGGTGGGCATACTAATAAAAATCCCCCCTGTTGACGCAAAATAACGCTAATGGTCATGAGAGAAAGAGAGAGAGAGACAGGGGCGTAGCGACGGGGGTATATCGGTATATATATACCCCCAAAATCAGTCTATCTTAAAGTTTTTTATGTGATTTACATGTGGTTATATATGGGTTTATGTGGTTTATAGTTAAGATTTATACCCACCCAAAATATTTATACCCTCCCAAATCAAATTCATGGCTATGCCTCTGGAGAGAGAGAGAGAGAGAGAGAGAGAGAGAGAGAGAGAGAGAGAGAGAGATTAGTAGAACTTGTTCAAAGAGAAGTACAGAAATTTCGTTTTACTCGTTTACTTACTCATTTTTGCTAATTAAACTGAGTCGCAAAAACGACGGAAGGCGTTTCTTTGTTTGTTAGAATAAAATGCTGGACAATAGTTATAGCGATTAATAGACGATGGCGTAGAACTGGACGGAGTCCGGCTGACCTTGAACTGATGATGGACAGCGATTTATGGGCCAGAGACAGCCAGCCATCCGTCAGCACCTCTATCTCTGATCGCAGCTGATGCCAAATGTCTCTCTTCTGTGGACCGACAAGACCTTTAATAGAAGTCAAACGCCGCTGCGGAATTAGAATAAATACTTCGTCAAGCGAGCACGCGCACGCGCAAACGCTCAGAACGACAGATTTCCTATACATAGATTGAAGCTACAAATGAAATCTGTATTTCGCCAACCGGCTTAAATACAGGACAACAGGAAACTAAACAATTCTCCACAACTGTAACGCCCCGGGTAGAGTGTTTAGTAAACAGTGAAGTAAACATGTTTTTTATTATTACACGACCAACATCATAACCAAAAATACATGACTCAAGATACTTAATTAAGCCCCGGGTAGAGTGTTTAGTAAACAGTGAAGTAAACATGTTTATTATTATTACACGACCAACATCATAACCAAAAATACATGACTCAAGATACTTAATTAATTTATACTAGAAATAATCAAAATTGCCCCACTTCCCCTATTCTTGGAATCTAAAAGTTTTGTTTCAGCTTAGTTTTAATTTAGTTTAGTTTAGTTTTAGTCTTGGGGTCTAACAGTTTTGTTTTTAGTCTATTCATTCCTCGGCCAATGGTCATAAGTGGAAATGTTGCGGTGACGATTTGCCCACCACCCCGTTCTTCTGAAAACTCCACTAACGCCATCGAGTGCGCCTTACCCCCGACGTTGTTACGGTAAGACGTGTAGATTTCCCTGATTCGTCGATACCTGAACGCCAGTTTGCGCATCCAGTCGACTCCCCCGCGCACTCCCGTGGCCAGACAGAGATTGGCGTTCGTCGCTGCGGCGTGGAAACCGTCGGTCACGAAGTTATAGTTGCTTAAAAGCAAAAGCCACAACATAGAAGGCATCATCACGCATACAGACAAAGTCCCGTAGAGAAGAGAACCTATATATATATATAAGGGTTAGAACAGTGGTCCCTAGGCTTTCTAAACGGAGGGCTAGCTACATCTGCTATTAATTACCGGCGATTAAGTGGGCCACAACTGTAGAAGTTTCTAATATTTAGACTTTACTGTAGACGATTCTGATCCGGGTTCCTATGATAAACAATAGATTCGACGTTTCAACTGCAAATAGCAACTTTCCTTTAGTTAACGTTTTTTATTTGAATATCAATACATTTCTTGAATTTATTCAAATACGTTATACCGAATATTGAGGCCACTTTCTGAGAACTGTCGAGCCACAAGTAACAAGTTGCCCCGTGGGGGGTTTGGGAACCTCTGGGCTAGCGCTTTCAATTTTCACGGCATCGGGTGAACGAGGACGATTTACTGGGTTTCAACACCGGACTTTATGACGGGCAATCCAACCCGCTAACCACTGGACCACCCGCGAAAGTTTAGAACAGCCGACGACCATAATGATGATTATGACAACGACGACGATGACGACGACGACTACTGCTGAAAAACACCCAAACTCTCTCTTTCCCACCCCAATATTTCACTAATGTTGAATTATAATGATTTTCATGAGTCTCGCAAAAACAGAAAGCCGTACAACATTACATTTAGAAGAATAATTATTTAACTGATTTGTGCTGTTTGTGCATTTGAACTTTTTATCCGACTGGATTCAAATGAATTCGACAGTAGAGTGAAAAACTCCTCAATTATTTTCGTTCTTTTCCCTTCAATTTTTTTGTCTAAAACCTCTGATTCAGTTGCTTCAGACTCAATCTGTGGAAATTGGCTCAAAATGCCTTCAATCAAACTCCTTCAACCATAAAAGTCATTGAATTTTTACGACTCAATATTTTTCCAAGCTCTATCCACCACCACCACCTCCTCCTCCTCCTTCCCTACTCTTCCACCGTTCCACGCAACCGAAATCCTCCACTACATCCCCACACCAGGCTTCTAATAAGCATATTTGGCAGGTGTTGAGGAGGGTAAAAGGGCAACAAGGGTTCATAGTTCAGTGGATTTTCCGGCTGGTGCCGGGAGGGCCTTGGATATCCGTTGCATTTATGAAGCTCCCCTCGCCATCCAGTCTAATAAATCACCGGCTCTTTCAATTCGGCGGTTAACAGGAAAACAGAGGTGAAGGTCAAGGTGAAAGGTCAAAAAATGCGCAATAAACCAATTAAACTACAAACAATAAAGACCAGTTCCCTATTTACGGACCAAAAATTAATTGAAAATTTCTCTTACAGACCCACCATGGAGGGCGCCACCAGCCAAATATTGGGTGGGCCAACATGGCCTGTTTGAAATTGGACAATGCAAAGACTAGTGCTACAGTAGGCTATAGATAATGCAAAAATTCAGAAGAGTGATGAAACGAATTAAAACCACATTTTCGTATGTCCCCTGCTTAGCTGAGTCAAACTGTACTAGAATTGTCAATATATTATGTCTCAATTTTTGCTAGAGCTTTTAAATGCCATAATCAATGTATTCGCATTTTCTTATAAAATTAACTAACATAAATCATATCAAAGATAATTTCTAATTGGGAAAAGAGAAACCATTGCTGTTATATAATTATTGTGGAGTTATTCGAGACGAGATGTGTTCAGGATTTGTTGCTTACTTTAAGTCTTGTCCGTTGTCGTCGGACGAGACGTCGTCTATGTGAACTTGGTCACATTCCTTCAAATAGAAATCAAATTTTACTTTCAAATTAAGTCGTTCATCTCTCAGACGACTCTCCTGAAAAGCAACATTTGGTAGTATTGCCAGAGTAACTTCACGCAAATACATGACGGAATATAATATCCTGCTAAATTGAAGACCGTCGACTCAGCATAACACGCAACAGGAGTCGTTTGGGATCTAATGTTGGCTTTACCTGCATCATTTTAAAATTAAAGGAGTTTTTTTAACAAATACAGTCGAGAGAGATTCGCAGCAGATGGTGAACGCTACGAATATCGTATTTCCCAAACGTCATTTTCTATCATCTATTTAACAGCATTCCATTTGGGTCAACTGCCAGTTTCAATTCGGTTTCTAATACTCATTTGCTGGAAATAAAGAAAGTAGAACCAGAGCATCATTAGAAACGAAGCCGTCACTTTCTATACAGGCAAAAAAACCAACACTTATTTATTTAGGCCTGAATGCTGTTCTCTGGCGCTGTTGGTCCAAAGTCCTTAACCATAGGCCTACCACTTCGTCGATTCACACTCTAAGCACATTCAAATGTAAATTGAAGACTCGCCTATTTTTAGTCTCTCGTTCGTAGACCGTCTTCTGTCCACTCGTTAGCATCGCTTCTAATAATGAGTGACTATAGGCCTATAGAGTATCTATCTTCTGTTATCAGATCAGCATCATTAGGGTTAAAGTCTGGCATAAATAAACTTGTGCTATAAAATTACATATTTTGATAACATTTTTAATCCATCTTTTAGTCGGGGGGGGGGGAATACTTAAGCTGTAGAGGGAAAAGAATTAATACAGATCTAATCGACAGAGGTCCCTGCATCTGGCTTAAAGCTATCCGCTCAGTTGCTACACTAAGTTATTTCACCATTCCTGCTTTAAAGTACTGTAATAGCTATCCAGTGGCGTCGCCAGGAATTTTGGATTGGGAGGCAAATGGGGCTGGCGTGTCAGATTTCTTGCCCCACCCCGCACACCCCTCCACAAAAAACTTTCTCACCGGATTTGCGCGAATCTGATAGGAGGTCTGGGGTCATGTTGAGTAGGGCAGTTGCCCCCATTTGCTCCCTCCCCATGGCGACGCTAATGTAGCTATCTAAATGGCACGCAACTCTTTAAATATTAATCACGGAATTAAAATGAGGTGTTTTTTACTGCGTGAAATCTCAACTATAAGAGCGCCAACGTTTACACAATATTTAACAACGCAGCTAAAGAAAGTGAACACGGCTGCAACCTCTAAGTCATTGAAGAAGAGATGATTGTCTGCCAGACTGAAGATCAATTCCTCCATTCGAAGTCCCAGAGTCACCGATGCTGGAGGGTCCTACAGACAACATTTCACACGAAATTTACACTCATTCGTTCGTTCGTTCGTTCAGTTTCTCAGATATGAATCTAATTAAAACGAGCATCTTGTACAACTGACGTCGCCCAATGACAAAAAAGGCCATCTCGTGTCTTGTGAATAAGTAAGTAGAAATGCTGGACCACCGCGGTCGCTTCGTTTGTTCTACTTCGCGGTCGCTTCGTTTGTTCTACTTGAGTTCGGTCGTTTCAAAAACAGCAGCAAATGAATAAGAGGAAGAAGAAGAAGAAGGAGGAGGAGGAGGAGGAGGAGGAGGAGGAGGAGGACCATCCGTTCTCATCGCTTTAGATGCTCAGTTCATCATCGGAGTCTTCTTCTTCTCCTTCGTAAGAGAAGTTACTCGGGCGAGCGCTTTCTTCCTATTTTGTTCTCGCGGAAAAGGGAATTCCTTTGAGGGCGAAAGACTCCAAAAGGGAGCTTTCCATTTGGAGACGATGATAATAACATCGCTTTGAAATGTCCACTTCACCAAACGGAGACGAAATCTCTCTCTCTCTCTCTCCCTATCTCTCCCTATCTCTCCCTATCTCTCCCTATCTCTCCGTCTCTCCCTATCTCTCCGTCTCTCCGAAGGGCTAATAACTAATTAACGCTTAACGCTTTTTGAAGTGAATCAAAATGGCATCCGATTACTTAGCTCCGGCGCCGCGCCCATTGTTAAACGGGCGTTGGGGAGTGGGGGGTCTTACCCCACCCTCCATGTCCTCCCCCACCCAACACGACCCCCTAATGGCCGCGTTAGGGATGAAAGAGTCGAATGACAATGGAATCGCAGGTGGCACTCGCCAGCGCCGAGCACTTCCTGTGAGATGCTGGGGGGGGGGGGGGGAGAAGAGGCGCAGCACAAAAACACACCCAGAGGAACAGGAAGACGCGAATGAAGAACGACGATGACGACGACGACTACGGCGGCAGCAGCAGCAGCAACTGTTTATTTTCGGCGATGCTCTGATAATGAAGACCAAGAGCGGGGATGGGAAGAGGAGCAAGAGCAGGAGGAGAAGAATAAGGAAGAGGAGGAGGAGGAGGAGGAGGAGGAGGAGAATAAGGAAGGGGAGGAGGAGGAGGAGGAGGGGAAGAGCGAAGAAGAACGAGAATGGAGAAAGAGTGAAGGGAAAGTGAATTCGGGTCTGTCGGCGTCGGCTGCCGCGTCTACGCTGAGCCAGTCAGTCAGTCAGTCAGTCAGTCAGTCAGTCAGCCAGTCAGTCAGTCAGCCAGTCAGTCCAGAGGGCAGAAGAGAAAATGAAATCTTTCTGTCGCCGAGCTCAGATTTCGCATTTGATTAGATTTTCGGCGAAGGAGTCTTCGGCCGACGACGACGAAACTGCCGCTGATAAAATTCGCTAAACACAAGAAGAGAGAGTCAACGGCCAAGCAAGGAGGCTCCACAGACGATGAAATTATTAACCAAAGGGAGAGAGAGAGAGAGAGAGAGAGAGAGAGAGAGAGAGAGAGAGAGAGAGAGAGAGAGAGAACTGAATGAATCATCGAAGTCCAGACGTGAATTCGTAGATAGCTAGGTGATCAGATAGCAAGAAACAACAGTGTAGTAGGCGCTTTCTACTTTCGATGGATTCTTAAGAGAGCCGGCCGCATGCAGTCTTTAGAAAACTCAGCTGAGTAACGAAAAAACAGATTCTAACGAAGCTGAAACTCCCGATTAGAACTCCTTTCACTGCGGTAACATTCAGCTCCAGTGCATTAACCTACAGCAGAACGACAGAAGAAAATGGGGGGCGAAGAGCGGGATGGTAAGGGGTGGGCGGGTGGGCGGGTAAAAAGGCCAACCCTATCCCCTATCTAATCGAATCGCCCGAACAACATTACTACAGTTAGTGACCCATACTTAGTAATTAAACGACCTTAAGGTACCGTTCATAAACCAGCTTCTAAGAGAAAACAGCTGCCTCGACTACCGCTCTCCCCACCGGTCCACCAAAAGCAGTTACCTTTGCCCTCCTTCACCACCCCGCCTCCTTTAGGGCGGCGTTGGTTCTACGGTAATTGCCTTTAGCGAAAAATCACTTTTTCAATTGAGCCTCCTGCATCCTTGAAGAAGGTAAATGATAAACGGCAGCAAACTCCATTTATCCCCTCAAATCTCTCCTCACTCTTTCCCCTCCCACAGACCGTTTCCTCCAGTCAGACAGGATGCGAGGTGCCAATAACTTTCTTCGTTCAACGTCTCCCTCCGATCTATCCCCCCGACCCCCGACACGGTCACTGAGACTACAGAATTTGGTGGTCCTTGTTTTTGCCAAGTACATATACTTAAACGCCGATGGCAGAGCCACAGGCCACAGGCCACCTAGCGTCCATTTCCATCACTGACGATCATCCTCCGCTCCACTGGGAGACTTTCAAAGAAGGATTCTAGATTCTACAGCGGCAGAAATTCCACCGGATGCAATCGGTGCCAGCAGTTGCTACAGAAGCGCAGCATAAACGATCCAAGTTACAATTAACGGATATCGAAGACGGATGAATGACAACGTGCAACGGACAACAGAACACTGAGAACAGACAACGGACAACAGAGAAAGAGAAATGGAGACCACTCCTCTTGGGGAGCAGAGAGCTTTATGCTCATTCTCAAAGACAATTAAGACGTTAGAAGAGAAATATTTCTCAAACACGCGCAGAACGGCACAGCTATACGATCACTTTTCTGAGCACAGAGAGACGACAGAATTCGCAGAATATAGGTTATAAGAGCATATATAGATCCGTTGCCATGGCAACTAGTTTAAGCAGAAAGAAAGCGCTATAACAGCGCAGCAATGTCAGACGTCACGAGGATGAACAAAGGAGGAGGAGGACTGCATGCATGAAGTGCATGGTCCTAATATACGATCCAGAACTAGTTTCCACTGCATGGGCTGCAGTCCATGCACTGGCATACCGTACAGGGTGGCGCAATAAAAACCCGGACTATATACTAAAAGCAAACCTAAATGTGACGACTATAGTCCGGTTTTTGCGCCACCCTGTATAAGCTCAGCATACGAAAGCCGACAAAGACAATCGCTTAAAAGAATATAGTGAATAAATATAAAATACAACGCAACACTTATTATTACGAGAGAAATCCCTTCCAATCACACATCCTGGCCAAGTCAATCAATCATCAATCAAACGACGGAAGTTATTCAAAGAGTCCAGTCATCCCTCACTATAGGAGTGCCGTAGTAGGGCTTTATATAGACTACGCCTTTGCGCTCTGTGCCTTTCGCCGAAGCTGGAAGAACCCAACACCTGGAAAAGTTAACGGAACCAGGGAAGCTGTCAAGCGAGGAGAGAGAGATGAGAGAGAGAGAGAGAGAGAGAGAGAGAGAAAGAGAGAGAGAGAGAGAGAGAGAGAGAGAGAGAGAGAGAGAGAGAGATGGAGAGAGAGAGAGAGAACTGAATTCCAGACAGAAATGCTTTAAGAGACGAACGCCACCATGGATACAGCGCTGTACCGGTTGACCTCTGAGTGTGCGAGGTCATCGGGTGCATTCCACTCCTGCCTTCCATTGACAGGATTAACGTACAGCGTTCACAGAAAACAGACCGACAGCAAAGCAACGAGACTCTATATGGGTCCTATACCGAAGAAGTCTTTCTCTTCTTACACAAGGGCCTCGAAGCGAGAATTCAGAGCTTACGCTTTCAATGGGTCTAACACTTGGGCTGACGAAATCTGCAGCTGATATTTATTTCCAACTTTGCATCCTTACGAGAGAAAAAAAACTCCGAGAAACTGTCGAAGCCGACAGAATTCACTGACTGTTTGTTATTGGCGAAGAGCAGAATAAGAAGCCGAACACGCTTGATTTTAGACTTAGTTTAGAATGAGTTGAAGCGGATAAAAAGTTCGCTGAAGAACGCGAATCCATAACATCTTGCATGGGAAAGAAGGAGGAAAAGCCTTCTTCCAGTGAGTCTTACTGCCTTCACCTTGATCGTCTTCATCGACGTCAATATGCCTTCGGTCGGCGCTCTATTCGAGTGAACCAATCAAATCGACCCTTAAAACGCTATTTTTTTTGTTCTCGACACGATAATAATATTAGGACTGTCACTGGGAGGGCAGGCAATCGCCTCTCGGACCCCTAACGATTCGGGAGTAGGGGTGATAGGATGGAAGGGCAGGGGAGGTGGTGGTGGTGGTAGTGGTGGATTGATCTTCGTCTATATACGACCGATCTCAGCCGGTGTTTATATCGGTGAGAGGCGACGCTGTGGATAGACTTGCCTCTGGCGGTGGATATAGCAGCACTACGGGGGGCGCAGAGGGGTTGACCGGCCCCGGCTCCGGCCCCTTGGAGCCGCTGCCTCTCGCCGAAGAGACCAGACGTCGACCAGTAGAACTCTGACAACAACCATTTGTATCTGTCAGCCGTCGACTCAGACTCGACCTACCAGCATCTTGCATTAGCCGGGCGCGGGACTGCAGCCACGGCGGCGGCGGCGGCGGCGGCGGCCGGATGGGGGCGACGAGTATACCGTCGCTATCCGACGGATTTTCACGTCTCATGGACCGGGAAACGCAAGCTCAAACTTATCGCAGGGAAATGCCAACCGACGAACCTCAGCATTTTATCAGTCTCTTCGCCCCTCCTTCCCCTACCCCATACCCAACTCTAGCCTACTCCCAAAGGCACACAAAGTACCCCTCATTCTCACCCCCTCCCTAATCAGTCAAACGTTCTACCTTTCCCCTTCAAAGGCAACGCCGTTCGCGGTTGCCGACCTAATTGGCGACCGATCCCGTCTTAACATTCAACCGCCGAAGTATACTTCGACATCTGCGCGAATTTCCGATCGAAAGTTTCGTTTAAAAGAGAAAATAGTTCAGGTTTCCGATAAAAAGTATCAGTCTCACAGCCACTCAACGTCAAGGAAAGACATTACGGCTCAGAAATATGTTGTCGTCATGGCAACACCTCGATTTGAAAACTACAATAATTTGAATGACAATGATGCAACACGATCCTCGTGCATTGCATAAACATAGCAAATGATTCATTGCCGTAGATAATAATAATAATGAACGACTGCTTCAACATAGAGTCGTGCAAAACCTTATTTACTTTCGAAGTTCTGAAGATTTACAAATATTATTCATTCGATGTTACTTCTCGCGGTATCGTTTGACACTCAGCACTAGGCAAACTGCACGCATTGGAGATATACAATGATAACGAAGCAGATGAAGAATTAACGGAAGAAGAAGAAGAAGCGGGGAATTAGACGGGGTGAATTGCGCGAAGGGGAAGGGGATTTTCGGAAATATTTCCCACAGGATTATCGCGGACAAATCAACTTTAAGGCTGGGTACAGGAGCGTGCTTTGAAGAGAGACTGCCAACCAGAAAGTAATTCAATGAACTATTTGCTGTGAAGGGAATAAGACAACCGGATTGAATGCAAAGAAGGAAGCACAGATGTTCCTGGACACACACGCACACACAAACACACGCACACAAGCACACAAAAACAACATGTCTAGCATACGAAATCAAAGGTATTGCCTACTCCATCACACCCGACAACCAAAAGGGAAAGCACGGATACACAGGCAGACACAGACAATGTCTGTTAGACACACACACACACACACACACACACATTTATTAGCGGTAACCAATATTTTCACACGTTAAACGCAAAATGTATACGGGAAAAAGACAGAGCCGAAAAAATTCTGTTTAAGATCAAGCGAAGAGCGAGCGATCGGCTATCGGAAGTTGCGTTAATTAATGCGATTTCCAGACGGAGTCTTGTAATGTCGACTTGCTTACTCGCCGTAATCTAATTTCTTCTTTTCATAATCTAATTCTACGAATATATGAAACAAGTTACACTTCATGTACGACGGTATTCATTTACACGACACAAAACGATCTCGCATGAGATTTCCAGCGCGATAAAGTTTTTACGACAACCGACAGAAGACTTTCACACGAAGTTTTAATAGGCTTCTTCCGCATTTTCTCTCTTCCAGACCCTCCTCCTCCTCCTCCTCCTCCTCCTCCTCCCCCTACTTCACCCGAGGATTGTTCTTTCCAGAAGTTTCCGTTAAGTTTTACGAGTTTCTTATCTGTCAAAATCAGAACCCCGCAACAAAATATCTTAATAGTGGCTCGCTGCTGCAGCTGCTGCTGCTGCAGCTGAAGTATCGCCACAATAGCTTCGGGTAAAATGTAACACTGCTGACGCAGTCATGTTCTCGAATTTCAACTTAACCAAATGACGAAAATTCTACTGTTTCGACGGTCGCCGCCGCCGCCTCTTTGTCCTTAGACCGTCGCATAATTCTTCAGGTCCGGATTGACCTCAAGCCCCCCCGCGACCAGAGGGAGGGCGGGAGAGGGCGCCTCGCTGCATACGAGGAGAAGAGCAGAAAGCCACTCTGGTGTTAATAATTTTGTCGGCTGGTGCTTAAGTTTAGTCAAAACAAAAGACTGAAGCGACCTCCGCTGGTCACAGAAGCACCCGTTGTCTTCAATGTCTAGACTCCTTCAAGGCGATTGCAATGTATAAGAACAGTGAGTGACTGTGCACCTATCAAAGCCTATTAGACAATCGGAACTTAAAGACAGCCTAAGCAGCAGCAGCAGCAGCAGCAGCAGCAGCAGCAGCAGCAGATGAATATAAAGACAAAGTCATTAATCATTTAAATCGCGTTTTATAATCGAGTAAAACAAGACTTGTGTTTAGGAATAACAGATAATTTCAATTGAACTTTAAGACACCAGACCTGATCAAGAAAGACAGCGCATAGTAACAAAAGCTATATTGGCTGACATACAACATATTCTATAGAAAGAGCCAACGCATGAAATATGCGCAGTCTTAGAACGAAACATTGATACTATTACAACATATTGTACATATTTTGAGATAACCTGAGGTCAATGCTAATATAAGGCTTATCTATACAATCCTACAGATAACAGTCGAAAACGCCTAACGTCACAACAGTAAAGACACACAATTATGAAATCACAAATCCCAAAATCCCTTCATGTGTGTGTTTGTGTGATACAGTATATATATATATATATATATATATATATATATATATTATATATATTACTGTATATATACTGTATACTGTATATACTGTATATATATATACTGTACATATATACCGTATATATATATATATATATATATATTGCGTCAGAACGGCGCAGAGTGGACGGGAGACAGTCCTGCAGTGACCATCACCCAGCACAGAGAACAACGCTTTGGTCGTTCGTCGACCCCTACTATATACCGTATACAAGTCTAGCAGAGAAGATCTATGGACGCTGGTCGTCACCGCATAGGGGGAGGGGGAGGCGTCGACCTATATGGTCTCTGGCGGCGGTTCAGACGATGACCGTCTTCCAATTGGGGATAAAGATCATAAACAAATCAATGCCAGAAACTCTCCAGATTCTCAAAAGGACATCTCACGACCAACACTCAATAAAACCATGCACGACACTCCTCAACAGTCGCTGCCATGGGATGGGGTGGGTGGAGTGGGGTGGATGATGGGGGGCAGAGCTGGTCCTGCGGCTGAAATAGCGTTTGAGAGACATTCAGATAAGAATGAGAGAGAGAGAGAGAGAGAGAGAGAGAGATAGAGAGAGAGAGAGAGAGAGAGAGGGAGGGGGATTGAGTCCGGCCAATTCGTCTGTCGGAACTTTAAGCGGAACCAGACTTCGTCGGCGCTCGGTGTGCTGTCAGCCGCCACCAGAGACGCCGGAGCCCTTCATTAGGAGCATTACCGACTTTCCCTCGTCCATTATTTTCTCCTCAGCCGCAAGGTGTCCAAGACGGTAATGATGATGATGACCTCTTATTAAGACCCCTCCCCGTGTCGTCTCAGGTGGGCGGACATCGCTGCAGAGTCACTCCGAGAGAGGGAAATGGGGGGAGGGAAATGGACGCAAAAGACGGCAAACCAGACTGCAATTTAAACGGAATTAATTTTAAAAGGAAACGCAAAATCGCTCTGTCTTAAACGTAAGCCACTCCCCCACCCACCCACCCACCAACCCACCCACCCACCAACCCACCCAACAGCACCCCTTCATCCTCAGACATCTTAAACCACAAACGCAATTCAGAATATCCTGTCAGTTACTGCCTCGTGCGTTCTGCAAAGATTCCAACGCGTTTTTCTACAAGCTCTGCACATCAGTCACGCAGCTTAACAGCTTATCGTTGGAAAACAGTTCTACGCAATCAGATTGACAGCAATTAGAATAGAAGTTATAGAACAGAGAGACAATACAAAGAATAAAAGTTAATACAGAGAGAGAGAGAGAGAGAGAGAGAGAGAGAGAGAGAGAGAGAGAGAGAGAGACGGGGAAAGACAATGTTGGAGTTGCCGGGGGGGTTGAGGGGATGAACACCCCCCCCCCAGTTAACTTGGCAACCCTCCCAAAATTCGCATATCGGGTACATGCAGTTTCTGTCATTCATTGAAATTCAGTCCTCAACCCCCAGCTCAAATTTCACAACTTCAACACTGGGGACAGACAGACAGACAGAGACAGAGAGGCGTACCTTTCCGTATCGCTGTGCATATGCTCCTGTGAGTAGCGAGTGGAAGATGATGATGGTTTCATCGAGGTCCCAGATGAAGACCCTTTCGAGGTCGGAGTCTGGACCGGGCGAAGGATTGTTCTGCCGTCGACCCCTCATTCGGCCACGGGACCCTAACAACCGCGGATGAGGAGCGGGGAAAAAAGCACACAACCACCGATTAGATTTTATATATATATATATATATATATATATATATATATATATATTGAATATTGACAAGAACCGACCACTCATAAAACTCAGAGAAACAGTTTCGGATTTCCTTTTTAATTCTCTGTCCAACTTCCAAGTCTCGTTCAATATTTTCGCCAGAAACAACCCTGCACGGATAATGCATTCCAATTGGCAACGTACATCGACAGGGTGATTATAGGAGCCGAGGTCCGTATATAAGTTAACTCTGATGTGACGCCCAGACATCTGGAGTTGATTTTCAAGTAAAGACGACGGCAGAAAAAGTCTTGATTTCAGTCGATTTTAAGCACATGTTAACGAACTGAATTTAGCACATGAGAGGACATGACGGCCGAACAGGATCCCCGCATTCGGCTCATCATGGCAGACATTTCCACCAACGCAGTAATACTTTATCTTACTTATTTACCCACTTCAAGATTATCCGACGATATCATTTGCAGGAGATGCAACAAGATCTGCCTACACAATTGCAAAACATGACACTGTGTAACATTAATACTGTATTCTCTCCAGAATCTATATTGTGTGCAGCAATATAGGCGGAAATCTCTCTGTAATTACAGGGGCGGGAAAATGACGGTCACCAGAGCACAGCGGTTAAACACCAACAGATAAAACGCCTTTTAATTTCAAACACATCGATGATGTCTATGCATGAGACAGAGAAGTAAGAAAACAATGAGAGAGAGAGAGAGAGAGAGAGAGAGAGAGAGAGAGAGAAAGAGAGAGAGAGAGAGAGAGAGAGAGAGAGAGAGAGAGAGAGAGAGAGAGAGAGAGAGAGATGGTGGTGGTGGTGGTGGAGAGAGGGGGAGAGTGACAAAGAGAGAAAGAGAGAAAATAAGAGAGAGATAGCAGGAGATATACCAATCACATCCATTTATATAGCGCCATCATTCATATACATCGGGTGTGTGATCACTCTGCGATTAGTAAAGGGCAAATGGCGGCGCGTCCCTGAATGGATCTGGGGTCAACACCATCGACCTTGGGGTCACAGGGTTTTGACCTTCACCCCCTCTCGCCCCCCCCACAACAATGACTGACTCTGACGGCTGAAAAAGATGACTAAGTCGTAGAGAAGAGAAAACATGTAAGAGGAGGTTGTTTGCAGGTGTACCTTTCTCCTCAGGTGACCATGTCTTCACAGAATCATTGTTTTCTGTCTTGACGGTAGGCGACGGTGTTGACAGTCCAGAGGAAAATGGCGCTTCTGCTGCCAACAACAGAAACAGAGGAAAACGAAGAAACTGAGACAAGAGACAGTCACGTGACTAATAATAGCAATAGTAAGAAGCTGCTCTTAGAGTCCTTAGACTCAGCCGCCATGCAGCAACTTCCCAACACGCAATAATCGGTTCTGCTATAAAATAATCCGTTGACTTTCACGGCACAGTTCAACGATTACTAATATATTAACTCTTGTCGAAAACTAATAACTGACCTAGATTTGTCACAATAATTTCATCTCAATTCAACACCAAACAGAAAGTTAATCCGGCAACAACAGTTAGTTAAGATTCACCCAAGTGAGAGACAGAGCCAGAGAGAGAGAGAGAGACAGAGAGACAGACAGAGAGACAGAGAGAGAGAGCGAGAGAGACAGACAGACAGACAGACAGACAGACAGACAGACAGAGATAGAGAAAACACAAACCAATGATAATTAAGCGCTCATTATGAGAACTATAATTAGTTAAACCGTACTGCAAGAACCACCACCACCACCACCACCACCACCACACGAAACTCAGTTTCTAATTAGCGCCATAGGGTGGGTGGGTGGGGAGCAGAGGAGCGGTCACGTGATTGGGCGCACATAAGGTCGACGCGTGATAACGCACCAGATGTTGACGGTGGCAGAAGCTGATATGTTTGCGTCGTCGAAGGGACGGTCATCGATGCAGCGCTGCCCCCGAGCGACGAAGCGCCCATCGACGTCATGTACGGGTAGTAGGCGTAGGGACCGGCGTACGGCGACTGGTGACCGTAGCCGGCGTACGCTGCAGAGTAGTCGGCAGCTGCCTGAAGCAGACGGAAAAAACACATGCAGAAGCATAGGAATCAGTTTCCATGAAATATACGCGACAGTATTTCACACGAGTGAATTTATATGCAACCAGTCTTCCGAGATGGACCGACGGTGGTCTGCGGGGAGAGGACTGAGGTGTGGGTGGGTGGGTGGGTGGGGGGGGGGAGAAGGCAGCCACAACTTTTAGTAAATCAAATTCATCATCATTGTTGTCATTGTCGTTGTCGTTATCAGGTCGTCTTTCTATCGGATGTTGACGATAGAGGGCAGTCTGTATAGTCAATTTCCGGATGGTGATGACTCATCGTATTTCTAAATGCGTTCCCATTATTTGACAGTCAAAATAAAATAAAATCGAAAAATACAAATGGAGGTTTCGAAGTCTCAATTGAAAACGTCTTATTATGAAATCGCAAACACGAGACAATTCTCAAAATCAAACGAAAGACTGAAAAAGAATCTCAAAATACCAAACAATTAGTGCTTAGTCGTCTCAGCCATTGACCTGGAATCCTAGATCAAGACCAGCAAATAACAGCCCAATTGTTTAACTATTATGGCCTAATCTACAGCGCTACATATCCGGATGGAGAGAGGGGAAGGGGTGGGGGGAGGGTGGCCGCGGGGAAAAGGGAACTTTCAACGGGTGTCACAAAACGGAACAAAGACAACTGCTGCCGATAAGCGAAGAGCTGGTGGCACCAAAGGTGAGAAGAGGAGAGAGACTGCGCTGTCAACGCAAAGCAGAATCCCGAGTCCTCGAGTGAACCGATCAGAGCGCGAACGAAAGTCAAATATTTACTGCGAAAGGAAACAGTCAACCCAACCTCCACATTACGAAGTCACTCTACCTCCCACCCACCCATTCCGCCCTACCCCACCCCACCCCACCCCACGCCACGCCACGGTCAAGAGTGATTATTCCAAACCAGCCACTCTCCATTCCGCTAACTGCTCAAGGGGTTCAAGAGAGGGGCAGAAGAAGGTGACGGAGAAAAGGCGGGGCGCTGTTCACACTCGCGGAATCACCCGGCAAACACTCGGCCTCTGTTCTCGCCTATTTGCCAAAAAGACTCCGAGGAGACCCTCTCCCTCCCCTCCCCCCTCCCTCCCTCCTCCCCTCCCTCCCTCCTCCCTCCGTCCGTCCCTCCGTCCGTCTCTCTCGTTCTCTGTTTAAATAGCTGCTCCTGTTGTGGACGCATTAAAGCGCTTGTGCCCGTAAAATGTTTGTCGAAGGGCTGAGACAATACGAAAAATGTCGACGAAGATGGAAAGAAGAAGAGGTAGAAGACGACGACTGCTCGACGCGCAAACACCGAGCTTTTAATGGGTGCAGGCGCCCTCCCCGACCCGCCACCCCCACCCCGCCGCCCCGAGACACGCCCGCACGACCGGTGGGTCGGTCGGACCCCCAACGCCTTCCCAACTGGACGTCGTCTTAGGCAGGCGTGCAGGGCGGCGGCGGCGGCGGTGGAGGGAGGGAGGGAGGGAGGGGGACGTAGACAGGCATTCGTCTTCAGTTAAGGGTCAACGGCAGCGGCGGCGGCGGCAGCTGAGGCAAAGATGCTCCTGGAGCATCCCCGGGCCCCGTTCCCCCGGCGCAGCGCTGACGGATTAGCGCCTTCCGCCGCCGCCGTCGCCGCCGTAGGCCCCTTAAGAGAAACGCACTCGCTGAACCCGCCAACGATTTTCAATCGAATGCGTCAAAGAGTTTATAAGTGAAAACGCTTTTCTAAAAAAGAAGACCGAAAAAGAAGCCCCCTCCCCCTATATAGGCCTATAATAGTCTGTTACAACTGCATCTTCCATGCATTCAATTACCATCTGTCCTGTCTATATAGACAACCTATATACTCCCGGGGACGTATACAGGGGTGGAGACGAGGAGAGGGGGAGGGGGTTGACATCGATCGCCAACATAAACCAAAATAGGGGAGTGGTAACTTAAAACGAATTGACTGACTCCTAATTTTGTCAAAAGCGCCCCCCCCCCACACACACACACACTATCTGGGAGAGATAGACGCCAAAGAGAGTGACATAATTCAAAACATAAAAACCAGAACCCGCAGCCGCCAGGTGAGAGTCTGTATTTACTTTTCACGAGGCCAAACACAGCACATCCGACGGACGAAGCCATGCAACTGGCAAATGCAACCCCAATGCATCGCATATCGCGTATATATATATATATATATATATATATATATATAAAGATCTGTGTATTTTCAACATATGCATCATATAGAGGCATGTGTTTGCATCATATATGGCCAGAGCAAAACTCCGAGGCTTCTTTCCCAAAACAGACAAAACCTAGAGAGAGAGAGAGAGAGAGAGAGAGAGAGAGAGAGAGAGAGAGAGAGAGAGAGAGAGAGAGAGAGAGAGAGAGAGAGAGAGAGAGAGAGAGAGAGAGAGAGAGAAGCGTATTAACCTGGAATGCCTTTGCCAAACACACCGAAACCTTCGACGCTAATAGCTGGGGCATCATCATCGCTGCAGTCCTTGAACAAAAGAACCTATAAACAGATTCTACGTTCCGATCAGAGTCATCGAGTGCACAGCTAAGTCAGTCGATAACAGAAGAAGAAGACATCGAAAGAGAAACGGGAAAAGAACGAGGAAAAAGAAGAGAGGGAGGGGAGGGGGTCGTGACGCAGTACACGTTCATAAATATCAATCTTAAGGCGTATATATATATATATATATATATATATATATATATATATATATTCGCAGAGGTTGTCTTCCCGTTCTGAATAATTTCTTCTTATCAGGTCAGAAGATAATTTCTTAAGAGAGTGGAAAACGTCAATGGACCGTTTCATCAACCGCTCGATTTAGTGTCGTTCAAATCCAACCATCTACTTCTATAGCGCCACTTAATAAATTCATAGGAACCTGCTAAAATGCATGCTGCTTTGAGCGCTTTTCTCATTGGTTCGAACTCTTCAGATCCCACTAGAGGCTGAGGTTTGTGGTTCCCCATAGGACCCGCTATACTCCCTATATACTCCATAGAGTTCCCTAGCCAGTGTTTCCTTTGTCGGCAAAATTGATGTAATTTCGGTAGCCATTACTTAGAGTCAAACCTGTAGTAAACATTTTTGTCAATGGAACAACCCCACTGAATAGATGTGGAACGCAAAAACCTGTAACTTCCATTACACATAAGAATGAGCAACAGAGGTCTATAGTGGGTTTGTGTTCTCCCTCCCCAAAGCGATCGTTCTTTTTTGTTCATCAGCAGTAAAAGAAAAGTTGGGTTTGCTGTAAGAACGTTTCAAAATTCCACAAATTTTCGCATCCCTCCAACTAAGAAGACTGGTTTTGCTAGGTTCGATATATAAATTCTACCGATTAACGTGAATTGTACGAAGAAGTCTATAAATAATAACAGAAATTGGTATTTAACTAATGAGAGAGAGAGAGAGAGAGAGAGAGAGAGAGAGAGAGAGAGAGAGAAGAGAGAGAGAGGAGGGGAGAAAGAGAGAGAGAGACAGACAAAGAAAGACAGAGAAAGAGACAGAGACAGAGAAAGAGACAGAGCAATTGTTCTTTAATACGACCTGTTGAGCGGAGATGAATCCAGATCCTGGTGACTGGACACCCGGATTGACGGATGCGAATCCAGATGTTCCGAAGGCGGCCGCGTACTGCGCTCCCTGGGCGGCAGCTGCGGCAGCTGCAGCAGCAGCGGCAGCTGCGCTGTTGAAGGTGCTGCCGTAAGCGGCGCTCAGGTAGCCGCCTGCCCCTCCGACTGCCCCCGCCTGCCCGTTGCTCGCCGCCGCCGCCGCCGCCGCAGCCGAGGAGGGCTTTATTTTCACTGCAACCAAGTAGCAATGAGTAACTGTTATGTTGGTAATTCTGCTGAAAGCACGTCTTTACGCTGGCGATTAACTTTAACAGTCAAAGACTAAAATAATAATACTAGGTCCTACGCTGGACTTGGCTTTGGACTCGGTTCTTCCCTTGGCTGCATGTCTTGCTATGTGGCCCGCTCCTGGGTCTGTCAGTCAGTCTGTCTGTCTACATGTCTTTGCGTGCGTCTTTGTCATAAGACATTCGATTTAGTCATTTTCTGTCTTATTCTTCTTTTTATTCTTCTTCTTCTTCTTCTTCCTCCTCCTCCGCCTCCGCCTCCTGCTGCTGCTACTACTCCTCTTCCTTCTCCTCCTGAATCGTACTTCTTCGTTTAGATATCCTAATGAGTAAAGACGCATTCTTGGAGCAATGGAAGTGAGGATTCCACTTCATTCATTCATTCATTCATTCATTCATTCATTCATTCATTCATTCATTCATTCATTCATTCAATCAGTGTAGAAAAACAAAAAGGCGTCTGCGAAGTCCAAAGTAGGGAGAGACAGAGACACGAAAAGAGACTCACGCAGTCAGACAAGCGGACAGTGAAGCAGACATGCAGAGTGACAAATCACAACAGAGATAGAGAAAGGAAAAAAACAGAACGCTTTATTCGTACAAATCAGAATTCTGCTTTACACAATCGAAGCTTCCACGATGTTTATCATGCGCCGATCTTACACAATCATTTATTGACATTTTACCGAAATGTTTATTAAACAAATGGCGAATCCGGAGAACATTGAGAAAGCCACACAGTCGACCCCCTCCCAACCCCTCAACCCCACCCAACCCCCAAATCCCAGCACGAAATATAGTTTACTCAAGGTACAGACGACATACGAAAGTAATAGAAGACGCGAATTCAGACAGTCAGTCTACAGCACACCATGCAACAGCGGTCAACTGCCCTCTGCTGCATCGACAAACACTATTCAACGAATTCACTCCTGGCAAAAACACTGCACTTAATTCCATCCCTCCATCCGCCCATGGACTGGTGATGCTCTCATCAATGCAACAAATTAATGCGATGACGACTACGATGGAGATGATGATGATGATGAGGAGGATAATAATAATAATAATAATAATAATAATAATAATAATAATAATAATAATAATAATAGCTATAATCTAGTCAGTATATAGTATAGGCTATACAGAAGTATTGTCGGCGCACAGTTAGCGACAGGGACCGTAGAAGGAAGCGATGAGGGGGCTTAGGTGGCTTACCGTCGGAGGCTGATGCGAGGCCCGTGGAGTAGGACTGGGCCGAGTAGGGGTTGCCCTGGGACTGACCCCCGTAGAATCCGGCATTCTGCATTCCAAATGACCCGCCGCTCTGACAGCCCAGCGTCTGATAGGCCTGCATTGCACCGCCGCCGCTGACACTCGTCGTCGTCGACCGACAGTCGCTTAGGTCCGTTGTCAGGACGACGGCGGAGGATTCGTCTGCTGAGGCGACGATGTCGGCGCTCGCTGACAGCTCTACGACGTCTGACACGTGTCGGGAATAGGTCGGCGGCGGCTGCTGCTGCTGCTGCTGCTGCTGCTGAGGGAGGAAACTGTCGGAAAAAAGAGACGAAAATACGTCAGTTACTAGTACATCATAAACGCTGTTATTAGTAGCTATACAGTCAAACGCGCTTATAATAATAAGCAGTCCATCGAAATCGATGATGACAGATCGCCTGTGAGTCCATAAATGATCTATGACTAGAGTCTGTTTACATTCATATGTGGGTGCGCATATGGCTATACATGTATAGTCCAATTTTTGCCGCACACGCTTTTCCACAGTGGTTACATATATAATCCGTTGTAGAGGTGGAGTCTAAGTTTGTACGGTCCTTCCGCTCCTGACGCTTTCTTTCAAGTTCAGCTATCCGATTAGCCTCCAAAATCAACGCACCATCGTTGATGACGTTGCGCCAAAGAGTGCGATTGGAGGCCTCTTCTTCCCAATTGTTAATGTTGATTTTGCATTTCTGCATGGTTGCCTTTACCTGGTCCAAACGCGCTTAACATCACATTAAAACTGTTCAAATAAGAGATCAAGGGAATTAAGTCTATTATAAGTGGAAAAGTATACATGCAGTGACGATTACAAAGGAATTGACAATAGTAATAAAAGAAACGTTATATTAATAGGGCCTGACTGTATATACACATCGGCTGTGTCCTATATTTCAACGTATGCACATTCTTGTATAAACAAAAGTTTCAAAATCTGTATTATGTGATCCCCTTGAAAGTCAAAACAATCATTATTTTCAATTTCAACGCAAACTTCTATTGCGCCATGAATTCGAAGGTTGAAGCACTTGTCATGTAAAAGTTGCAATTATGTTCAAGTTCACTTCCACAATTTACTAATGCGCATATTTCTGACCGGAATAAACTAGAAAAGCGTGACTCCATTAAGGCGTCTCCAGGCAGGACTGTTCCGTGCATTAAATTCACTGACAGTGCTTGACTTGCTAACAGGGACGTAGCCAGGATTTTAGGTTTGAAAGAGGGGCTGAAGCCCAAGATTTCCCCTGCGCAACTAGCTCCTTCCCTCCAGGGATATCCCCCCATCTGAGACCGACATGTGTGCTATGTTGTACCGCGACTGACATATCTGTGCTGTGGTGTATCTTAAAATTGATACTCTGTTTGACATTGGACTGTGTAAGGACAATTCCTACAGTATAGGCTATAGATATGCAAACATTCAGAATAGTGATTAAACGAATGAAAACCACATATTCTTGTGTCCCCATCTACATTGCATCAAACCGTACTAGAGTATAGGAAATATATTCTGTATCACTTTGATTCTAGATCATTCGAAATGCCACTAAAAATGGTGAGCCGTTTGATTCGACATTATACAAAGTCTTCAAGAAATCTATTCTTTGTCAAATGTCTACAAAGTCGATCGAGAGATAAGAGGGGTCTTAAGATAGATGGTTTCTTCTATTACAGGTTTCATACGCCACAAAAATATTATAAAATTGATACTCTGTTTGACATTGGACTGTGAAAGGACTATTGCTACAGTATAAGCTATAGATGTGCAAAAATTCAGAAGAGAGATTAAACAAATTATATCCACATTTTCTTGTGTCCCCATCTTCATTGCATGAAATCGTGCTAGAATAGTCAGTATATTCTGTCTCAATTTTAGTCTAGAGCGTTCGAAATGCCACGAAAAATGGTGTGCTATTCGGATCGACATTAGGCCTATACAAAGTCTTTCAGAAATCTATTCTCTGTCAAATGTCTACAAAGTCGATCGAGAGACAAGAGGGGTCTTAAGATAGCTGGTTTCTTGTATCACAGGTTTTACAGACCACATAAATATTATCAAAATGATACCCTGTTTGACATTGGCCTACAGAAGGATAAACGTTTGAGCCCGCAACGCTATTTGGGCTTGAATTCATTTGAGGGGGCTAGCTTCAGGTTTGGAGGGGCTTGAGCCCCCCTCCCTCAGCCCATGCCTGGCTACGTCCCTGCTTGCTAATAAACCACCTCAACCAAAAAATGACAGAAGCAATTATATTTAAAGTGATTCGAACACGATTTTGTGAACCAAGCGATTCGCTGGTTATGCCTTAAAACCGTCCTCTGAAAACGTTCAGATCAGCCATTAGCAAATAACTGACAAATATCGGATAAAACGTTGGCTGCTGACGATCAGTTCAGAAACGAGAAGATTTCTTTCATATTAGAACGGTTCCATCGAAACGGTGCGAAAGTGCCGTCATCATCATCATCATCAGCAGCAGCAGCAGCGCACTTTCAAGCGCCTTCGATGGTCCTTGCTGCATCGTCCAAGGTGCCGGCACCATCATCATCATCATCATCAGCACCGCCGTCGTCGTCGTCGTCGTCGTCGTCGTCGTGGGCAATTGTGTGCCGGCATCGGGTGGAGTATTTTGCACTAAACGACGCTTCTCAGCGCCGACCGTCACTTATTTACCTCTGCCAGCATCTCGGCAAATAGTCGGAGGAGGAGGAGAAGGAGGAGGTGGGGAAGAAGAGAAGGAGGAGAAGGAGGAGAAGGAGGAGGGGGAGGAAGGCGCGTCTGACGCGGATGCAGTGAAACCGATGCCGGTCGCCGTCGTCGTCGTCGTCGTCGGCAAATTACCGGCGCTCGGCGTTCCAGGAAACGGCGAACAGAGGAAGCGAAAATTAGGCGGAAAATTCAGGAAACGAACGTCCGGTCGGCCGCTGGGACGCGAGACAGAGGCCCCCGGCCATTAGCCAATCGGTAAAAAAATTACCTCCTCAGCAAACACAGAATATAGAAAGACTCGCATGCAGACATAATACATATAAAATAAAGTAGAGGCGTCCCTCCCCTTCTCCCTTTCCCAGCCATCCAGCCAGTTGCAGTAATGGCTAGATGTATGTGTGTGTGTGTGCGTGTGTGTGTTTGTCTTTGAAAGCGATTCGAACAATCCGCGGGCAATTTGCGTTTTCAGTGACGTCAAAAGAGGACGGCTTCTGATGACGTATGAAAGCGAACGTCGAAATAATCGTTTCAAAAGATACAAATCTAAACCAACTTTTCTCAATTTAAACCGAATCCTGTGACATTTTAAAAGACAATTTCTCTATTATTATTATTATTATTATTATTATTATTATTATTATTATTATTATTATTATTATTATTATTATTATTATTATTATTATTATTATTATTAATTACCATCATTATCATCATCATTATTATTATTATTATTGTTATTATTATTATTATTATTATTATTATTATTATTGACGGGTTTGGAAAGTATTCATGTTGTTGTAAAAAAGCGACAAGCGTCATTTGTCTGAATCCGTTGAAGCTTTTCCATATTAGATTTTGACTTAACCGGTCTATACTGCTGACAATGGCATTGGCAAGAGGAATCAGAGCAGATTTGCTGACAGATCTGCTGACCTTATTTATATGGTCATTAAAAGACAAGCTTTTATCAAATATTACCCCCCCCCCCCCCAAGGTAGCGGACAGACTGACTTAGATTAACTGAAATATTGCAAAATTTAAAAGAATGTATGTCTTCAAATTTAGTTAAATTAAACTACTTAATTAATTTACTTAAATTAAATGATGTACCAAGGGGAAGTAAACAGTTTAAAACTCAGTTTTTCAGGGTTTAGTGCGAGCTTACTATTTAAACATCCAAGACTGAACGTTTTGCAGACAGATGGATAGATTTTCTAGGGATGCAGAAGAGGCTTTATCACAAAAGGCAATGAATCGGCAATGCCTCCTCATTGCTCCAAAGAATCCATATTATGATTAATTAACTCACAATTAAAGACCAAATACTAGGTTTTCTGATTAAATTAATCAACAAACACTTTGAAGCATTGAACACATGAATAGCCTACATTGGATCTATCTCTCTTATCTAATCTTGAACTTCTATAGCACCACTTCATAATGAACATCAACCGATGGTACACCTATACTGAACATTACACAGACATGTAAGATTAAGAACGTATCCATGGCAGACAGCAAAAACAAACCGCTACACGTCCGTATACTGTAACTATTATAGGCAATCAACGATTTCATTGTCATCAAAAAATCATTGAAAGCACACAAGACGTCTTCACGACATTCAACTGCCGCAGAGAGTGAGAGAAGAGAGAGAGGGAGAGAGAGAGGGAGAGAGAGAGAGAGAGAGAGAGAGAGAGAGAGAGAGAGAGAGAAGAGACTGGGGACAAATTATTAACTAGCTAATATTATTCTTCCACATATCGTCAATCGTGCACAGACGGATGTCAAAGTAATAGCATCTACTGACGCCACAGCACACACACACACACACACACACACACACACACACACACACACACACACACATGCCTATTGGGGTCTCCAGAGCAAAACAGTACATTAGGGGTTGGTTGTTTACCAACGGTCACGAAAACGAACTAAAAACGAACATCTGACAGACGAACGCATGCTGCAGGAATCGTCAAACAGAACCCCCTCAGAGTCAGAATTATTGTCTTAATAAAGACAAGGAGACACTCTGTCATTGGAGTATTCGACTACCGTAATATTCCGACTCAAAGCAACTACGTTGGGCATTACAAGACACAGAAAAGTCTTCGCTATAATCGGATACATTATTACACTTAAGACCGGATCATGTGGCAAAAGTGAACTCTCTTCGAATGTAAATTTATTATTAACAAACTTTCCTTCCATTTTTGATCACAACGGTCTTTGTAAAAGAGACGTCATATTTTTGCCCCCCCGGCCTTTCCCCGAGTTCGTTTCCACCCCATGCCCCCCCCCCACTCTTTATTTTCAGGCGTATTTTAATTGCCACGTCCTCCGCATCGCTTTGGCTCAAACGATTTCTGAGGATCAGAATTCTTTTATTCGGAACAACCCAAATAGTTCCTACGAAACAAACAAAACGAGAGAAAGAGAGAGAAGTTTCTATAGCGAAGGCGCTTTTACAGATTTATTACAGTTCTGTTTCGGTCGTCGGTGGTTCAATATTTTCTCCGAGAGTGAGTATCTGCATTCCAGTTCTGACAAGACTGATCGGAAATCTGGCGCACAATAAACGCTGAAGCCGAAATAGACGGTCTCTCCCCTGCGGAGCGTAATTTCAGCATTGGCGCAAAAGACACGTACTTCGTTCCCAGTGCCAAGCAATCAGTCTCCCAACACGATAATAACACTGGCCATGCAACGCCTCTCTCTACTGTATATACACACACATACATGTCAATATGCACTGTCCGATATACATGCACGCCACAGGAGGTACAGATCTGCAGCAAAACTGTCCCTGCTTTATAGAAAAGCTGACATAAGAAGGTTGGCACTTTGAGCATTAACAAACTCAAAAATATACAAAACGTCTTCATTCGCTCAATTTAGGCTTAAGTCATTGAAAACACTGAAGACAACAACTACTTTAATATATATATATATATATATATATATATATATATATATATATATATATATATATATATAGTAAATATACTCCAAAAAAGCAAGGAATCGTCAAACAGAACCAGTATATATATATATATATATATATATATATATATATATATATATATATATATATATATATATATATATATATATAGCACTTAGATCAATAACTGAACTCTATATGATATCTCTATACACTTCGACTTTCAAGGGTCTTACCTGCATTTCTGTCGTATCGTCTGCCACGAAGAATGCTTAACAGGTGGTCTATTATTGTATTATATCTATTATATATTATTGTATCTATTATAATTTATAATCCAGTCACATCGGTTAAGACTTATTGCATTGAACTAAATAAACTGGGCTTCACTTTGAATCAATCCGTTAAATGAAATCGGCGGAAAATGAACAGTTGAAAGTCTTAAAACACAAACACAGGACATATATATATATATATATATATATATATATATATATATATATATATATATATATATATATATATATAGGCCAAGGACATCGACATGTATATTAGATGTACCTGTATAGGCCTATAGTGGTCTCCAGCTTCCGTGGTATATCGATACAGCGGCTTGTCTGCCGATATAACTAGGAGATCCTGCCCTCAATTAAGGCTCTAACCTGCAAAGGCATCGACTGATCAACAGGTGATCGCTTACCTGTCAGTCTGAAAGCTCTGGAGCAAAGCGAGAGGAGAAGTCAACGAGAAAACGTCGGAAAATGCGACGGAAGTGGATTCACGGATCCTGACAACGGCAGAGGAAACTGACAGACTGTCATCTACAAACGCACACACACACCAATCAAACACATCAAATGCATGGTATTAACAGTCTATTAACAGGGGAAGGAAATCAAAGACCAGTCAAAGGACAGAAGTCTCCAAAACAGAGCAAACAGAATTCCAACAGCCGTAAAGAAAATCATCGGACAACTGTAAGTTCAATGAACACGTTGAACGCTCAATTATTTCTCAATAGAAAACCATTCTGACCAAATCGTCGCTATATATCTATATAGCTGTCTATATGCTATAACTGTATCCCTGGACGCTGCTGATATAGACTCTACCGGCGATACAACGCACAGAAGATCAGGACCTGTTTTAACGTGCAGTGATACACAAAATGCGCAGTGATAACATGATGATGTGCAGTGGTCAAATGCAATTTCTGTGCTTTGTGCAGTGATAAATTTTCCGGACGACCTTTTTTGCTTGTTTTTTGCGCGGATGTCCACAAATTTTCTGAGTTTAGTGCAGTGATAAATGTTTCCTAAAACAGACCCTGGCACCGATTAAGTAGGAACAATCGTTTCAGCATATGACAAAGACAGAGAGACCGATAGACATACAGACAGACAGACAGGCAGGCAGGCAGAGACAGAGAGATGTTATCAAGGCTGTCTCAAAAGGAACAGCTTAACGCCAACAGAATGACCATATGCCAGCGTTAAATGGAAATAGAGCTATAGGTCTACATCCACTTAATTTTAAGCATTCGAAATGCCCGAATATAGTCGAGAACAATGGGAGGGTTCGATTTTCTTAAAACCGAGAGCAGCTGCAAAAGTTCCAAAGTTCCAAAGCACGAACTGACAACCCACACGAATCAAGTCAGCAACATATACAGTTCGTATATATATATATATATATATATATATATATATATATATATATATATATATATATATATATTCCTTAGATCTCTTGCAGAATTAATTTTCCCTTGACATGATAATTAAATTTCAGTGAAAGACTTATTTAAAGTGACAATGCGCATCACGTGCTACAGAATAATAAATACACAGAGATACAGTGCATGTCACGGCGTTTGCATATACATCTATCGAGAAAATTACTTTATGATACAATCATAGCAACAACAACTTTACAAGACTGTCATATCCTTAATTCCTTCTGCGGTGAGCTCTGTGTGTAGAGGTAGGCCTAAAGATGAGGTGCCTGGGTACAGCGCTCCACCCGATGTAATGTAGTCTATAGTTTGAGGAAAAATCGGAGAATGACAAGAGGAAATGAATGCACCAGAATTTGATAACCAACCAATGCCAACAAATCAAACTATGAGAAGCTGATTACTGAAATAATAATGAAAATATGGATATAACAGAACCTGTGTGCATGCAGAAATCAACGAAGAGGCAAGACGCAAAGAGAAATGGAAACAATGGAGTCCGAGGACAAGACAAAAAAGGATACAACCTCAAAACCAACAACATGCATGGCTACTAAACACGATAATATAATTACCACTAATAAGTAATGATTGGCTAAGTACATCAATAGGGTTAACAGTCGATTCATATTAGGCAAATCTTAGCGTTCTGATGTAACGCTGTGACGGAGAAACCATCCATTCAGCGCCGGACTAATCGAGTCTGAAATCAAACTAGAGAGATAACCATACAGGCGGTCTATATAACCCGTTGCTAAGTGTCTGCCTTCACATCACCTTATAAGAGCGTCTACATACAAAGGGCTGCTGCTGCTGCTGCCGAGACAGTTTCAGCATCCCAATCTTCATACGGAGTATTGACCCTAGCTGATTGAAGAGGACGATGTATGCAAAAGAGGAATTATAGATAAAGGGATATTCAAGTGAATATATAGTTGATTTGTGTCATTCCTTGTTTGTGTACTATTTTGATGCCGTGCTTGTCACGAATAAAGATTGTCATAGCTCGGCTAATTGCGTACACCTCACATTTTCGTCATCATCATCACCATCACCACCACAAGCACCATCATCATCATCATCATCATCATCATCATCATCAGCAGCAACAACAGCAGCAGCAGTGTCTCGTCGGTTAAAACAGAACTGTTCGAAGACCTATAGCGACGTCAATAGGTGTATAGAAATTGCAGTGAAGAGCGCAGAACCGCTATTTTGTCACATGACAGCGAATGGCATAGAGTTGGTCTAGCGCCTGTAGAACGGAAGATGGAAACTGCAATTGGTATAATGCAGCCTAATTGTAATTGGTAATAGTGATAATTGGCAATAATAATAATAACTGGTAATAGTGTAATTGACATTACGGTGATGCGTAAACGGAACTTAGAATTTGATTGACATCGCAATGCATTCAAACAAGTGAGAAAATGCTAACCGCCAACTCAATTACAACCAAAAACTAAAAATAATATACGATGGGGATGACACGATGAATCCGAAGTGACAATCAATGTCATGCCTCCAAATAAATTAAACATTCAACGTATTCGATTTCGTCAAGAACAATACATGTATATACTGTACTATAAAGGCATCGCACTTACCTGACTCAGAGGGACACTAAGAGGGGGAGGAGGAGGAGGAGGAGGATGCGGAAGACTGTTTTCCTCAACAGCCACTACACAGTCGTGACGATTGGAGAATGCATTGCGTTAGACGGACCGCGCATCCCTGTTGCCGCTGTTGAAAATGAAAAATCCAGTTTCCTGCGGAACAACGCTGCCCGAGCGATAGAATCGTCCTTTACGTCCGCGCGCGAATCTCTGTCGCTCGCGATCGCCGCTAAGTCTCCTCGAGAGAGAAAGAGAGAGAGAGAGAGAGAGAAAACGCAGCACTTGGGGCGGAGGGGGACTGTGCTGCGTGAAACGACGGCACCAACTGACGCCAGCGCCGGTCCTGCTCTGAACTCTTAACCGAACGTCGCCCAATTACAACGCCACTGCTGCTGAGAACAACGGCGGCAGAAACGGACGCTCTGATTGGCTGCTTCGCCTATCCACGAAGGCGTGGCTAATGGTATGATTGACAGGCCGGCCAGCAGCCGAACGGGTCTATAGCTAACCATGTGCGTTCGTCGCATTAGGCATTGCCAACGACATTGAAAAGACTTCCGTGTTCCTTGGAAGGCTGCTAATGGAGGATGGGTCTTGTCTGCCAATTGACCGATACATGTAACTCTTCTGGAGCCAGTCTCTTCAGTCTACGACTCCATTCGTGTCTTCCATCTATAGAGACTTTTCGACGAAGGCTCAGGGGAGCTAACGCGTTCTCTCTATGCATTGCCTATCCGCGCCATGTTAACCGGAACCTGAAGATCGGATTGACCCGTGGGCGTCCGACAATGGGAGTCACGATTCCAATCCAGGAACAACCATCGACTGATGCTAAGCGCATTGCTAAAATGGCGCTACAGAAGTTCTTTAGTTATCCGAAGTCTGAACCGCGCAGCCACAAACCGGTAGAAATTGATTTAGCGGTGAGAGATCATTGGAAGATGCTGTGTTTTTTTCTCTCGAAGGACTTTATAGCAAAACTGAAACTGGACTCCACTTGGCCGTCGATCGAATGGGCCATTATGCAGCACAGAATAAGACCAGGCCTAATAATAAGCCCCATTCTTCTTCTTCTTCTTCTTCTTCTTCGTCTTCTTCTTCTTCTTCTTCGTGTTCGCTGTGTTCGTTCTATGCATATGTTGTTTCTCTACAACGACGGCTGCATGGAACCTGCTTGCCTCGTTGCCTACGGCAGCAATTAGATGCTACAGAAGCCCTTCGGGGCCTGTTACTGTTAACGGCTTTTCGAAGCGTACATGTGACAGTCGCCGTCGTCACATGTTGCAGCAGGACGGCATCTGACCCTCTGCCCTTCACCCATTCGCCCCCCTCCACCCTCTTGTACGGATTTAATCATGAGGCGCTCGCTATTAGCACGTCACTGATATTCACATGATCATCGCAACTGGCACCAGCCTCATCACTACCTCTCCCCCTCCCCCTCTCACCCATCATGTCAAAATTACAGCAAAATCAACAACACAAAGTGGATGCGATAATTATGACGATAATGATGGAAAAGAAGAAGATGACGACGATGATGATGATGATGATGATGTAGTCAGCTTGCTTGTCTGTCTGTCTGTCTGTCTGTCTGTCTGTCTGTCTGTCTGTCTGTCTGTCTGTCTGTATGTGTCTCACGTATCCAGCTATAGACGCTGAAGAATTTGCCTCCTAGAGATTGAGGCAACATCACTCAGGACCAAATACTCCTTGAAAATAAAGCATCAAGCCCAAATGAAAGTTTATGTAGCTCCATCGAAAACAAATAACTGCCTCAGAATATCCTTCATTTGTTATGATATTTCGATCGACAGGCCTCTCATTTATCTCAGAAGCGCCACAACCGATATCCCATGCAGAAAAGCAACCATCAATGCAAGCACACACACCCATACACAGACAGACACATGCAGCAATCCACTTGTAGGCACACGCTGATGCAGTTTTTGATGGATCGGACGACGCAGACACCGAGAAATACAAATATTTAGGAGAACAGCAGGAGACCATCGGATATTTACAACCAGCAAAGAACAGTCATTTCAGACTCGCAGCTTTGCTTTTCCACAGCTTCGTGAGTTTCACGAAAACCCAAATTAAGTACGTTACTGGGACGACAATTCAGGCGATGCAAATAAAGATTCAATTAACAGCCGAGGATCACAAGCAGAACAACAGGGCCTGTTCGGCTGCTGCTGCTGATGGTGATGATTAGTCGCTACCGAAGTAGGGCCTATATGTATATGGGCGTTACACGAATCTGTTGGCGTAATAGAAGCCCTGTTAGTAAAAAGGCCAATTGTCCTCGTCATCTTCACGCCCACATGTCTACAAAACAATGCCATTGTCCTTTAGAAGAGATAACGCCCATCTGCATGATGTCTCTCCACTCTCATTTCCCCACTTAACAACAACAACAACATCATCATCATCATCAATTCATCGGTTCAATTATCTACATCATCATCGTCGTCATCATCATCATCATCATCATCATCATCATCAACAGCAACATCATCATCATCATCATCATCAATTCATCGGTTCAATTATCTACATCATCATCGTCGTCATCATCATCAACATCATCAACAGCATCATCATCATCATCATTTGTCGTCGGCGTCAAAATCTTGCGACAGCGCCTGTCGCTGACGTCATGCGGTGTAAACACCTGATTGTCAATCCCGTCATCTCCGGATTGCAATCTCTTGTCATTTCACGCCTAGTCACGGCCAATCAGCGTCAAACGACGGAGGAAGGGAAGAGGGAGGGGGTCCTCAGGGAGGGTGTTTTAATAGCACGGGCCAAGGGAAACGCCGTTTTTACTCGAACTGTGCCCTTTCTCAGACAAAACCTCCAACACACACACACACACACACTCTCTCTCTCCTTCGGTGCTGTTATCTTCACCGGCAAATCCCCAATTAGTCGGAGCGATCATGGATAAGGACGTCGACTAATAAAGAGACCCAAAGAAGACACAAAAGGATCCGAAGACGACAGCACCACCACCCCTCCCTCTCCCTGCCCTTAGACTATAAATGGAGTCCGGGGATTTGGGATCGCTTGATTGACAGCACAAAGAAGAGACGAGCGTTTAATCTGGACACAACGCCGACAACGTACAACGTACATAGACGCAACGCACATGCACCGCGCCATCAGTGAAAGGCCAATGGGCGAAATAAAGCAGCCGAAAGAAGTCTCCTATAAGCTGATGATTACATCAAATAAGTCTCAGAAATCAGTTAGGATACTGCATCTATAGGGAATACTCAAAAGGCTCATATACGGGCGGAATGACTATAAAGCACATATACCGACACAACCAACAAAAAGGACCCCAAAGACTACAGAACAGCTTTGAAGTCTGTCTGTCTCTCTCTCTCTCTCTCTCTCTCTCTCTCTCTCTCTCTCTCTCTCTCTCTCTCTCTCTCCGCATTTAACAATTCTTTTTTCTAGTCCTTCCATTCTTCATTTTTCTCATCATTTCCTTTCCTTCCTATAAAAATTTCAATCTATATACAATGAAGTTAACCTATTTGAAGAATGTTACTGATCTCCTTGCCGCTAAAGTGACCCATAATGACTGACAGGTTCTTTCTCCTAAATTTCGTCGAGGTCCATGCAGGGCCTAAAGAACCTCTAGACCATACTATGATCCTAACAATCCCAACACCTGGATACCTTCGCCAGATCAACAATCAAACGTCGAATTCTAACAAATCATTTCTGAAACCCCGAACTACATGTACACTCTAATCACAGACGGATAGCATGCAGTTCCTGTAAAACAAAAAGACGACTCGCCATCCACAGACACACACACACACACACACACACACACATTACTAGAGTATATTATGAATCTTCGTGTGTTCTAGACCCCGCGGGAGGTTCTAGCACAATCTGTTTGGCACACGTGAGTGTATAGCAAGGACTCAGGTGACACCAGAAAACTCTGCACCTGCACCACACTCGAAAACCGACGACGACGACGACGACGACGACGACGACGACGACGAGAATTTTCTCCATTCATCGATGCTCTGCGATCCGTTGCTGCACTCAATGCCCCTCCACTCAGTGGGCGGTGATGGTGATGATGATGATGATGATGATGATGATGATGATGATGATGATGATGGCACCACATCCTCAGTTGCATATATAACACGTCCGCTGCAGAAAGACATGATTCGTCAATTATTTAACAGCGATGCACAAATCGCTTTCGTCGTCTTCTTCTTCTTCCTCTTCCTCTTCTTCCTCTCGACATTCAGAATTAATGAAACGCTGGAAAAACGAAGCACTTCAGGTCGTGTCAGATGTCATCGCATCAGCCAGGCACTGCACCAAGCGACCGAACGACGAACTAAACGACGATGACGACGACGCCCGTCGTCATTATCATCGCGACGCTCTTTAATGTAAACCCATTTACAATAATTAATTCCCGCTTAAACTTTAAACAGACCCACCACTTGCTACGAAATGATTTCGCCGCTGACCAGTTAAACGTCAGCACTCGAATGTTCCAGACAGGAACATAGCTAGGAATGGACTTGGGGGCTGAAGCCACCCCAAGCCTGAAGCTAGCCCCCCCCCCCCCCCAAATGAATTCAAGCCAAAATGGCGTTGCAGGCTCAAAAGGAAGAAATGGGAGTGAATCTTGGGATTCAGTCCCCAAAACCTAAAATCCTCCCCATGCCTGGCTACGTCCCTGGGTTGTTCCAGATGTCTAATAGCTCTAACAAAATCCGTTTGGGGGAAAACTCAAATAAGAAAACCAAACGATAGCATCGATGTCGTAGGCCTATAAGGCCTACACACCGGCATCCAGAAGCACTCTCCTGCATCGTCGGCAACAAGCAGAGTGGCACTCTCCACTCGCGAAGCCCTTCATTTCCATCTTAATGCGAGGTTTTCTGTTCAGTCAAAAGTTCACTGTTAACGTTCGTGATGATGTACACGTAGACAGAAGTTACGCTCTGTAGACGCGTTGTAAACTGTAATTTATTTCTCTCCGTCTGATGATGCCCGTAATCGAAAACAACAGTCGACTTCCAACCGAGAGCATCCAGTTCTCCTCCTTCCTCCTCCCCCTCCTTCCTCCTCCTCCTCCTCCTCCGCTAACCGTAAACTAATTAAACTTAATTGGCTCCGGTCTAAAGGTTGACGTGTGACAAAAGTTGCGTTGATTCTGATTAGGCGGAGTTAATAAAACGGCGCGCTGACGGAGAAGAAGATCATGAAAAGCGACAGGACACAAATATGAAACTCTCCCCGCGACCTCTTCTCTCTTTCTCTCTTTCTCTCTTTCTCTCTAGATAAGAATGCCACAGACTGGTTGGGGGACGGGGTGGGAGGGCAGGAAGGAAGACCTACAGAGTCTGGTTGCATCACCAATGTCCCCCACCCCACCCCCAGTCGCCGACTCACCGACCCGTTCAGATGTCAAGCAATTTCCCTATACATCACTCGAGTGCCATGTCCACGGAGTCAAGTAATCGTCTGATTTATGCTGCAAAAGAATCGTCCATTAGAAAAAACCCATTTCACTCACAGATCAGAATTATTTCACGAGGACCGCATTGAGAACTTCTATAGCGCCTCGTATTGCAAACAGATTTCAAGTCATTTGGGCAACAATTAATTATTTTAGATCCTGGACAAGGAAAGGCTGGGCCATTCTCAGTTGGAAGTGCAGGAATTTCTCCCATTCTAAGCCAAACTGCCTGCGCGTAGAATACAGAAACCGGACATTTAACAAAATGGCAATCATTCGCTGCTCATCTGCTAATCGTAATCCTCATCCTGTGGAAAAAACATTTTAAATGGCAGAATTTCCCCAACATTTTTAAATTACCCCCCTCCCAGGAGACTTCTTCAAGTTGAAGCAACAGCCTTACACACAACAGGAAGCAGCAGAGGGTCTATGGCTCTATGCTGAGCTGCTCCAAATTCCGTAGCGTTAACCGCAGATGACAGGACTTTGACAACAAGACATGGCAGATGCCACTGCAGAAGCCGTAGAGCTAAGAACATGATCTAATCACGCTCCTTAGAGAGGCAACAACCGATGGACATGTGGCGCCAGGCAACCTTACAGAAAAAATAGATAACGTATCGTGTCAGCATCGATACTGCAGTCGCAAAATAGACTTTCTGCAATCGTACTAGGCCTACAGTATGTACATCTTAATTGTTGATAAAGTCGTGATGTTTGGCACAGTGAACTGTCGCTGTTAGCGTGGGTGCCTGGGTGGACTTTGTAATATTGGCGCCTAGAGCAGCAATGCATGGCACCTGAGGAGGAGGAGAAGAAGAAGAAGAGGAGTAGGGGAGGAGGAGTAGAGGAGGAGGAGGAGGAGTAAGAAGCTATTCGTGGAGATCGGAAATAAAATTAGTTGTGACGACCTTTGCAAAGCCGGACTTTTATTCGGTTCTTCAAAGTGGCTTCAACATTGGTTTAATAACATGCAATATTCGCCTTCTTAACGCAAACAAATCAAAATGCCAAGTTATTTGACATATATTTCCATCACCTAAATAGGCCTACTGCTATCGAATAAAATAACGTTACGTTTATGATATAAAGCTAGGTCTACTGTTAATACATACTTAACATTATATATATATATATATATATATATATATATATATGAAGAAAATAGTATATCTAGTATATTGGCCTATAGACGTTTATTACAACCGTTACTACAGCTGTATAACAAGATGTCAATATCTTTGCAACAAATTATCAAATGTAATTGAACGTTGAGTTTCATTGTGATTCATATAGAGAAGTAAATAACGGAAGGTTATAAAATGGATGCAAATGATGAAATACAATACAAGCCCGGGTATTTGCAATGTTATCCTCTCAGACAATGTCTACTATACTATGACTGCTATTATGTATACATACGGCGACTGCCAATTACGGGCAGTTGCTAATGAGAAACGAAGCACAGATAACGACGACGCGATTCCTGCAAATTCCAAGAATTCGCCGTCGGCAAACAGCGCTACATAAAATCGAATAAAGAGAAGAAGAAGAAGAAGAAGAAGAAGATGATGATGATGATGATGATGATGATGATGGAGGAGGATGAGGAGAAGAGATCATCGCGCATAATTATATGCAATTGGTCAGCTGAATTCACTCGATTGGACGTACGACAGCTTCTGCACCGAAAACGATAAATTAACTCAATTAAAAAATGTGATCAGGAGCGCGGGGGTGGGGGGTGAGGTGGGGTGGGGGGTGACGGGAGGCAAGGAAAGAGGGAAGGGTGGGCGTCCGGGTATTCTGTAATCGTGGCTGCGTCAGCAATAAGATGATCCGCACTGAAACCGGATTCATTAAGAGCATCATCATTGATCCTCTGTTTTAAGTTCTTATACCTCAAGTGATCAACAGTGCCATTGGCTGTACATGCTCTACAAGTTCTACGCGCTACAAGACCGCGATGACTGCCCAGTATACCCATGAACCTTTCCTCCACCCAATACATAGGCAAAAACGACACTTACACAACCTATCAGGATATATATATATATATATATATATATATATACACAATATACATATATATACTGTGTATATATAACCTAGTCCTATATATGGCGTTGCTTTCATTTAAACCTCTCATAAATACGAAATGAAAGCGGAACGTAAAATAACGAAGCGCAAGTCCCGTATTTATAGAAGACAATCGCGTAACAAAGCAGTGTCTGAGCTATCGATAAATAAGTGGGCGTTGGGTCATTCCCACCCCAATATTTTCGACTCCCAACCACCCTCTACATCGAATACTGCATGGTCGAACGGTATCCTTAGATCGACGTCTACTACTAAAAACCTGCGTCACACAATGGAACAGCATGAAGATGACTCACTTCTGTCCGAAGAACGGTCGTTATCAGAGCAGTTGATAGATTCCGACGAAGAAGAGGAAGAGGAAGAGGAAGCGGAGCAGTAGTCCACTGACGAAGAACAGGATTTCAACTTATTCAAGGAATTCGACAACGAATTTCTAAAACATTATATATATAATATACATATATACAATAATACATATATAAAATATACATATATACAATATACATATATAATATACAATATATACACAGTATATTGACACATATATACATATATACAATATATATATATATACAATATATATATATATATATACAATATATATATATATATGATTTTATGTACAAATTTAGCACGAAATTAATGTTTAAATAAAATTATTTGAATTGATTTCTGTCAGAATGAAATTCAAACGACACCAAACAGATCATTACCGCTACCGTCTGTTCAATTTTCCGACAGCTCAGACACTAGAGTACCCTATCTCTTCTCCACTCCCCCCCCCGCACCCTCAACCCCTCTGAACTCTTCAAAACCCAAAACGAGGCGTCGTCACTATTTCCTCTTAATCGCTTCCTCGTTCTGGGCTGCGGCTCCTCCACCCCCGAGGCAGCACAGGGACACAAAGGGAGGACCGTCCCGTCGGTCCCCCGTGCATAGCTAATCGACCGGCGGTGAACAGAGCATGGAATTAGGACCTGAACAGCCCCGAGGACCAGTCGATCGAGGGGACATCTGTCACCGGCGCCGTTTAGCAATTGTCGGGGGCAAACGGACCGTGTAATGGCCGCGGTCCTCCCCCCAGACGGTCGAAATCGTTGGCTCGGGGCTATATATAGGACCCGCCCAGTCCATCAGAACCACTCGACGACGGGGTGGCAGAACGAGCACCGGAAAACCACAGGCACGGCGGGGGAGGGGGTGGGAGACGGGCGAGGGGAGGAACCGATCAGTTCAACTCGCCCCCCCCCCACTTGGACGCTACATTTACACTTAACACGGTCTTTGCTCTAACGACGAACACAAAACATTACAACTTATATGACGCCATATATTCCGACCTGTGAAATACAAACAAAATGTGACGTTTATAAAGTTCAGCAGATAACGACTACTACATAAATGATGGTAGCGACGATGACGTCATTGCAGCTGTAGGATAACGTCAGACTTAATTCACTATTCATTTGAATCAATTCGAACAGCTATAGGTCAACCCTTGCAAGCACCACAGACAGTCTATGAACTTTCAAAAGGCGTAAACTTCGCATGCAATGGGAGGTGTTCTATTTTAAGCCCTGTAGATCGAAACTGAGAATGATATTATTGATTACTCTTGTAAGATTTGAAGCAATTAAGACGGGGACGCAAGAAAATGTGGGTTTTGTCGGAAAATTTCTTCAAATTGCTTATATATAGGCCTATATATATATATATATATATATATATATATATATATATATATATATATATTTCAACAGGCCTTCCATTGACTTCTGTCACACATCGAATTACTTATAAAACTTGTTTTTGATGTCTATAAAACCTGTTGTATAATTAACCAGATATCTTAATACGCGGCTCTTCCGTCGATCAACTTGTACCAGCCATGCACTCCACAATATTCGGCAGGACTTTCATTCTGTCGAAATTCCTCTTTCTCTTACAGATATAACTATAGCGTCTAACTATACGAAATGGCTGGTAATCGCAAATGAGTATATCTGATAAAACACTCAAAATTAGTCATCGGGGGCGAAGCGTCAGCCATAAGTCCTTGTTAACACTGAACGCTATGGCGTACGACGGTAAAGGGCAACGAGACAACGAGCAGACGCCTCACAAGAAAGTCATTAGCCGCTCATCAGATGGGAAAAACAACGAACGAAAGCGACCGAAGATGACGACGACGACGCCTATTAATTAATATAACACAGAGGGAGAGCGGCTGACGGGAGGGCGGGCGGGCGACCGAGTGAGGACTGACCGTAGAGCGCCGTCGTCGTCGAGCCCTCCTCCTCCTCCTCCTCCTCCTTCGTCTCGTAATAAGGCCTGGGCGTCGAATGAAGAACTCAATCTCTGCGACGACGAAAGGACATCATCTTCGCTGTAACGAAATCTCTTGACCTATAACGAAGAAACGAACAAGACGGAAGATGGCCTTCGTATCTCTCGGCAGCTTCTCTCTGTCGGTCGACGCCATAGACTTTAATATCACAAGACAGAGTCTATGGTATCAGAAAGTGAGGCCAGTTTGCATGGATGGTGTGTCAAGAAATGTTTACCCCGCTGAAATCTTGAAAATTTTGGTACACTGTTGGAACGGATATCGTTTAGCCGTTTAACTTATTTACTGTGGACTAGTTGTTTAAATATTGTGTAATTGATCGTCTGATTTATGCGAATAGCCGCGACGTTGCTCAGTCGCTGCCGCAAATAAGCCTTCGAAAATTACATAGACATAGGTCACATAGTAACATAGGCTTATAGTCGTATAAATCAGCACCGCACAAAACGGCTTCAAAATCAACTAATAATCGACCTAAAAATCTACTTTTACGATACGATTATAGTATTTATATTCGGAAATCAATTGGCACGAATAAGAATTGTGGAAAAGATGAGTAAAAGATCAAACGGAACACATTTGAAGCAACTATGGTACACCATATTAAAGCGGTGACGTCGTCCATATCTAAGTAGGCGCTGCCCTCAAGTAAATATGATAGCGCTAAAGATTTATGAGGTCTACAAGATATCTGCGGGGTAAACATTTCTTGACACACCATCCATGCAAACTGGCTTCAACTTTGGCCTGACTTTGCCATAGATAGACGGCATCTAGTGTATTATAATAAATCTATGGTCGACGCTGCCTTTTGTATCTGTATATAGTCGGTCTCTATGGTAACGATTGGCAGAAGGATTAATGAAAGGAAAGATATTAGAGACTCAGTAACATAGGCATCGACCATCTGTAGATTATGGAATAAGATTTCCGACTGGGAAATGGGACGAAGGAGAGACTTGTAAAAGAGCAACGCACCTCATAATATAAGTCAAATACTTTAAACATTTTAGATGCCTCCTTTTATTGTATTTGTTGTTTAACCGCAGCGGATTACTGTCTTACACTCGTTAACCCAAACCTCAGAGAGAGGGGGAGAGAGACAGACAGACAGACAGACAGAGACAGACAGACAGATAAGAAACATCTACGGGAGCATATAGGTGCAATATGTCGACGTCCGCATTATTTTTTTCGAGCAGTCGGTGGGCTATTTACGAGTTTTTACCGCCATAAATTAGTAAAAGAATTCAGAAGAAGAAGAAGCCATTAATACATTTCAAAATGGCAGGTCGCAATCCTCTGCAACTGACAAGAGAGCATATAAATCAACGTCAACAGTCTCCAACTGTTCACGAGACAGTGTTCAACAGAATCAAACGCTTAGGACAAAGTCAAGGAACATTCGCTCGAATGTTCTCAAACCACACACACACAGAGAGTCATTTCTATTGAATATATATATATATATATATATATATATATATATATATATATATGCGCCAGAACCTCATTCAATGCATCGATGAATCCAACAGTTTGCACCAAACGACTCGCACCTATAGCCTATACAGTTTATATGTAGTTGTCGTATTATCACAGTAGTACGGTAGTTGCTGTTGGTATTATTATTATTATTATTATTATTATTATTATTATTATTATTATTATTATCATCATCATCATCATCATCATCATCATCATCATCATAATCATCATCATCATCATCATCATCATCATCATCATCGCCAACCTCAAAGGTCGAGCATTTATTGTATAGTACAGTCGGGGATTTCCTTAGCACGCAAGATGAAGAAGATTTGACGCTCAAAGGCGCGAAATATCCAACCAGTAAAGCAAGAATAAAATTTTGAAAGATTTTTATCCACATCATCTGCCCATTGTAACAGACAGTCTTTCTGCTTCACTTATGATATTCTAATCCACGATTTTATTGTGTAAAAGCGAGACGAAGGCATTCCTTGAACCTATTATTCTCCATAAAGTAGAAATGCATCTTCATCGGCAAGAATTGACATTGCTCTATAGTGTCTAAAAGCGTCCGATCAGATCAATATTAATTCCGTCCTTATCTATAGGGTGGCGCAAAAAAAACGAACTATATTAAATGCAAACCTAAATGTGACTAGTCCGGATTTTTACGCCACCCTGTATATATCTACAGGGCAAAATAACGAAAACCAAAGAATAGCCTATCATCTGCAGGCCGAACAAGTGAAGCACAGAAGATCAACCTGCAACGAGTATTAGGAGGCGACGCCAACCATCTAAAAGCCCAGAGCCCTAAAAACTAAGTCACTCTGTCTGACCTCGAAACGGAAAAATAATTAGAATTTAGAGTCTCAAATTCTCGCCAATATACCTAACCATAAAAGTGCCATTTCGGTCGGCGAATGTATTAGCGAGGTTTTAATGAAACGACGACGACGACGGCGGCGGCGGCGGCTGTAGCCTGCAGCGACTATATAAGCTGAAGACGGTTCATTCACTTCATCCAGACGCTCATCGTCTTTGATACGGATGCGTCTATAAATAAACGAATTAAATGAAAAAAAATTCACTTCATCTCGGAGATTCAATTTGAAAGAGATGCCCAATTGCCCATGCATGCATAAGCCAGGCAGGCCAGGGACATCTATATAATTATGTGGCCTTGGACATGAAAAGGGCCCATATCGTCGGAACTACTTTTATGTAAAACAGCCAAAATAGTACTTAGTAGATCGAAATCAATCGCTATTGCAAACAGAGGCCATCACCTTCTGCATTTAAAACGGCTAATCCATGACAACCCTCGTTATGCCATAATAATAATACTCAGGATTTGGGCAAATTCAAGCGCGTTTATGAAACCTATTTAGTCCTGTTAGAGATCGATTTCAAGCACTACATTGATCCACTATCTTTAGCATCCATTGCTACAGTGATATCAATCGCTATTGCAAACATGAGCCATCACCTTCTGCATTTAAAACGGCTCATCCATGATAACCCTCGTTATTCCATAATGCTAACAATGAACAGGATTTGTGCAAATTCCACCGCATATTTGACACTTATTTCGTCCCTTTTGAGATCGATTTCAACCACCATATTGAGCCTCTATCTTAGGTTAATGATCATTATCTCATTCTTCACTTCATCGATATCAATCGCTATTGTAAACTTAGGCCATCGTCGTCACTATTGAGAGCGCCTTCAGCAGCAGACCTGGTGTTGATGGAAAAAACATTTTTTTGTTTTGGCGGGATTACTTGGGTAGGCTTAAGCATACCCTAGCCTTTAATAAAATCCGCCTATGATTTTAGATACCGATTATGGCTGAACCTCAACGATTATTGGCGACGGATGCTGCCTAACTGTTAAATCACTTTTTCTATCATAACTTCTGTCTGTATTCTCGTGTACACGTGCTTTAAATATTGGTTATTTTCAAATGCAGTTTTCTCAAAATAACGTTTTTTGCTGTTTTACTTATAGCAGTGCAATTCATAATGAAAATGTGGTAAATTTTGGCTTTATGGTCTAAATTTCGACAGCTGTGATACCCAGCAGTATGCTAGGACACATAACTCCAAACCGACAATCTGGACCCTTTTCATGTCCAGGGTCACATATAAGCAAGATGTACCTGGCCAGGCACAAACACTGCTTCTGATGTACTGCTTCGGTCCGGTGTAAATCTCTCATCGCAGGATTTAATTCGTTAATGGAGGAGGCCTCGGAAACCTCCTAAAAACTCAAGGGAACATTTCGATCGGACAACGAAAGGCAGGCGCTGCGCCCCTCCCCTCCCCCCGCCCAGCTGGCCCTGCCTCCCTCCTCTACACCCAACCAACGGACATTGCGCCAGAACTACGCAAGACAACATTTATGATCTGAACATTAAATCCATAATATGGTGAATCCATTCTCTGTATACGACAAACCCTACAGCATTTTCTCTCTCTCTCTCTCTCTCTCTCTCTCTCTCTCTCTCTCTCTCTCTCTCTCTCTCTGTGCCTATATTTTAAAATAAATTCACACAACCGCAGATTTTATCCCATGGCACGGAACGCGTGAGAGATAAAATTCATGCGCTGGTCGGAGTCATCATCATCATCATCATCATCGCCGTCGTCGTCATATCGTCATCATCAATAAAAGCAGCTGAAAAGTCTTACATCATCGCATATGTAACTAAGAGCATCATCATCATCATCACCCCTCTCAGCGCTCTGTCATTTTCGTCATCTGTTGAAAGAATAATAAAGATGGTCTCAAATGAAACTCTGAGACTCATTGTTTCCGATCTTTGATTCTGATCTGGCGCTGATTAACTTCAGGAGAACACATCAGCTGCAGAGACCGTCATCATCATCATCATCATCATCATCATCATCATCATCATCATCATCATCATCATCATCATCATCATCATCATCATCATCATCATCATCATCATCATCGTCGTCGTCGTCGTCGTCGTCGTCGTCGGGAATACTCGAATGCATCTCAACATCCTCCACATCAACATCTGAGTAGTGTATTGAAAATACCCGTCAAAAGCAGAAACGGACACTGCTCGAGCGCTTTGAAAGATAAAATCAACGGAACCAGCGTGAGACTCTGTGACTTCGATTCCCAACCGAGCGACTTCTCCTTCGTTCGCCCCTCCCCCCTCCCCCCGCCAGTTCCTCCGGATCTCGGGTGAGCAGAGGTGGTGGGTGGGGGTCGCCGGTGTGGCTCGAAAGGTTAGAAGCGTCGGAGCCACCGATGTTTGCTTTAGAGATAACCTATCCGAAAAAACACACGTCGTTCGACACTTTGTCACTGGACTCAACCGACAGCAGAAGAGAGCGAGAAGGGAAGCGAAGGGAGGTGGACGCTCGAAAACACGCCACCGAACAGAGAAGGAAACGGAGGAGTCGAGGACGGGCGGCGAAGAAGAGAAGAAGGCCAATGGTCGACGGCAGAGACCGCCGACCGGCTTTATAAAGAGAGGACGACTGTCAGAGGAAGCAAGAGACGGCGGAGACCGTTCCTCAAAATGTTTACTTAGTATAGGTGTATAGTCTAAGTATAAGTAACATCATAACGGTAAAAGCAATGCAGTGTGTCTGGCTTTTGTTCTCACACAATTACGCAAGCACACACACACACACACACACACACACACACACATATATATATATATATATATATATATATATATACTACAGCATGAATAGCAAATGAACACGTGACCACAGACCACTGATTAAGGCTGATTAAGGTGGAATGTGTTGTATCCAGTTGAAACGCTGCCATCTACTGCAGTTTCATAACACCAATTCTTAGAATGACCTTCACCTTGGAAATAGGAAAGATTTCGAAGAGCGTAAAGTGGGAGCAGTTCTTCTCAAGAACAAGCGATTACAACATGCATGGCCTCAACACAGGCCGGTAGGAAGAAATGGGGTGCAGTGCACCCCCTGGAAGATAAGGCTGTTTTTTTACTTGTGAGGATTTGTTAAATAGAAGAAAAGGAGGGTGGTGACCTTTTTCTTTCTTTGCTCGTCAGGGCTTTTAAGAGGATAGAGTAAGTAAGTGAGTGACGACCTGACGACATTTTTTGCTTGTCACAACTTTTATCTGGAGAAAAAAATGCACCCCTGCTGAAAATTCTTTCCGACGTGCCTGCCTCAACATGCTTGGATACTAGCACTGGCGTAGCGCAAGTCGGTGTAAAGGAACTGTCAGACTCCTACTTCCACAATCCAGTGGTTCCTTCCATCTTCCAGCCGTTGAAAGAATTCGACAAATCCATTTGCATAAGGCGGTATATACTCAGTTTCCATTGTTACTCTGAGACTGAAAGACAAGGCGCTGCTATAGAGTGTCCGTGGATTATACGGTCGATATCTGGGTCCCATTCATTGCCCCGGTTGCCTCGGGGTCAAGGGTCAACAGGGACACGCATAACACACGAGAGAGTCGGATACCTGGAAATGATCCATGCAGTGGAAAAGCCCAACCTATACCGGAGATGGCAAAACTCGCGCGGGCGCTAATTCTGCAGGGAGACTGATAATTAAGGAGGGGTCGAAGCGAAGGGAGATGAAACCCAGGCGTACACTAAGAGGTCCAGACAATCCTCTCCCCTCCCCCCCACTCAAAACGAAATCCAAATGACGGCACTTAGCTTGTCTCAAGGAGTAATCCAAGTGTAATAGGAGGATAATGGAAACAACGACCACTGCTCAACTGCGCGGAACATTTCCATGAAAACTTTACACACGCACACACACACAGACATACAAATCATGCAAACCCACTAGCCTTTACTCTGTCTGTCCGTCTGTCTGTCTCTGTGTGTCTCTCTCTGTCTCTGTCTCTGCGCCCAATTATTTCCTCAGTTAATTATCAATCATGCTTCTATGATCACGAAGGAGGAGAAAGCTAAAGGAGGAGAAAGATGAAGAGGAAGAGGAGGAGGGAAGGAGGAGAAGGAGGAGGAGGAGGAGGAAGAAGAAGAAGAAGAAGAAGAAGAAGAAGAGAGACAGACAGATAAGCATAATGATGAAGTTAACCTGCCGGCAAAATCCATATAACTGTAAGCGCGCGTGTCATGAGAGAGGACAGCAATAACGATGTCAATTATCGTGATTTGATGACAAGAACAACGACGACGATAACGAAGCCTATGATAACATCAAACAGGACGACGACGACGACGACGACGACGACGAATGTGATTAAGACTACACCAAGAAACATACGCGGGCATTGCTCTCTCCAAAGACAGAAAATTCACTAATCGGACATTCCAAAGTTGACTCCAGAACGTCTCTTTATAAAAACTCTGTTATCGCATCCTTAGCAAATCTTCCTCCAAACATTCCGAGGGGTCTCTGTTACTTAGATGAAAAAAATGACAGGGTCCTCAAAAGGTATAGGGGTTCGAGACTAGCGGTCTAACAGAAGTCTACGTCTTTGTGGGTCTGTTATACGAATGTTCACGGTGTATATACTAGAGATGTGCGGGTACAGCAAAATGCTTACCCTACCCGTACCCGTGGAAAAACTTTTTTACCCTACCCTACCCGTACCCGTAGCGCTGTACCCGTACCCGACCCGTACCCGTAAGCTGTGTACCCGTACCCGTACCCGTACCCGTACCCGTACCCGTACCCGTAACCGACTTTGGTTGGAATTTGGAGTTTTTGGGATTTGGAATTTTGGACCCGTACCCGCGGGTGCGTTTACGGGTACAAGTACTACAAGGACCTGTACAAGGACCCGTGAACCCGTATCCGTTCCTAGAGACTATAGAGAGGCAACAGTGAAATAGGGGCTACGAAATTGGGATAACTATTCATTGTAAATAGCACGCATGTTTAGATTAGGACAGATCTAGTACTTAGGAATCAGGATAATCAGTCAGCTAGCCTAAGCCGACACGAATGGGCTTGTTTAAAATATTTAGTAGATATCATTTATCTATGAGCAGGCATTAGAGTTCAAGTTAAACCACAAAACTTTACCAGAAGAACTTTCTCGGTCAAAGAGTTCTTGGAGGAGTCAGAGGACGCCATTATAGATTTATTACTGAAGATGTCAGATTACGTCATCTGTATTTCCTTTGTGTTTTCAGTAAGTAAAATGCATGCTGTCTGACAAACTGAACGCGATGTACAAGTTATACTAATACACTTTACTCAATATTATTTTTCTATTATTGCATTGCTAATTTGCTATAGTAGTGAGAAATTAAAATATAACTTTTCGGGTAAAACGGGTATACCCGTACCCGTAGCCGCTATACCCGTACCCGTAGCGCTGTACCCGTACCCGACCCGTACCCGTAAAATGTGTACCCTACCCTACCCGTACCCGCGGGTACGGGTACGGGTAGGGTATACCCGCGGGTACGGGTATACCCGCACATCCCTAGTATATACTATATACGCTAAAGACACGTCCAAAAAGTCCACAGAGAATTATTTATAAGGAAGAAGGTATATAATCTGTGCGTCGGGTGAAATCATTGCAGTTCGCTTCAATGCGATCCTTTCGCGTCTTCAATATTTGCGCGTCCCTTCTTTAACCCCCCGAAGCGCCTCTGCTGAAGGCATGCAGGTCAGCCGAAGGCAGTTCTCTATCCCGACTGTGACGTCTGCCACAACGCCAACGCAGACGGAGACAGAACCGACGATGGGCAGACGAGGATGGGGTGGGGTGGAGGGGCCGCAGGGGCAGTCGTGGCCGCCGCCGTCCGACTAAGTTCCCTCTAAGTTCCGACTGAACGGCCAAAGCTGATACCCAAGTGTTTTATTTCGTGACGAATTATGTCATAACACATCATATATATATATTCACTTGATACGTGAATATATATATATATATATATATATATATATATTCACGTATCAAGTGATTTACCCTCGAATGGTGCGAGTCAGAGGCGGGGCAGGCAACGACGATTGGAGGAGGAGGAAGAGGAGAAGGAGGAGGAAGAAGAAGAAGAAGAGGAGGAGTAGGAGGAGGAGGAGGAGGAGGAGGAGGAGGGGGGTCTAGATTTCAAGCGGTGCGCTGACTGACGGAGGCCCAGGTAAACACCAAATCACAGACAGTACAAGACGATTCGATTCTATAGAAACGTTGATTGAGGTTCTAAGATCATCAGACTCATCGAATTCTCGGCCATCAGGACTTCGATTTGGCTGAAATCAGGAATCAAAAGAATCACAGAAGCAACGCCGCTTCGTCTATAGCTATCTGCGCCACACGAAAAGAGCAGAAATCTAAGCAATGCCGATATAGATTTTATAAGAAATGTCTATGGTTCACTGAGTGCACAGCCTACAGTTGCGACCCGTTTGTCCGCTTCAACGGCGAAGGTCGAGTTAAAGTGAGTTCCATTTCATTTGGTAAATTGTGAAAAGATTCTTTCGAAATCACAACGAATAGACCAACGGAATTATTGACGTAGCAAGGATTCAGGTTCAGGGGCGGCGCTGGGTTTTGATGGCTGGGTGGGTCTAATGCAATCTACACAACTAGGACCCGGCTCAGACTACCCCTCGCCACCCCCCACCCCCAATCAAAACTTCTCTGTGGATTTGCACCATTTGCTCGGGTGTCCCTGCCCGAGGCTGGATGGGTCCGCCGCGGACCCACCCCCTTAGCACCGCCCTGTGCATAATGTCGATCCGAATAGCACACCATTTTTCGTGGCATTTCGAACACTCTAGAATAAAATTGAGACCTAATATACTGACTATTTTAACATGATTTCATGCAATGAAGATGGGGACACAAGAAAATGTGGATATAATTTGTTTAATCTCTCTTCTGAATTTTTTACGGCGAAGGCGCCGTTTTTCTTAACAATGCCCTATACTGTTCAAAACGACTTTCAATCTGAATTATTATTATTATTATTATTATTATTATTATTATTATTATTATTATTATTATTATTAGTAGTAGTAGTAGTAGTAGTAGTAGTAGTAGTAGTAGTAGTAGTAGTAGTAGTAGGCCTAGTAGTAGTAGTAGTAGTAGTAGTAGTAGTAGTAGTAGTAGTAGTAGTAGTAGTTGCTGTTGTTGTTGTAATAGTAGTAGTAGTGCTGGCAGTAGTAGTAGTAGTAGTGCTACATGCCTAGGGCGTAGTGCTCCTTTTTACGGCGCAGTTCTCCGTTCTTTCGGAAAATTGTCAAACAGGGTAACAATTTTATAATATTTTGTGGTTTAACTATTGAAGCTGTGATGCAAGAAACCAGCTATCTTAAGACCCCTCTTGTCTCTCAATAGACTTTTTGGGCATATGACAGAGAATAGATTTCTGAAAGACTTTGTATAGTCAGGTTAACACTTTGATGGATATTGCATACTTACGAAAAGTCTCAAGTATCAGTACTATACATGGATGAAGTCATGTGAAGGATTGTATCCCAGAATAGGAGATATCCTACCACGACCAAAAAGAAAACGGATTCATTAAAAACAATAGAATCCGTAGATTAGGTCAAGATGAGGCAAAAAGTATAGCAAAGACATACAAGGCAATCATTCAATCAGTAATTTCTACTTGAAATGGCGGCTGTGTTATTTCGCATGAACGATGTCTGAGTCTCTACAACCTGCGTTCTGTGAAACGAGACTCGCGGCGTAATTATTCTCTTCGCTGCAGATTTTAAAATCTCTTCATTTTCTACAGAAAAGAAAGAGACTGCATGGAACGGCTTCTGCTGGAAACTCAAGAGACTCAAAATTTAATCAGCTCCGAGCGAAAGATAATCCGCGGTCAATAATAAACAGAATCTGTTTCGTCCATATATAGTTGCTGATGGAACTGGAAAAAGGCGGGGGCGGCGACCTCTGCGACTTGTTAACTGGCAAAATGGTAAACGACAGCCAGAGAATGAGAGAGGGAGAGAGAATGAGAGAGAATGAGAGAGAGAGAGAATGGGAGAGAAGGGGAGAGCAGATGGACGAGACACGCTGTCTGTCATGCTAACGAACTCAATATTTCAAAAACATTTACTTCGTCCGTGAATTATGAGGAGCACGCAGTCATTCAAACGACTAATGAGCTAAAAATACATAAATGATAATTGGTATCCCACAAAACCATATATCATATATATACAGACAGACAGACAGACAGACAGACAGACAGACAAACCAGACCAGACCAGACAAGACCGACCGACATACAGACAGGCAAACGGATTGAGTGACTGATGAGGCAAATGTTGTGATGAGAGTTGTTGGAGCAGGGGTTGGGGTTGGGGTTGGGGTTGGGGAGGCATGTGTTACGTCACGTGCTACATATGTTACATCGTAAAAATTTTAATAGGATGAGGTGAAAGCGGAAGGTGTCATTAGGGTTTATTTCTGCTCCGTTTTCAATTCAGGAACGAAAATAATGAGCCCTCTCTCCATCTCGACTCATTCAAATTCCACACAAATCACTGAAAACTCTTGAAATACTATATCTGATGCGAAGCCGTTTATTCGTTCAGCTGGAGAGAGGGAGGGAGAGAGAGAGAGAGAGAGAGAGAGAGAGAGAGAGAGAGAGAGAGACAGACAGTCAGACAGACAGATATATATATATATATATATATATACACGAAAGTCCGGCTATCTAATGACGTTCTTGTTTCTAATTCTTTGTCGAAGCAGTGAGACTAATGATTAACGGAGAGATTCTCCTACGTCATGAATTCTCGAATCTCGTGTCTCCATAATTACTAAGCTAACTCTTCGCTTCCCAACAGAGAGAGAGAGAGAGAGAGAGAGAGAGAGAGAGAGAGAGAGAGAGAGAGAGAGAGAGAGAGAGAGAGAGAGAGAGAGAGAGAGAGAGAGAGTCTCTTTGCTTGGTGCGAAAGGGTATTCGGTTACAAAAGAAACGTTAATAAACCCTTAAATACGAGAATATTCGAACACGACAGCAGTTTCATTTTGTCCAGAATCTCGTATAATTGCAATCGAAGCGAAGATTTCTTTACAACGGCTGCTGCTGCTGCTGCTGCTCATGATGATGAAGCAGGCACAATATGGCTACGCTTCTATGAAAATACTCCAAAATAAAAATTCCTATAACGTAAAAATGTTTCTCGAGGGGATAACTCTCCAGGTTCTTCTGCAGACATTCTAAGACATCTGAAAGTTAAGTATAGGCCAATAGTTCAGTGGCTAAAGTCCATAAAAGCCAAGAATCTTTCACTTCTGGATAAAAGCATGCCACTTGGCACAGTTATAGGGTACATGGCCCAGAACAATTTCCCCAAAGGATGCACAAGTTTTTGTTATCTCTTACCATGCAATTTGGCACCATAAATTTTCTTGATAATTTGTAAAAAAATTCCGCTTGATCTGCAGTACGTAGACAAATGACAATCGATACAGTGCCAAATAAACAATACTAAGTAATAATAATAATAATAATAATAATAATAATAATAATAATAATAATAATAATAATGTGCTTATAGAGTGTACAGATATGAATATTATCATTTCATGTCGCTTTTACTCCGAAACTAAAATACGAAAAGGGTAATTCCGCATTAAATCAAAACGCTTTTGAATAAAATCGGACGGCACCATCTCAGATTGTGATGAAAACTGGCACAATTGTTCATACCCATGAGCAATGTCGCCAATAGCATTCTCTGTAGATAAAAATGTCCTTTAAAATGTTCAATTTACGCATTAGAGAATATCTCAGGCAAAATTCTCAATGACAAGCACTTTTGATCTACAAGAGATAGTGGCCTAATTTTTGAAAAAACTTGATTAGCAGGTGCTCTTCACTTCTCTGTCAAAAGTGCAAACCATTCAACCGTCTGCCAATACCATTCTCTGTAGGTCAAAAATGTCCTTTAAAATGTCCAATTTACGCATTAGAGAATACCACAGGCAAAATTCTGAATGCCAAGCACTTTTGATATAAAACTAGAGAGAATGGTATTGGCAGACGTGTGAATGGCTAGCACTTTTAATTTCCCTACCCTATCACACGGGGTTCCCCTACCCCTAGCCATATGGGTACCACTACCCCTAGGGGTACCCCTACCACTAGTCATACCCCTAGGTGTACCCCTACCCTTAAGTTTACTCGAATGCCTCTGGACAGAATGTTACTAAATTATAAGAAGTGTCAATGTTCAAAATTTCATGCTTTTATCCACAAAATGAACAATCATACGGCTTATCAACTGTACTACAATAAAATAATCAAATAAATTTAGATTGTTTTGTAAACAGCTAAACATATTTGCAATAAAAGAGAGTCAATTTCGACAAAGACAAAACGGTCGTTGATTATGGATTAGGTCTTCTTAAGAGTTAGACCTAACAAAGTGTAAAGGCAACTCATGGAACCTCAGCACTGCAGAATATTAATACTAAATGTGACATCTTTTATTTGCCAGGCGTCGCACACAATCGATTACGTCAGGCCATCTAGTGAATGCCATGAAACTTATGAATGGTGAAAGTAAAGCTATTCCATTACCAACAACACTCGAAAAATTACTAAGGGACTGACTTGGCTGAGTGGATGAATGAACGGATGGGTTTCGGTGTGTGTGTGTGTGTGTGTGTGTGTGTGTGGATGTCTATAAATAAATCTATTGCGAAGAGGTTAACCCCATGAGTTTTCAGCATTCCCT